>JAJJWX010001114.1:2400000-3000000 GCA_023529315.1 Papaver bracteatum
CATCTTTGAGTTCTTATTTATTTTCTCTAGTGATGGATCAAGTAACGAAGGACATATAAGGTGAGATCCCATGGTGTATGATTTTTGCAGATGATGTGGCGCTGATTGGAGATTCCAAGGCAGATGTAGAGGAGAATCTAGAGTGCTGGCGACAAATTCTAGAATCGAAAGGATTCAGATTTAGTAGGACCAAGACTGAATACCTGAGGTGCGACTTCAACGATTCCCCACCGGATGTTGGGGATGTTTTGCTCGACGGACAACTGGTGCCAAAAAATGATTCCTTTAAATATCTGGGATCGATGATCCAAAGCGATGGTGGGATTGAAGAGGACATTCAACATCGGACCCAAGCAGGTTGGGAAAAATGGAGATTGACATCGGTACCTTGTGCGACCGAAAATCCCCCCTAAAGTTGAAAGGAAAGTTCTACAAATCGGCGATCCAACCCGTGATGCTTTATGGCACTGAATGTTGGGCGAAGAAATACCTGGACGTTAGACAACTACACACAACTGAGATGCATATGATGAGATGGGCATGCGGACACACAAGACATGATCGTATCAGGAATGAATACATAGCAAGAAGCTAGAGGTAGCATCAGTCAAGGATATGCTCACCCAACATCGGTTGTGCTGGTTTGGATACTTACGGAGAAGACCTCCTGATGCACCGGTTCAAATATGACGCATCTTGCGCGCCAAGGGTAGGATGAAACGTAGAGGCCGACCAAAACTTACGTGGGATGAATCAGTAAAGTGTGACTTGAAGAAGAAGAATTTCGGTGGAAGATGAGTTGGATAGACAAAAGTGGAGAGCATCGATCCATGTGGAAGAGATGGGATTTTTATACTTGGATTGAGTTGTCCCCGTTTAATACATCATATTCACGCACATCGTGACCAATCGTAGATTTGTATTGGGTTCCCGTGCTTCTCTTGTCCTATATGGCATGAGTTGCTGGTTCTTTCTGACATGCAGTTGTTGCTCGATGGACAATACGTATTGGCGTATGAGTAGTGTTTGATTCTCGTGTGCTTGTTGGCTCTACGCCCCTAACGTTGAACGACAAAGTCGATCACCTCTTCAGGACCGCCTCGTGTTCCCATTTGGTCCCTGTGTTTTCTACTTATCGAGAAGGTATCGATAGTGCCCCCTAGTTTGCTGCTTAATCTTACATATTGTTGGTAAGATAGATCTTTCACGTACAACGTGTTCATTTAGAACAACTTGTCCTGGTGTTCATGCTCACCTTGCCTTAAATATCTTGGATGACTAGTTCTAATGAAGACGGTTTTCCCCTGAAGGATAATGCGTGTTAGCGTATGAGTGGTGTTTAGTTCTTGCGCGCCAAGGGTAGGATGAAACGTAGAGGCCGACCAAAACTTACGTGGGATGAATCAGTAAAGTGTGACTTGAAGAAGAAGAATTTCGGTGGAAGATGAGTTGGATAGACAAAAGTGGAGAGCATCGATCCATGTGGAAGAGCTGGGATTTTTATACTTGGATTGAGTTTGCCCCGTTTACTACATCATATTCACGCACATCGTGACCAATCGTATATTTGTATTGGGTTCCCGTGCTTCTCTTGTCCTCTATGGCATGAGTTGCTGGTTCTTTCTGACATGCAGTTGTTGCTCGATGGACAATACGTATTGGCGTATGAGTAGTGTTTGGTTCCCGTGTGCTTGTTGGCTCTACGCCCCTAACGTTGAACGACAAAGTCGATCACCTCTTCAGGACCGCCTCGTGTTCCCATTTGGTCCCTGTGTTGTCTACTTATCGAGAAGGTATCGATAGTGCCCCCTAGTTTGCTGCTTAATCTTACATATTGTTGTTAATATAGATCTTTCACGTACAACGTGTTCATTTAGAACAACTTGTCCTGGTGTTCATGCTCACCTTGCCTTAAATATCTTGGATGACTAGTTCTACTGAAGACGGTTGTCCCCTGAAGGATAATGCGTGTTAGCGTATGAGTGGTGTTTGGTTCTTGGGTGCTAGTTGGCTCTTCGCCCGATGTGGCGAACGACAAGCCCGATTACTTCTTCAGCATCATCTCATGTTCGTCTCCGGGAAAGACCCGTTTGGTTCCTGTGTCTATCTATCGGGAAGGTATCGATTATTGTCCCTCGATATTGTGAACATGTGAAACCATCCTAGCATATTGTGAATGGGGGGACTCCGCCCCCCCCCCCCCACACACACACACCCCTCGGTGGCTATGCAGGCAATAGGATCGTGAAAGGGGGGACTCCCCTTGTAGCCCTACAACCCAGACAAGGATGCGGGAAGACGCACATCAATGATCGTGACTGCGTAATTTCATCGATGCGCTGACTACTCTATTCTCTGCACCAAAAATGAACACGACACAAAATGTGTCAAGGATTTACTACTGTATTCGTACAGGTTGCATAGGAATGCGAGCCGGCGTTGAAACTATCAATAATTTTACAAGATAAAAATTTTACGAGATAATATCTCCAGCCTACCCGAGTTAAATCTTGGAAAAAGGCTTCAGTTATCGGTGAATTTTATTATTAGCCACTCAGTGATGAATATGATGTTGCAATAATAACATTTTTGCGACACATACATTAATTACAAATACCTTTTTATATTATCGATAATGTAAAATGTTGTAAATAAAATGTTTATCCTTGACGCCTACAAAGCATAATAAATGTCTTTTTATTTTACACGTTTTCATATGTTGTCAAAAAAATATTTTTACTATCCGTAATTTTTTTATGTTATAACTACAAGTACTACGTCTTAACTGATTAGATTACATAATGATTTGAGTTTTTCTTTTCAAAATTTGTGTTCACCACGATGCTTATTAATGTTACACAGTTTTTTTATGATCGGTAGAGTGTACATTGGATTAAATTAAGCCTCCAACCCTCTTAGATCAAGTTTCTCTATATGGATTAAAAGTCCTCACAGGTTTTGTTCTTTATTTCAAAAAAAAAAAAAAAGGAAAAAAGAAGAAAAAAAACACCTTTCCTATTATAGGCCTTAAGAACTATACGAAGAACTGGAAACCAGAGTTAATCGTAAAAGAGGGAAAATTGAAGTTTGACTTGGGTTAACTCAGGTTGACTGTCTTTCAAATTTCGCTTGACTTTCACTACACTAAGTCTTATATTTTTTTTAAAAAGAAAAAAAGATCAAGCCAAAGATATCTTTTTGATGTCTCGGTAGAGAAATTTTTTTTATGCTCTCAAAGTAAGCTCAACCTTTTATTTTTTTCTTTAATAATAAATTCTTATATCTAGTTTTTTTCGATTGAGGTTTTTACTGTTAAAATTCTCTGATGGAGTCTTGGGTTTTTGGGGTCATGATTATTATCGTTCTTGTTAGAGAACTGCTCGGTCGAACTCGCAAGCGTTTCTATCTCAAGCTTGTTTGTTAAGTTTAGTTGATCAAAAATATATACTTAATTTCTAGTCTACTTATAGCTATGTCTCGGATTAGGAAGGAAGTGTGTAGTTGGGATTTAGACTTCACATCGTTCACCAATTGAAGAAGAAGATCTACTGAAGAGCTTGGAGTAACTTCATCAACAAAATATATGTGGGGAGTAAAACTTATCTATCACTCAGAAGTATATTTTATTATATCTTCTAAAGAGACTAAGCCATATAGTTATATAGACTTTTACATTATACACATTTGAAATTTTGAGCCGAGTTTATCTCGTTTATATATTTCTCGAAATACGTGTTGGAAGCTTTACCTTAAACTTCATCATCTACTTGTCGAGTTTAGTTGGAGACAATTTATTTGTTGGAAACTAAAATATTGAGCCAAGATGATCATGTGAAAAATTCCTTGCACATCTTACATGATTTGTATGAGACAATCATTTGATGTGAACTTGGGAAGTTTCGTATTGATCAACTAATTACTTGAAAATTACTTGAAGCTAGTGGTACGTGTAAGATTACCATTGTTGTCTTTTAAGGATGTTTCAATGATTAAATGAGAGTTTAGAACTACTATCAATACCTGGATATAACACAGTATGTATACTTTTTATGTGCACTGTGTAGCTCAAGTTCAGGTCCAGAACTCTTGTTGCGAACTATGTTTGTAAATGGGTTTACCTGTGAAAAGGTACCTAGCTATTTTTTGCGTCTCTGTTTGCGAACGGCTAGATAAAGATAAGTCCGGAACTGTTTTTCGCATACTCTGTTTTCGAACGACATGACATGACCAAAGTACGGAACTGTGGTTCTCGTACTCTGTTTGTGAACATAGTGGTAAGGTTCTAAAATCGTTAAGTATGAAATTCATACTCATGAAATCAGGTTCGTTTTCGAATTCAGTTTGTGCACTAAAGTCCCTGGAACTTTAATAAAATAAGGTATGTGAACTTGTTTTATAAACCGTGGCATTATGTTCATGAACTGGTTCTTGTATAAGTACTTTGTACAATTACAAACCAAGCCGAATTGGTTTCAAATAGTTCATATATATTTCTATGAGATGATGAACATTTTAACAACTCTCTTGAAACATATATAGATTCATTTGATTATCTATCATGATCAATTGATCATCATATTTGATCTTAAAGTGTTACATGAATGTAGCTAAGTTATAAGTGTTCATGTGGCTAACTTCGGTTAACTGTTATTGATCCAGGTATACACGTTTAAGAAACGGTTTATCCACATCTAAATATAGGTATATTTTATTTGTGTATATCAAGCTAATACCATCTAACGATGGAGATTAATTGTTTAGTTTCTAAGCAGACTTAGCTTGAATCTTAAATCAGGAGTTCGGTGAATATCAATTGCATTGTTACTAAGCTATCTTAGTTTTGATTGTAACCAACCCTAATTTTGAAAGAATATATAAAGGAGAACTCTAACATCTGGGAAACCTAATCCCGACACTCTCGTGTGTCCTAGTTGCAAACTAGAGTTGATTATCCTTTAACCTAGGTTTTTCAAAACCATAATATTAGGCTAACGACTTGAAGACTTCATTTGGGATTCGTGAAGTCATATCCAATTATTTTCTCTGTAGTTGCGTATTCTGATCTTACTTTTTTTTTATCGTATTGAGTTTTATCTTCTCTAAGATTTGGTCAAGATTTATCTCTGATAGGTAAGATATAAAAACTAATCACAACAGTTCTTCGTTTCAGACTCTTATGATTCCGCAATAGCTTCTTCTGTTAATAAGTTAGGTTATTGTAAGGTGACTAATATTTCTAGGCTGCTTTTTGGGAGTATAAGACCGGATTATTAATTGAGTCTCCTGTTCACCTTGATTTATCTAAAGACGAAAACAAAACCAGAATAAACATATATGTGGGAGACAGATTTGTTTATAAGTCTTCGACTTTGGGTCGCAGCAACTCTTAGTTGTGGGTGAGATCAGCTAAGAGAATCATGTGTGCAGAGTCATGCTGGGATTCAAGAGGCGTAAGGAACGTGACTGTACCTTAATCGGTATGAGACTTGGTTAGGGTTCAACTGCATTCCAGTCCGAAGTTAACTTGTAGTAGGCTAGAGTCTGTAGTGGCTTAATACAGTGTGGTGTTCAAATATGTACTAGGTCCCGGGGTTTTTTTGTACTTGCGGTTTCCTTGTTAACAAATTTTTTGGTGTCTGTGTTATTTCTTTTCCGCATTATATTTGTTTATATAATTGAAATATCACAGGTTGTGCGTAGTTCAATCATAGTTGATAACTCCGACCTTAATTGTTGGATAGAACTTGATTGACTCTCGGACATTGGTCTTTGGTACCATCCGAGATATTTTCATATCAATCAGTCTCATAGATTTCTATCTAGTTGATTTACTAATTATATTGAGAAAAAAGATAAAGCTCTTTGATATATTTCTTGATTGAGTTTCACTTTTAAGTTGGTGCTCTCAGAATTATATTGGAGTTTAGTCCATACAGATTGTCAAACGAAATATTGGGTGTGGTTGTTATACCCCCTAGTTTTCAATTGGTATCAGAGCTGACAAACACGTTAAGACCTTATAAGTTTGTGTTTGAAGCAATCTGATTATTGTGGACGATTCTATCTTTAATAACGTACCCGTTCAGAAATTACCAAATGATTTTCAAAGCTTGGATTCACATGAGAGAACTGTCACATTTAAGTCAATATCTAAACATTGTCTTGATGTAGAAACTGTTGATAACTGGGAAACATGCCTAGAAGAACAGTTTGATGAACTTTCTGATGAAGGTGATTCAGATATTGATAGGGATGTTGATGAGGAAGTCTCCGAGTATGTTAAGCTATTGGATTTGTTGGAAAAGAAAAAGATGATAACTTCTCATGTCATACCTTATCTGACTAACCTCTGTCGCAAAAACAAAAAATTAAGAAGAATTTATCAAGGTCTTTATATATGGAATTCCAGCAACGATTTGATCCTCAAAGATCGTGAGAATGACCTAAGTAAAAAATCACTTGAATGTGATAATATTCGTAGAGATTTCTTTAAGTAGGAAGAAAAACTTGCAGTAACTGAAGCAAGGATTAAATCCAAGCAAACGAGTTTTGATAACAGAGAAACCGTTTATCTCGTTCGAGAAAAAAGCCTTGAGGATGATTTAACTACTTCTCTTGATAAAATCAAGATGTTGGAAGATGACTTGAAAAAGTTCAATATTAGTTCAAGCAAATTAATCGCAATGCTAAGAGCAAGTAAAATTCACCGTGATCCACGAGGATTGGTCTATAAGGGAATTGATGCTCCAAGTATTATCGAAGGGGTAAAAAAATTCAAGGCTAGTGATTCTTCTGAACAAAAGGTTTCTACCGATGGCAAAAGTGAAATACCTTCACCGGCAGTTAAGGTTCTAAAGAGAAAAGTATATCAACCTCCAAAACCAGCACACATGAATCTGGGTAAGAACGTTCCTTATATTTGTCATTATTTCATAAACAAAGGTCACATGGAAAGGAGATGTCATTTTCGTATAAGGAATGAAAAACTTCATGATATTCTTGTTCGGTTGTCAAAAGAAGTGATTAAACCTTGATCATATATTAAGGATTAAGTAAAAATAGGTTTTATTTCTCTTTCAGTTTTAGGATTAAGTAAAAATGGATGTGAATTTAAACTTATGTTAACAAAAAAAATTGGTAAGCAGAAACGACGCCGACCGAATAGCTATGTTCCTGTAACAGAAATGGCAGGACGCATAGTTATTGGTTCTGCTGGAGAGAAAACCAATCATGACTCAGCAGATGATAGCAGCTCCAATGATGGGGAAACTGCTCCATAAAATGCCCCTCATCAAGTAAGTGTAACACATCATGGAGAAAGCAGTCATGCTGCCTGATTACCTCTGCGAAGAAGTCCAAGGTTTGGTCAAAATCCTCAACATAGAGAACCACCACATACACATGATGCAATCGGTATAGTTGTAATTTTCTTACATCGCTACCTACATATACTTAGATTATATCCATCGATGTTCATAGTTTTTTTGTGATGACATAATTGTTATTTTCACTGGCTCAATTTATGTAGCAATAGATGACAGTCTACATTAAACCTTCATATAATTCCTCGGCTAATGGCGCAGGCTCAATCTCAGCAACACCAGCATGCCCAAAATTCAATAGGTGAGCTTCTTTTTTAGTTTTTTGAAGTGAGTGTATGTAATTTTTTTCAAATGGTTATGGGAATATATATTCAGAATGGCTAAAATGTTAGAGGTAAACCAATATCCATAACCATACCCCCTAGATAACTACTGCAGCAGTGGGGGGGCGACGAAGAAGAACAAGCATGCGCACACCATTATCACCTTAACAACTCTAATACTTTGCAAACTATTTGAATTATTCGTAACCCACCATAACATTCCCCTAGACAAGATGGCCGAGACAAGAATAACGGCTATTTTTTGCTTAATATATAAATATATTAAGTAATGCTACTTAGCACATGAAATTGAAGCTTATATTAATTAAAGAAGTGATTAAACCTAGATCATATATTAAGGCTAATACCCTTGACAATACGGGTGTGAACGTCCAACCTTTAGGAAAAGGAATCATTACTGTGATAAACCTATATTTGCCTAATAAACGTCATACGAAGTCTTTTTGCTGCCCGATTACCTCTGCGAAGAAGTCCAAGGTTCGGTCAACATCCTCAACATAGAGAACCACCACATACACATGATGCAATCGGTATAGTCGTATTTTTCTTACATCGCTACCTACATATACTTAGATTATATCCATCGATGTTCATAGTTTTTTTGTGATGACATAATTGTTATTTTCACTGGCTCAAGTTATGTAGCAACAGATGACAGTCCTGCATTAAACCTTCGTATAAGCCCTCGGCTAATGGCGCAGGCTTAATCTCAGCAACACCAGCATGCCCAAAATTCAATAGGTGAGCTTGTTTTTTACTTTTGAAGTGAGTGTATGTAATTTTTTTCAAATGGTTATGGGAATATATATTCAGAATTCCTAAAATGTTAGAGGTAAACCAATATCCATAACCATACCCCCTATCTAAGTACTGCAGCAGTGGGGGGCTGACGAAGAAGAACAAGCATGTGCACACCATTATCACCTTAGCAACTCTAATACTTTGTGAACTATTTGAATTCTTCGTAACCCACTATAACATTCCCCTAGACAAGTTGGCCGAGACAAGAATAGCGACTATTTTTTTCTTAATATATAAATATATTAAGGAATGCTACTTAGCACATGAAATTGAAGCTTATATTAATTAAAGAAGTGATAAAACCTAGATCATATATTAAGGCTAATACCCTTGACAATACGGGTGTGAACGTCCAACCTTTAGGAAAATGAATCATTACTGTGATAAACCTAGATTTGACTAATAAACGTCATACAAAGTCTTTTCACAATTGTAATGATTATCAAAAGGATAACTTTGTAAAGACGAAGACAATATATGATGCTTCCAATTGGAAAAAGACTAACTTGCAAAATAATAGTCAATCCAATTCTTTTCCGAGAAATCTAGACGAGAGTAATGGGAAGAATGTTCTGATTGTTCCTAAATGCACTCAGAAGTGGGTAACAAAGAAATTCAGTGATGCTTTGAGTGTGAAAAGGAATGATCACCATGAAAATTCCATGACTATGAAGAAGGCAATATCCATGATGTTGGAAGGTAAAAAGTTCTTTAGAAAGATGAATTTGGATATAAAAGGTTCTATAAGAGACCTCTTTCATGATAATACAAAAGTGAACACAATAATTGGTGGTAGAAGAAGCAGAATAAGCCAAAAACTATAGATGGTGAAAAATCCATAGTTGCAGAAAAGTCTGTTTCAGTCACCTTTGGTGAGCAATACATTGTTCACCTCAGTGTTGTAAGTGCATCTTCACCAAGGAATGCCTTGTTATGTATACGGTGAAGGAAGCACGAGAATTGGGGCGCACATATTGTGTTAGGTAAGATATTGAATATTTGATAAAGCCGTATGATTCACAATTGGATTCTTTTAAAATGTATGTCTACAAACTTGAGAAAGTTTTACAATTTCATTTTCTTGATTTCATGATCTATTTATATCAAACATCTTTGTGTTTGTTATTCGTACTCTTATTTTTCACCAAGTGTTTTGGTAGAAACCCGAGTATCGTCTTTGATTGGTTGACAAATTTAAAACTTGAAGTTCAATACCCAATGTTTTGGAAGACATGAATTTTTATCTTTACCTTGTTGATCCCACGCTCCAAAGAAATTATTTAGTGTCAGAAAGACGTAAAAGAGTTCGTGAATTTCTGTCCTCGTGGTTCACATACCAGGTATGCATACCGTGATTTAAAATAAAAACCAGCGATTTTTGTATGCGAATCCAGTTTGAAAACTCCATCGGTTCACGAAATTTCCAGTTACGCCAGTTTGCAAACCCAGTTTGCGAACTGGACTGTAGACGTCGATATTCGGTAAATTTGTTTTGGCCGTAACGTCTTCGTCCGAACTTGGAATGACCTCATTCTTTTTGAATTCTCTTTGTATTTCAATTATCTTCAAGATGCTGATGAAAAATCCATAATTTGAATGAGTTAAGTTTTGTCTTTGGCCCATGTCTTGATTTTGAGCATTTTTGCTCCATTTCGACACACTTCTTTCACTCCACTTGTGAGTCCAAGTTGTAATGACTTGAGATCTGGGTAAAACTCTCAAGACATGATAATCATAATGATTTCGGGCACATCATTCACCATTAGATAAGAGATAATATATTTTAGGTGAAGTACTTATGATAGACATACCAATGCGGATAATAATCTATATATCTTGTGTGTCGCTCATGTGTACCTAACTTTATTTGTGTTTAAGATTTTTAAATGATTAGTTTTGTAGAAACAATGCTGATATCTAGGAAAATTCTTGTAAGAATTTATTTTTATGTTTAAGAAAGATAACTAGGGTTTGGTATAGCAAATATTGTGATTACACATAGCTATTTCCAACATTTTTTCATCTTGCAATATTTTTAGATTTATTTATTTAAATTTTAAGTTATTTGGAAGATGATCTTGTAGTATTTAATCTTGTTGGTTTTATGTATTGCAAATGTCTTATGAGATATATATATATGTGTGTGTGTTTACATTCGTGAACTATGTTGTTATCTCATATATGCTCGAAAGTTAAGTCTATCATGTAATATTGATAAAAGATAGAATGAACTTTTTGAAAAAATCCCGTAGTATTGATCTTTCCCTGATCCACTATTATGTGAAAGTATTGTATGTACTCCGCAAGTTTTCTTATGTTGAGTGATTTCCGGCTAAATTAATGAAAAAGTGGGGTCTAACAACCTCACCCAATATTTCGTTTAGGCAATCTGAACGGAAAAACTCCAATATAATTCCAAGAGAATCAACTAGACAGTCAGACTCAATCAATGAAAATATATCCAAGAGTTGTATGTTTATTTCACAATGTAATCAGCAAATCAAATAGATAGAAATCCACGAGCCTGATTAATATGTGAAACAACTTGAACGGTACCAAAGACCAATGTTCAAGTGTCAATCAATTTAAATCAACAACCAAAGGTTGGATTATCTAATTGATTGAACTACGCACAACCTGTGATATTTCAATTATATAAACAAATATAATGCGGAAAAGAAATAACACAAACACCAGAAATTTTATTAATGAGGAAAACGCAAATGCAGAAAAACCCTGGGACTTAGTCCAGATTTGAACACCATGATGTATTAAGCCTCTACAAACACTAGCCTACTCCAAGTTAACTTCAGACTGGAATATAGTTGAGCCCTAACCAATCTCACACTGATCAAGTTACAGTCGCGTTCCTTAGGCCTCTGAATCCCAGCAAAACTTTACGTACTTGATTCCCTTAGATGATCTCACCCACAACTAATAGTTGATACGACCCAAAGTCGAAGACTTGATAAACCAATCTGTCTCACACAGAAAAGTCTATTGAATAGATAAATCTGTCTCCCACAGAAGTACCTATGAGTTTTGTTCCGTGTTTTGATAAATCAAGGTGAACAGGAACCAATTGATACACCAGACTTATATTCCCAAAGAATATCCTAGTAATATCAATCACCTCACAATAATGTTTATCGTATGGTAGCGAAACAAGATATTGTGGAAACACAAACGATGAGACGAAGATGTTTGTGACTAATTTTTATCTTGCCTATCGGAGATTAAATCTCGAGAAAATCTTAAATAAGATAGTACTTAATACGATAGAAAACCGCAAGATCAGAACACGCAACTACATAGAAAATAGTTGGGTCTGGCTTCAAAATCCCAATAAAGTATTCAAGTCGTTAACCTATAGGGTTTTGGAAAAGAAAACTAAGGTTAAAGGAGAATTGACTCTAGTCGCAACTAGTATCACACAGGAGGTGTGGGGATTAGGTTTCCCAGTCGCTAGAGTTCTCCATTACATAGTCTTCAAATCAGGGTTTGCAATCAATGTTACCTTGGTAACAAATCATTCAATATTCACCGTTAGATGAACACCTGATTAGACTCAAGCTAATATCTTTAAACTGTTAGATCAAACTTAGCTTGTTACACACAAATGAAAAGTGGCTTCATTTAGATATGAGTAACCGTACCTAAACGTGTACACCTTGTTGGCTCAACAATAGTTAACCGAAGTTATCTATATGAACACTTTCATATAAACCTTATTCATCTTAACCATAACTAGTTCAAATTAAACTAGTTCTAGAGTTTTTAATTGTTTATATTCTCATAGAAGTATACAAGACACAATTGAAGCAAAATCGATTTTGATTCACTCGAATCAATTAATCAACATTATAGCCACAGTTTGTAAAAGATTGCATTCCTTAATATATAAATGTACTAGTTCATAAAATTGTGTGCAGTTGAAGCTTATATTAATTAATATCAATAACATTCCCCAACAAGATGGCCGAGACAAGAAATGCTACTTAGCACATGATATACTATGTGATAGTGTTGCATATCCTTGATTCAGAGTTGGCCCATCTCAAATAAGGAATTAGGGATGCAATGCAAGTAATGGGATGACTTTGGCATTGACCCAAACATTAACTAAGGCTTGGACAATGCATATGCAACAGTGGCATTTCCAAACGCGCCATTCGTGACTATTTCTAAGAAAAAAGAATGCAAGTGATACATATGAAGTATGAAGTTGAACTAAGCAAGGCAAAACTCGATTCGCATGATTTATTTGGATGTTGACATCCAAATAAGCTAAGTACATGGCCGAGATAAATACAGCGCAACCATTACAGAAATTGGCAGATTCCAAGTTGAGTAAAGCGCAACCATTTTTGTATTTGGCAGAGTCCAAGTTGAGTAACGCACAATCATTGTCGAACATTGGCACGGGCCAAGTTGAGTGCAGCGCAATGATTATCGGATTTGAGTTCAAATTATCAGTTACGAGTGGCGTGTGCATCACAAGCATGCTAGAGCAAGGGAATTGGTTAAGACGGTTATAAATATTTGGCTTATCCTAACCATCGAAGTGAGGCCTGCACACCAGCACAAAAGGTAGCAATTGAAGAAGCTTGGTTGAGTTTAAGATAACTACTTATGGACATGTGGTTGTCCATTGGAGTGTGCAAGTGTTGTGCACGGTTATTGGCTATGTAACTACTGTATATATAGTGCAATAGGCATTAGAAATTAGTAGGCTTAGTGAGTAGATAGTTGGTATAGATGTAGTCTCATGTTTGAGATAATAAGGCATCATTGAGAGAATGATGGCCTGTTTTGGTCCATGTGATGACCAAGTTTTGTAACCTTCCTTTAGTGCAATAAAATTAGTTTGTTGCATTATATCTTTATGTTCTTATGTTGCTGATTTGTGTGAGATTTTCAAATGGAATTGATGCATGGCAAACCTCTTATGCTTATGGGGGCATAAGAGTTAGAGAGAAAGAAGATGAAGAGTTTCGGTGCATAAATCCTTAAGAGTAAAGAAAGATGCATATTTTGATGCAAGTATGCAATGCTGAGTACTTGTGGGTGAAGTTGCTCCACTAAACCACAAAATATTGACGGTCATGTCCCATGAAAACTTTAAGCGATTAAATGGGCATGTGACACATGGCTATTTTAAAGCGTGACACATGGCTATTTTAAAGCTGTGTAGCCAAGTAATAGTTAAAGTATGCTCCACGGTGCCTGGTCATTGTGCTTAGGGGTGGGACTTGGGTTGGTTGGGTGGGTTAGAAGGATTGGCCGAGGCAAACCCGATTTAGGAATCCTTTGCCCAGATTTCCCATCGAACCCGTGGAACTCATAGAAGTACTTCCCAAGCTCGTCCAAGTTATGTTCCTCGGGTTGGCCCAAGTTTCGCTGGATATACGAGTTTGTTAATATAATAATAATAAACTATTGCTCTATTTATCTCAAATTTCCAAATAACTGAAGATTATTTATAATAATATAAACTTTTATCATATTGAATGATGATTAATGAGACAAAAATAATTTATATTTTCATTATTAGATTTGAAGATAATATCCAAAATCACTTTAAATAGATAATAATACCAATTATAAAAATAGTTTTACTCCAAGTTTGTTCCCATGCTTGCCCAAATTTGACTATATCATAGTTCTTCGAGTTGGGCGGGTTACTTGGGTTAGAAATATTTGTGCCCATGCTTGCCCAAATTTAACTCGGGTTTATAAAACTTATTCCCAAGCTTGCCCAAAGTCTTGAAACACGTTGCCCATGTTTGTGCGGGTTACTTGGGACTTGAAGTATGTAACTATATCATAGTTCTTCGGGTTGGGCGGGTTAGAGTTGTTCCTATTGATGAACAAACTCAGATTTTGTTCATTTTGATCCCACTATGGGATGAACAAACGCAGAAAACGGATGTTCAAATGAACAGATTTGTTCATTTGAACATTGAGACACTCTAATAGGCGCGCGTCTGGTGAAATGGCGCGCGCCATGTCTAATAACTCGGGCGACATCATAGGCGACACTCGAGATTTCCACCAGAGCACGCGTTTTGTACGCTGACGCTGGAAACTTCAGCTCAGACTCCAACGTCTCTCTCGATGGTGCCAACGGCTCCATATGAACGGCTGCAAAACCTGCTGATCCAACGGCTACAATTTTTGAATTCTATAAATACTCATACTTTTAACTCTAAATTCACTTATTCTACTTTCAACTCAAAATTCCTACTCTAAATTCACTCTCAAAAATGCCTCCTACAGTTCGTGTTGGATTCTCA
Source organism: Papaver bracteatum (assembly GCA_023529315.1). Lineage (NCBI taxonomy): Eukaryota > Viridiplantae > Streptophyta > Magnoliopsida > Ranunculales > Papaveraceae > Papaver > Papaver bracteatum. The sequence continues at coordinate 2,414,764 of JAJJWX010001114.1, forward strand.
CAACAAGAGGATTTAGCTATTTGTATAGCCTTTGTTTTTCACACACAAGAAGCTGTAATGCGTAATGTACCCGATTCAATGTTCACTTTCTGGGACAAATGTTATAGAATGTTCACCACTGAAACTGGGAACATCCGTGGGCGTGATTCTCACGGATTGGTCCATCGTTTTAGTGTAATTAGAACGAATGTATTGGAGTTTGTTGCACAACTAATATTGAATCACCAAAATAAGCTGAACGGTGAAGCCGAACACGAAGTGTTTCCCAGAACTATAGCGATGTGGCCAGAATCTCACCACGGTCGTCCTTTCGCCTTCTATGCTTGTTTCAACATTCTTAGGGTGCTCAAAAAATACGATCCCTACATCCACCTAGGAATTCCACCACCCGCTGAGAATTGACGCATATGTATTAGTTGTTTTAATTTAATGTATTTCTTTTATTCTCATGTATGATGTGGTTGTTCAATGCATTATGTTTTTATTTATGAAATTGATGGTGCAATGTTTAATCGAAGTGAAATTTAAATTACTTGATATTGATGGTTTTATATAATCAAAATAACACCTAATAAACAACAAATTAAATAACATAATACCATAATGAATCGATTTGTCCTACAACTTCAATCATCCTACTCCACTAAAAACCACCTGGGACATTCCCAAAAATGCCTTCCATATGTGTCTTCTTCAGAAGAAGTTCGCAAATGCATAAAAGTATTGCAACCGGGCTTTGAGCATGAACTGATTCCCTGTGGACAATGTTTGTATTCGTGATTTCCATATCCACAATGATTGCAGTGTAATAAATCTTTCTTCAATTTGGCTTTGAGTTTGAAGATTTTGCACATTGTTGCAATCTTTTCTTCTTCTTCTTTTTTAATCTTCATAGCATCATCTAGCATATGTGGTTCCTCTGGACAATTGGGATCTTGACATTGCAAATACCTGAGCTTTTCCGGTTGTGATTCAATCACCATTATGATGCGTGAACAACCTTCCTACGGACACTTTGAATACATCCAAGGACATTGCATAAGACTGTGGTTATCCATGAAACATAATGGGAAAACCTCTTTTGCTTCGACACATAATATTTGCTTCGCTTTGCCTTTAGAAAACATGGTAGATGATGAGAGAGAAATCGGTTGGTTTGGTTTATAATAAAATCTAGTGAAGTATTTATAATAGAAAATAGGCGCTGGTAATTCAAACGGGCGCTCGTAGGAAATTCTTGGGCGACTTTACAAATGTCTCCCGAGACTTTACTAATGTCGCCCGAGACTTTACCGCAACCGCCAACGACTAAATTTCCATTCCCAACGACAAATTTTTCGTTCTCAAATCCTATAAAATTCATTCATTGTATCTCCAAAATCACATCCTCTTCTTCTTCTTCTTTCTTATATCTATCCTCCCCCTTTACAGAAATGTCTCTTAGAAATCGTGGTCCCAAGTTTACCGAAAAAGAGGATATAACTCTATGCAAAGCATATTTCTTTTATAGGGTAATCACTGGTGTTTTTATTTCTCATGATAGTTCTTTTTGGGAGAACGTGTTTTCAATGTTCTTCTCATTGACGGGAAACCCAGAAAACCGAGATGCTGGTCAATTGCGTGCTCATTTTCAGCGAATTAGGCTTGCAGTCCAGCCATTTATTGAACAAGTAATGGAAATTGATCGAGAAAAGTTCATCGGTGTAACTGAAGAAGAAGTGATCCAAGCAGCTCTTGATAATTGGGAGGAAGCTCACGGTAAGCCTTTTCGTTTCGAAGCGTGTTTACGAATTCTAAAAGATGGTCCATCTCAAGTACATCGTTATTGCACTCGAGTGTCGCTGCCGGAATTTACAATGGAAGAAGATGTTGCTCTAGTTCGATGTTGGTTACATCGTATGGGAGACCAATGAACCATGACCATTTATGGGAAAGAGTATTGGGACATTTTGTATTTTCGCAGAACGAAGCAATAAGAAACAGTAAGAGCCTAGAACTAAGAATTGCATTCATCAGTAATGAAATCAAACATTATACGGAAATATTGTGGATGGTTCATCGTAGCAATTCTGAATTATCCAACGAAGAACTGAAAACCGTCGCTCTGACCAAGTTTACCGAAGAAAGCGGGAGAGAGTTTAGGCATTTTGAATGCTATGAACTTTACAGAGAGAATGTGGCTGGATTTGATGTAGTTTTTTGTTGTGGTTTATTAAAATGTAGTTTGATATTATTTGCAAGTTTAAATAAATGGTAATAAATTTCACGTAATTTGAAGTGGAAATCTATTTTAAAATACAAATTTTTTCATTCATTGATATTACTGCTAATTTTACAAGATATAAACTTCGACAACATTAAAAACTTTAATAAAAATCAAGTACAAGTTTCGACCTCCTATTTATCTTCATTTGACGTATTTTCCATTCAACGCGCTCTTTGACAGTTTTACCTCTTTTTTTGAATTTTTGGTTGTTAAGTTTCAAAACAGGAGCTTTTCTTTGCCTTTTAGCGGAACAGTTTCTTGGAGCAACTTCTAAAACTTGCACTTCCCTTTTACAATTTTCAATATTTTTAAAACTCCCACATATCTTAGAAATAGCAGCTTCAAGTTTTGCATCGCAGAAAAGTGTGATCGCTTTTTCAGCCATTTTTATAAGAGAAAATTCAAGTGAATTTTGGTGTACTGAATTGTTCGAAGATTACGGCAATTTATAGAGGGAAAAGGTGAAATTCGAAATTTTAAAACTACCCGTTGGCGTAACCGGGATAACCACCGGCGACAGAGTCCGTGACGTTTGCGACATGAAGGTTGTCGCCAGCATTTTCTTCCTTGACTCCAGCGTTTTTCTGCTGAGCGCCACCGCTTTTCTTAATGTCGCGCGTCTACTAGTCTAACTCCCAGTGTTTTCCCATAGTGGAAAACCCAGTTTGGCCATCCACCTGGCTGAACATATTTTTATGTTTGGCCATTGCCATAGGAATTGCTCTTACTTGGGTTAGACATATTTGTGCCCATGCTTTCCCAAATTTAACTCGGTTTTATATAAAACCTATGCCCAAGCTTGCCCAAAGTCTTGAAACATGTTGCCCATGTATGCCCAGTATTCGGGTTGGGCATCAGTTGGGTGGGTTAACCCAACCCAAGTCCCACCCCTAATTGTGCTACCTCCATGGTCCTCATCTTTTATCGCGGACGTTGTCACCAAGTCCATGAACACACGTGTCAGGATCCTCTTAGGCGGTTTCTGATCTCCTCACTTTCTCCTATATAAAAAAAGGGATATTTTGACATTGGGTCATAACAAAGTGATCAAAGTTGCGTTTGGGTCACCAAAATATTTTAATTAGAGTTTGGGTCACAAGACCGTCATTGACCGTTTTGACAGTTAAGAGATTATTTTCTTTTTAAAATTAATTCATGTTTACTTAACACCGTATGTTACAGTTAACTCAGTTCCTCCTTCACGGACATTCGATTGAAAATGAATACCAACATCAGTTTGAATCTTATACGAATGAGTTAATTGTGTATATATCATTGTCTATTCATAGTTAAATCCTTCCATACATACAATTTCTAGTCAATTTCATACATTTCACAAGTGAACCATCTTATCTGCACATGAACGATGAAAATCATGGAATTATTCTTTAAATCACAAATCGCTTCAAAAACTTTTTTCGTTGTTCCTGAGAAGAACCCGATCTAGATTAAAAAGAAGTGAAGATGGTACACATGGAAGATGAGAAAATTGATATCCAAAAGTCAGCTGGTAGGAGTCCACTAACCTTAGAAGGAGTGAAGAGAAATGCAATTTTATATCGCTTGTGAAGAAGAAAAATCATCACCATGTTCTTTGCATTAACCGTATCTCTTCTCGACCTCATTATTCCCCTGAAAGAAAACCCCTAATTTATCCTCTCATAATTTACCCTAATTTATCAATTCAAGATTAAATTATACTGTCCTTCCTATTCTTAATCAATTTCTTCCCTATTTAGCTTCTTGAATCGCATGTACTTCGAAATAAGTTTGTTAGTGTTTTTCTTTTTCCTTTGGATTTTGATGCTCAAGGAGGCGTTTACAAAAGAAATTAAAATTAGGGTTCTAACTTTTAAGATATAATCTCACGGTTTCAACCAATGGCAAAGTTAGTAAATAAGTTAAAATATGAATTTTAATTGGTCATTTTATTTTTTAACTAACTTCCCTAACTGTCAACGCGGTCAACCACGGTCAGTGACCCAAACTCTAATTAATTACAGTAAAATATTACGGTGATCCAAATGCAACTTTGGTAAGTTTGTTGTGACCCAAAATCAAAATATCCCTAAAAAAAAATATCAATCCAAGAAATTCCTTTCAATATCGCAATAGAGAATTTTTTTGTTACGCTCTCGAGGTAAGCTCAATTTTTATGCCTGAAGGTTTATTGTTTTCTGTAATTATTCTAGTATGTAGTTTTAGTTGGATCTTGTTGATTTTAGAGGTTTTTTAGCGGATTGATTTGATTTGATTTACTGTTACGAATTTCTGATGGTGTCTTAGATTTTTTAGGGTTAGGATTATGAATCGTTGCTTGTTGAAGACAACCGTAATTACTAATTAGAGACTGTATAGTATTTTCTTAGTTTTTTTTAAATGGTATCATTTCAGATTGATTTTATTATTATTGTGGGAAGGATTTTTTTGTCAATTGTATCAACTTTAAAACTAGTTTCATATTAATTGTTCGTTTCTGTATTATTGCAATTAGAACTTATAATCTGAATTAGCAATGGATTTTCATGCCGTATGATGATTTAGTTATAACACAGAGGATTCGAGAACATGGTTTGGTCAGTAATTGTTGCTATATTTTTTGTTTGCTTGATTGCCCTTTTTATATGTGTGTGCAATTCTTAAATTATACTCCGTATAAGTAGTCTTTGAAAATCATAATAATAACAGCATTCTAAGTGAGTTAAATGATCATTTGAATTCTGCAGATTTTGCTGCAACAACTTGTAGTGGCCATCATGAACCAACAAGTAGCAATTGGTGCTTGCATGGGTGAAGGTACTGGTGCAAAGCATATGAGTAACAGAACAAGTAGCAATCAATTTTCTGACACTTCAGGCGAGGTATGCGTAGAAGATTTTGTCTTACATTAATCTTCAAGGAGTAGTCAACGTCCTACATTAATATTCAGTAGTCACACTACTGTAGTCTTTTATCTTTCTTCCATCAGATGATCTTGTCCTACATTAATCTTCAAGGAGTAGTCAGACTACCGTAGTCTTTTATCTTTCTCGGTTCAGATAGTGATCTTACTTGCCGGATGTATCTTGATTTCCTCTTTGATATTCATTTCTGTAATAAACAGATCGCTTTTCAAATCATCAGTTATCTCTTTGATATTCATTTCTGTAATAAAACAGATCGCCTTTTAAATATTAATTCAGCAGTAATCTCTCTATTTTTGCTTGAAGACATCTCATGCAAAGTTAGTGTCGGGACCTAAAATGTACTCCCTCCGTCTCACTATTAAGTGACATAGTTTAAGTTTGCACAATTTTTAAGGCAAGCAAGGAAAATAATATTTTTAAGCATTTTTTATAATTATACCTCCTATGGATAGTAATTAATGAAATTTAGAAATGATTTATCTCTCAAACTACTCCACGGATGTTCGTAAACTTCATACCATTGAAAAACATTTTAAAACACATACGTAACGAATATAAACAAGCCTATCAAATTATGCGTATTTCTTATATTTTTTATAATTAACTATATGGATAATTTTAGAAACATCTTCTTATTTAATGATATAGGTCACTTATTAGTGGGACAAAAATCTAAAATCAAATAGGTCATTTAATAGTGGGACGGAGGGAGTAATTCTCATGTGGAAAAGGCTAACATATTTCAGGGGACACGCTAAAACAAAACAATGACACAATTCATTCAGCCAACACGGGAATATTATTGATAATCATTCGCGAATTTTTGTGTACGTTTGCAAATTCGAACCCAAGACGCGTATTATATGGCATTTTCGGTTATTCGCGAATCGCTCGTATCCTGAATAATACGTCATCTTAAGTCGCCAGAAATTCTTTAACTTTTACGTTTTTAATGGCCCCATTTTTTGGGCTTTACTGCCTACCGAGCATACACAGCCCAATATTAGACATTGTTGTAACTTTTAAGAAACAAAAATGACTGAAGAGATTTGAAAGTGAAGGTGAGAGAGATCTCAAACTCACTAACCAATCATCTAAACCAATATACCACGTCTTCTTGAATGACTAATGTTGTATATATTATTAATATCATCATATTAAGTTTATTTTTTCTTTAAATAACTCACAAATATGCATAAAAATTAGTCTATGTCCTTATAAATACTAATTATTTATTATATATAGATACCGAATTTTCAAAGCCGAACTCACATTTATAAATCGAAATACACGTATGTATGCTGTTCCGAATTACTGACGGATCACATCTCGTTGATCAAAAATTTGGATTTTACAAAACCGTATAATACTCGTACAATTGTCGTTCCGTACCTTTGCCGAATCCTGAATAGCTAACTAGGTGCCAGACTGCAGAATAACCGGTGTGGAAAAATCAGTATTCTTAGGTAGTGTTAACCATGTCAGTAACCGATTCTTTAAATTAGAACACGGAGTCCGAACTATATATCTCCCGAGAAGCTTTCCAACAGTAATCTTCTCTTCTTCTGGAAGATTATGATTTTGAAACATGATCTTGTGCATATAACCGGAAAGCTACGATTCTAACTCAGCGGGAGCGCAGTTAATCTGAAGAAGACACTCATGAACAAATGAGGGAATGGGAAAAATAAACCTACACTGCAAATGAAATTTAAAAATTAAAAATTCAGCATCTCTGTAATCTTGAAGCTCATTCACATTGATAGCGTACGGAGAAGGCCATTGAACTTCCATCCTAATGCCAGTAGGAAGACCATAAAAAATAAGGTGACGAGGGGATGAAATTGGGGGGACATTAACTCCCGTCATTCTTAGAAAAGGTTGAAAAATAGAGCTATGAAAAAGCTGAAGATAAAGTAAAACTTAGAGCTTTTGTAAGGGAAAGAAGCTGAATTTGGGAAATAATTTTACAGATCTGAAATCCTAAGGAAAATAAAACTGAAAAGACTTGAGTCACGTCGGTACGGTAGCGGGTTAGGCCAAACCCGATCCTACCCGTTGTGCAGCTCTAGATGCAGGGCCGTAACAAAGGTTTTAAGGGTCCTAGGCGAATTTACTGAAACGGGGGCGTGTATAAGCAAAATAACAAAAATTCTGGCGATTTGATATAAAATTATCACAGATTGTCAAACGATACTGCCAAAAAACTGGCTAAAAACACAAAGCAAATACCTTATCTCATGATAAAAACTGATATTCCTGCCCTTTCTGATGCGAAGTCTTCAATTATACTATCAAAATCAATGTTATCTAACATCTCAATCTCAATAGATAACATTGCTAACCTATTCAACATTTCTTGTGACATCGTCGACCGAAAATAATTCTTGATTATAACTTCAATTTCGAAGAACTTCGTTCGGCCGATGCAACTGTTACTGGAATTGTCAATAAGATTCAGTATGCAATAAACGCATTCGGGTAGCAACCTTCCATATCTTTTAAGAAATTCAATACTTCAATTGCTTTACCGGTTTCGGCTGGCAGATAACTTTTTAAAACTTTCAATTCTATATACTAGTAAGGACACATGTGCGATGCACATGTTTGAATTTTTACTCATCCAACAATACTAAATTTGAAAGTCATGAATTTTTTTTTCCTAAAACAAAAATTTACTATTCTTATTTGTACTCGTTATATATATAATTGAAAGAGCTTTTCAAATGTATAAATTTTAAAAAAATACGGTGTATATTTTGAAAGATATTAAGTTTTTAAATTTTTGATATAATGGTATTTATGTAAATATGTAAAAAGTAGGGAAAACTAAGTAATTTAGGGGGTCTCCTACCAAAATGAGCTCTTTTCTTTATATTAGTATATTAGTATAACATAAGTCATGCCCATTAATATCAGAACTCATACCATGCTTTAGATGATTTTCAAGATTGATGAATGTCATGATCTTTGACACGCCTAAGATGTTCAAATTCATCAATCATTTCAATAAAGCTCAAAAAATTACCATTATATGCTTCGTCAATCTTGTCGACGTCTCCATGGAAAGCCAAATTATTATTGGCAAGAGTTTTAACAAGAGACATTATTCTTATCAAGACTTGCTTCCAATAATCCTTCTCTTTCTTGATCTGTTCCTGCATCTCCTTGTCTATGGTTACCTTCTCATGGAATCTGTTTTCTAATTCAACCCACTTATTAAGATTTATAATATGTCTTGAAGAAGTTTCATGATTGCTAAGTTTAACACTAATATTCTTCCAACCCTTAGAACCCTTTGTATCTAACTGAAACTTTTTTCCATCTTGTTTAAATAACTTGCAGCAAAAACAAAAAACTCTATCCACGGTACTTGAATACACTAGCCTTTCCCTGCCCCAACTTTCCCCATTCTCCATCTTCCATATGTAGTGATCATGATTGAAGCATCTATTATATTTATCAATAGGAAACCGAAAATTCTTATCTATTTCTCTTATTGGACCTTTCTTTACCAAAATATTTCTCAAATTTCGGTTAATATTGTTACCCCAATTTCCTGGATCATAAATATTCACTGTTCCATATTCTTCATGTTCAACTTCATTTTGCACAATCTCATTTGTACCAGATGATGATGATTCTTCCCCACTTGGCTCTTCATCTTGCTCGATATCATTTGTATTTGGTGTTGACAATTCTTGCCCCATTGGTTCTTTATTTTGCGTATGTGCTTTCTAATCATTCACCAACAAATCACCATTTTTTCCATCTCATTAACCAAATTTTCATATTCTTCATCACTGTCATTCATTGTTTCTTCATGGATGTTATTATTTGAAACCAAATATGTATTCATTGCTCCTCGTAGAGAATTCTTAAGTTTTTCGGCTCTTACCTTTTTTTTTCTTTTTAGAAGCACCATTCTTGAATTTTGTTCTTCTAAATAGACCCGTGATTGGAATCAATGTTTGATCACTTCAAGTTCAAGAATCAAAAGATACAAAACTTGTTCACAAATTTCGTATGTCCATGTCAGTTAACTAGCAATTAAAATTTAACAATCACCATTTGAGTAGCTAATTTAATATTATTGGTTAAGGATGTAATCCGATTTCAAAAACTTGTGCTTGATTAATGCATTAGTTTTATCTCTTGATTATTGTTCAAATCTCTACTGTTTTTATGATCACATGATTGATATCTTGTGATAGGATTAGATGCTTGCTTAGTTAAGTGGCCAATTAATTGAACTTGCACCCTTGTCCATAGCTATTTTAGGGTTTTTCATCGAGCGATAGCCCTAAATACAAGTAGCATGATATGTTTACTATTTGTAGTGATACACTCTCGTAATCATATGCAGAGTTTGACCATTGTCCTAATTATTACGCGCAATGTATGGCCATTGCATTGATTAGCCTAGTTCTGAAACTTAATGCTCCTAGGAATGGAACTTAATTAGCGCAAAGCGTTAGGTTATTCTTTAGGTAGAATTCACATACGCAGCTCTAATGTGTATGTTGATGAACTTAAGAAATTAATAGATTATCTTGCTCTCTTGATACTCTAGGATTTTGATGATAAAGAGATTAAATTATAATTCTAATCATATATGCAAGCACATGTTTATGATTGAAGATGAATTCCTTGACCAATATCTTTCTCTATTGATTACTTTCTCCAATTTACTTTGCTTTTGATTTACTTTTATTGCTTACATAAAAATCAGAAATCCCCCCAATTAGTTACTCTTAGGAAATTGAATACGTAATAACTACAGTTTCCTCTATGTGGAAACAAACTCTTTCTTATCATATACTTTAGGAAAGTGAAATTATTTTTGACGCATACGATAACGATCATTACACACCCATAAGACTTCTGAATTCATATTCCGAAGAAGATCTTGCAATAATGCATGCCTTTTATAGACCATGAAATAGGACTTGAGAAAAATAAAATAAAATAACCGCATGTACATATCCTTGAATCAGAATCACCTGCCCCAATATGCATCACTAAATCCATGAACTACAATCAATCTGTTACTGATATACCTTAGGATTCTTTTAGATGAAATGAGGTGATATGATGAGGGAGTCTGCATATGTTGGCGGACTTGATACACATGATTTCAGGTTTTGACCAAGTAAGATATTGTAGAGCACCCACAAGAGACCTGTAAGAAGTTGGGTTTGCAAGCAATGCACCTAAAGCAACTGGAAGTTTGGAATGAGCAATAACTACAGAATACCGAGGCTTAGAACCAACCATGTCAAAGTTGTCCAACAAATCAAGAGCATATTTGGTTTCAGACAGGAAAAAGTCATCTTCATTTATTTTAACTTCATGACCTGGAAAGTAATGAAGAGTACCCAAATTTTTTTATAGGAAAGTGAGCTTGAAGTTGAGAAATGAGCTCTTGATAACAAGATTTAGACTTACCAGTTATGATAATTTCAGTCACATACACAAATTGAATGATAATTCTAGAAATTATTTTCTAGATAAGTAGAGAAGAATGATCTACATTGGAAGGATTGAATCAAATATAAGCGAGACATTGAATTTGGGTTTATGAACTGGGTTTGTGAATTATTCCAAACTAAACTCGCAGTTTGAGAACTAGTTCGCCAACCTTCTCTGTATTTCTAAAACTCAGATGTTTATGGTTTACGAATAGGTTCGCCTACCTACCCTTAACAGAAATAAAAGAATTTCTGAATTTCTCTCTTATGATGTTTGAAACATTCTCAAATGATAAAAATCACTTGTAAGAGAAATTTTCAATTGATCCACAAATTAGTTCTCGAACAATAAATTATTTCGAACTAATATTGTGAAATACCTTTGAACATCTATGATTAAATCATATTCGAGATATTTAACAAGGCAAGCTTGACTCGAAATTTCTTCTTTGTGATAAATCTATTAGAAGTCATACGACATAGTTTCAAATGATAGAATGGTAAGATAGTGAGTAAAACAGAATGGTTCGTCTTCGCATACTTCATAAAAGAAGTTCTCCAAATATCTTCGTCGATCTTCACTCTTCTAGGGTGATGTCTTATACTCAACTACTAAATTGTAACATAGTCCGAGATCTGACTTAATAAAAATCAAGATATAATTTTAATCAACTAATATTGAAAACAAGCTTGAGATAACAAAACTTATAGGTTCAACCGAGCATTGCTCTAACACATACGACGTAATGATGCTAATATGGTATTATAATTAAGTAGGTAGCAACAACATTTTAAAGTAAACAACTTTTCATTTCAAATTAATATTTACTAAATAACATTTCAAATTAATACATCAATTATCTAAAGGTACTACTACATCGAACTCATCATCGAACTCCTAATCCCTAACATCATCACCTGCTGGGTTGTTAAATCCAGCTTGTTGTTTAGTCTACTACCTTATCATCATGTTTTCATGCACCGTCGATACAATCTTATATAAAATAAACATAATTATGACAAATACATTCATCTTCAATTATGGCGAATTTTGCACCCTAATTTTTTTATTTTTTTTTACATTTGCTCTGAGGTTGAGATTGAGAATCCACTTTTTAAGAAATTAAGAAGTATAGAGATGATGTGACTAGTTTATATTGTTTTAGGTTAGAAGAATATTGAGATATTTATAAATTCTAGTATGAGTTGAAATGAACTTGAAGTTGAGTATTTATAAGGGGAAACTTTTGGTCGTTGGATGAGGAACTACTGAGCGATGATCAAACCGTCGAGCGCGAGAAAGACTACAAGAAATAATAAGTATAAATAAGATGTGACTAGTTTATTTTGTTTTAGGTTAGAAGAATAGTGAGATATTGAGAAATACTAACGAGCTTTAGAAATTATGGTATAAGTTAAAATGAACTTGAAGTTGAGTATTTAATTATAAGGGAAAAATTTTGGTCGTTGGATGAGGAACTACTGAGTGATGATGAAACCGTCGAGCATGAGAAATACTACCGTTGGTGGTCTACAGATTAACAAACGATATTAAGACCATCGAGCAATAAAATCTCTATCACTCGTAAAGTTTTCCACTTTTCCACACCAATAATAGGTGCAAAAGTGGCAAACTATGTTATTTGACATATGCATAGAAATAGGGGCATGAGAAAGAAAGCATGTAAGTTCCTTTTCATCTTTCTCTTGAAGCCCAAAAGAATAGAAACCCCCAAGATCCAGTCTGGGATGAAACCCATTCACAGAATGACACTAGTATGGAAATGGAAGGAAATCAATGATATTGGTTAGGAGTTTCACTATATCTACAATGGGTTGACACATAGGTGTTGATGTTACGTGAAGATTGAAACATTCATTCTCCACTTGCAGTTCCTAAGGCCTATTCCTATGCATATGGTATTTCAATTGGTTTTCCACTTTTTGCACCCACTATGGGTATGACAAAGTGGCTAAGTGGAAAATATAACACTTATGCATACACAACAGAGTGTCTACCGAGCTATAGAACGTTCGTCGATATATGGTCATAAAATCGCTAGCTTGTTGGTCTGTACAGCTGATACATATTGATCTCTATACCTTGGTAACTATTACTATAAAGGCGGAATTCAGAATAATAATAGACGAGAAACTTAGAAAACAGAACACAAGTAGTAATTCGAAGAAAATATCTTCTCTAGATTATGAACAAGAAAACTATTACAATTCTCTCTTTGTTACGCTCACAATCTCCCTAGGTAAATAACCTTAAAACTTTTTTCTAAGCTTGCTTTTACAATACTTAATTGCCTCACAAACTTCTTTCTAGGTATGTGCGTTCAACCACCTTTTCTAGGAGTCAAACCACACTCTCTAGATTGTCTTAGGTATGAGCTAAACATCTCTATTTATAGCTTTAACGGTTTCCCAAACCTTATAGGAATTTATTTCCTTATCTAGGAATAATTCCTTTTCTAGGTATATTTCCTAAACTAAGAATACTGCTCAAAACAATACTCCTTCCTAAAGTAGGAATTTATCCTAAACAAGGAATCCTTCCTAATATAGGATTCTATCCTCAGTTCGCCTTGAGAATAACTAGTTCCCAAGGAGAGGAAGATACACATGTATCATGCGCCCCCTCAAGAACTTGAACTCCTGTGAAAGTTATATTTCTAGGTTAGGGAACTCGTGATTTCCTTTCACCCTGCTGAACTATCTCTTCTTGCCTGAAACTTGACCTTGACATCTACTTAGGAAAGTCTCATTCTCTTCCTTGCGTGTCTTTGTCGCTCTTCTATCCATATTGCAATCTTCTTCAAGTGATTCTTCTCTATCAAACCATAAGTCTCCCACATGTGGAAATATCATCTTGTCATCTCCATCATCATCTAGTAATGGTGGTTCAAACATACTTAACCTTCTTAGGTCTTCTTGTTGTTGTTTGGTAATGTATTCCAAACTAACTCTACTCGGCTTCTCGTCAAGAAAATGGATCACAAGGAGAATGAATTTTGTACTAGAATTCACCAACCGCTTAGCCTGAGTGGTTGTAATCAAGCTTGATCCCTTAAGAGAAGAGTTAATAGCTCATATTACAAAAGCTTTCCCATCTTTGGTAAAGGTATACTTTTGCTCCCTCCTATTTAAACCACATCTCGATCCCACAAGTAAGGACTACCAAGTACAACTAGAAAAACATCCAATGGAATCACATCGCATGTCACCTCGTCAATGTATGACTCATCAAAAGCAAACTTGAACGTACATTGTTCTGCAACCTGTATCCCACCTTCATTTTGAAGCCACCCTAAAGGATAGGGTTGCAGATGTTTGAAAGTCTTCAAACCTAACTTTTATACCAAAGAATGTGAAAGTAAATTCTTCTGACTTCCCGAGTCAATACCAACATCTATTAGTGTTATCTTAACCTGCATCTTAACCGTGAAGAGTCGTTCCCTAGGATCGTCCTCCATAAGTTCTTCTAAGCCTTTTTCCATTAGAGAGAGCTTTTGATTAGGTTCTGTTAGTCCTTTGACTTCTTTTGGAACTTGTGCGACTAGTGTTTCCATCATGGCTTCTTTCTTATGCAACCCTTTTGGTTTTAGGTTAGGATGCTTCATCCAACACTTATCAACAACATGCCCTGTTTGTTTGCAATGTTTACAAACTAAACCTTATTAGTCGTTATACTTCCTTTTCTCTTTGCTCCTTTCATCTCCTTTAGCGACGAAACTTCCAGACTTTCCCTTGACGTTTCCCTCAAAATCAGTTTTCTTCAGCCTGCCTTCGATGGCATTAGCTTTTATGCTTGCTTCAGAGATAGTATCCACCGAAAACATCTTCAACTCCTTCTGTATATACTCATGGAACCCGGAAATATATTTCATATAGATAACATAATCTCCCAAGTGTAAATCCAAAATCATATCTTGATTCTGAAATTCCAAAGTATATTCCTTCACGGTTTGGTTGTAAGTCTGCTTCAAGTTGTACCACTTGAACCATCTCTCCTCAAGGTAGCCAACCGGATAAAACTGTTTCCTTACAACTTCCTTGAATCTTTTCCATGACAATACTCCCTTACATAGGTTTTGTCTTTGAAAAGCTTTCCACCAGGTTAGAGCATGATTTTGTAGCTTCAATGCCGCGAAAGTAATCTTTTCCTTTGAACCATATTCAAAGAAAGAAAAAATACTTCTCTAGACGTTCAATCCAATCATCCAATTTTTCTACATCGACACTCCCATCGTAAAGTGGAATATCAACACGGAAATTAATTTTCAGATTCTTACCATGAGATTTAGTTGATGTAGGACTTTTAAGAAACTCTTTCTTCTTTTCTTCCTCCTCATCTTCTTTCTCTTCTTCTTCTTCCAAATCGTCTTCTTCCGAATCATCTTTTTCTGAAGCTTCAGGTGAAGGTTAAATCTTTTTCTTCATCTTCAGCTTAGTTGTATGAGAACGAATAAATTCACTCATATCCTGAAGGGTAACTTGAATTGACTTCATGTTTGTTTGCAACGTAGCCACCTTTTCTTCCATAGTTTGTGGTTCGCCTTCCTTAGGATCACCATATGATTTTGTCATCCTTGATCCCCTTGTTTTATTAACGTCTTCCAACTTCTCGAGTACCTCACCAAGCTTTATGTAGATAGATCTAGTGAAAACCATAAACCACAGAGATTTACCCTAAAAACTAACCTTGCTCGTGATGCCAACTTGATACGTATTGATCTCTATACCTTGGTAACTATTACTATAAAGGCGGAATTCAGAATAATAATAGACGATAAACTTAGAAAACAGAACATAAGCAGTAATTCGAAGAAAATATCTTCTCTAGATTATGAACAAGAAAACTATTACAATTCTCTCTTTGTTACGCTCATAATATCCCTAGGTAATTAACCTTAAAACTATTTTCTAAGCTTGTTTTTACAATTCTTAATTGCCTTACAAACTTCTTTCTAGGTATGTGCGTTCAACCTCCTTTTCTAGGAGTCAAACCATACTCTCTAGATTGTCTTAGCTATGAGCTAAACATCTCTGTTTATAGCTTTAACGGTTTGCCAAACCTTATAGGAATTTATTTCCCTATCTAGGAATAATTCCTTTTCTAGGTATATTTCCTAAACTAAGAATACTGCTCAAAACAATACTCCTTCCTAAACTAGGAATTTATCCTAAACAAGGAATCCTTCCTAATATAGGATTCTATCCTCAGTTCGTCTTGAGGATCACTAGTTCCCAGGGAGAGGAAGATACGCATGTATCAACAGCGCCAGAGATAGTCCAAGTTTCGCTCGCTAAATAGATCATCTCTCATCAGTTCCTCATCCAACGGCTACAATTCCCCCTCCCCCTAAAAAACCCAAGTTCAAACTCATTTCAACTCATACCATAATTTCTAAATATCTCAAGAATTTCTCAATCTCTCTAAAATTTCTCAGTATCCAATATTTTTCATCACTCTTCAAATTTTTCAAAGAGCATGGTTGAGTTCATTGAAAACCAACATGTTGTTGAAAATCAAAGAACTGGTAATCGAGCCAATGTACAAAGTCGAATTATGAGGCGATTACTAAAATTTACTACTTAGGGAGATGAATGTATTTGCAGGAATTGTGTTTTTTTTACTGAGACTATCTTCGCAAATGCATTCTATCCCCAAACATTTTGGGAAAGGATATTTGGAAAATTTCAAGAACAAACAATGAACCCCAACAATCACGATGTTCCAGGGTTGTGTCATCGCTTCATTGTAATGAATAAGAAAATAATTAAGTATGGTGTTTTACTTTAGCAAGCGGGTCCAAACATGAGGGATGGTGAAACCATGATGAAACTTGAACAAAGGTGTCGTGCGGAATATCATCGCATCAACGGAAAAAACCTCCAATTTGGAAGTTGTTTCAAAGTTTTAAGAGGGCTGCCAAAATATAATCCAATATTTATGTTTTAATTTCTTAATTTTCAAATTAAGTCTAAGTATTAAGTTTTAATACTTTTCCTCTAATTAAAATGTAAGACTGAATTAAGAATAGAATTAAGCTTAATTTTCAAAAATACGAGTCAAATTTTCAAATTCATTAAAACTTCAAATTAATCATTAGTAGTCATTTTACAAGACACAAAACTAGACAATAATAATTTGAAATATATACTTTAAAAATAATTCATCTTGTTTATCTTCTTCATATCACTCAAATTCCAATCCATGGGCTCATGAATAAATTTTTCTTCATCTTGTTTATCTTCTTCATATCACTCAACTTCTAATCAATGCGCTCATGAATAGAGTTTTCTTTATTTATCTTCAAATTTGTTTTTCCTTGATTTTTCTTGCCTTGAACTTTTCTTTGCCTTTCTTAATTGCAGTTTAGGCTTGGTTAATATCCAAATCTTGAATACTTCTTTGGTTTTTACCTATTTCTTTATAACTATCACATATCTTCTTAATGACACTACTCCAGGAAAAAGTTGCGTTGTCGAATCAAGTTGGGTTTGACATTTGGGAAAATTTGAAAGTAAAAAATTAGATTGAGAAATAGAGAAATAGCAAAAAAATTGGTGTGATTATTTAGTTTGAAAATTACCTATTTATAGGAGACAAAGAAATAGTCGTTGGCGCTAGACTCAATATCGAGCGATATTCTAGGCAGCGCTAGCGATAGAGACTTTATCACTGGCGAAGTTGAGCTACCGATATCATCTATTTTGTTCGCTAAAAACTCTATTGCTTAGTGGTTATTTGACATGCCACCTGATTTGTCAAACAGGTTTTTTAACCTTGTGTCATCTTGATGGTGGATTCTATCTACTTGCTGTTGTGATCGTCACCTTGATAGTCTATCAGCTTGTTGTTGCGATGACCGTGGATTCTATCTGCTTCTTGTTGGATTCTTTCATACAGCGTTATCGTGCTAGGTGGATTTTATCTGCTTCTTGTTGGATTCTTTCATGCAACGTTATCGTGCTCACACTATTGCAATTAATTATTGTAAAAAAAAAAGACTGGACTTTTATCCTCCTTCAATAACTACACCATATTGTAAACTCTATTTGTTTGCTTCGTGGTTAAATCAAAAGTATTTTCCAAAGTCAAAGTGGGTACATTTCACACCGTTCTAAGTCAAAGTGCATTTCATTCGGTGATAATTGCTTCAATATAGAAACTCAAAAATTAGGAATAGGAATTTTCACTAATTACATGGTAAAAACAGTACATCAGTACTGACATTGATAATCGGTACATGGTACATGAACAGATAGAACACATAACTGGTGGTACATGAACAAGGAGAACAAAAAAGTGGAGGTAGAATAATATGAACCGACCTGACGTTCTTACAAATCTTTAGTATTGTTTTCCATTTTTTTTTACTAGAAAAGGAAGATATATTGATATAGTAACAGATTACATCGGAGTTAGGTCGAAAGGAAGGTTATTATCCAACCATTCTCCTGAAACATTAAATCTCCTACTATACTTAGTTGCTCTATCAGCCCATCCATTAAAATCTCTACTGACATACTCAGTTTTGACATAGTTGAGATTACTAAAATAAAAAGACAATCCTTTAAAATTGAATTGTTAGACCAGCTAATCTGGTCCCTATCTTTATTGAGAAAATAGATGGCATTTTTCTCATCACTTCTAAAATTAACTTTGGTGTAACCTCATGCTTTAGACAACTTTGCAGCTTCAAGAAGGGCTAAACATTCGGCTTCTTCAAGGTTCAGAGCTTGTCCTGTGACTGTCCTGCACCCTTGGAATTCACCTGTTAGATTGAAAATGACAATTTCAATACCAAACTTATTAGAGACTCTATCATAAGAAGCATCACAATACACTATATAACAATCTTGTGGTAGATCATAATTAAAGGGGGAAACATTGATATGGTCTATAGGTGAGTGACTTCCAAGATCAATAGGTATTAGGAGCTCTTTGGTATTACTACTAATCAATTTGGTGCAAGTCTGAAAGTTAACAGGGTATTAAGAGACACATGTTGGAAGATGTGAAAACATATATCCCTCCAGATACACCATGCAGTAGTTAAAACAGACCAACAAAGATCCTTGTTAGACAACAAATATTTGCTAATCCAGTCAAAAATATTAATAGCAGATGCAGAATCTTGAAGGACTAAATTACCAAAAGGCAAAGAATCCCAAACATATTTAAAAAAGTAACAATGCAGAATAAGATGCTCAATTGTTTCAGACAAATTGGAATTACACGTGCTACATATATTATCCTGATTAGGTTTAAAAGCAGACACTCTTTCTTTAGATGCCAAAATTCCTTCAATGCATTTCCATAGAAACAGTTGAATCTTAGGCAGCAGGGAAGAATTCCACAGATTCTTATAAATAGGATTAACATGAAAACTGGACACAACAGATGGTAATTCACCAGCCAATAAATTATAAGCTGACTTAACTGTAAAACTACCATTTTTGGTACAAGGCCAAATCAATCTATCATGACCAGTCAAAGGAATTTTAATGTTCATTATTTTTTGGATGTTGTCTTGAGTAAAAAAACCTTGAACTAGGTTTGCATTCCAAGAATTAGTGTCTCTATCAATAAAATTGTTCACACACATATTAGGATTTGGTTGAGTGATGCATAAAGGCATAGACATATTAGGAACCCAATTATCTACAAAAGCATGAATAATATCCCCTGTCCTCGCTTCCCAAATGGAATTATGCTTAATAATGTTAAGTCCATAACATATGCTCCTCCAAACCCAGGAAGTATCCTTTATTTCTATATGATGCAAAGGATGACAGTTCTTAAAATGCTTCATTTCAAAATTTTAAACGACAGTTCATCTTCAACGTGTATAAGAGACCATGCTATTTTAGCCAAAAGAGCAGCATTAGTAGTCTTAAGATTCCTAAAACCTAGACCACCCCTCATTTTATGAGTGCACACTTTATCCTATCCTTTCGGATATGAACCACCAGTAGAACCTTTTTCCCACCAAAAATCTCGTTGGGATTTCTCCATTTTATGAATGAGATTATCTGGAAGGAGGAAAAAATTCATATGATAGATTGGAGAGGAATTTAAGACATTATTGACCATAACAGACCTACCATATTGATTCAATTTTTTTCCCTTCCACTTAGCAACACCATTATCAAAATGATCAGCAAGAAATGAGAAAGTCTTATTCTTTGATCTTTTCATGAAAAGTTGGATACCTAAGTTTTTATCATTAGGATCAATTCTTAACAGTAAGAGATCTAATGAGGGATACACAATGGTCTGGATGCACATTCTTATTGAAAAAACATCCATATTTTTAAAAATTTATCACTTGGCATGAAATGAGACTAAAATCCTTAATGAGGGACATTAAGTTATTAGATCTAGTGAACGACAAGCAATCGTCATTGATATGTGTAGAATACACCATATTTTATATTTAGTATTTATGCTTTCTTTTCTAATTTTCGTGTGAATTATGTATCTTATGTTCGCTTTTAAGTTTACTAGGTGCAATGGAGTCATTTGAGGCGAAAGAAGGATAATTAGCCATTTGGAGCTGAAAGGGAAAAAAGGTCATTTCATTGGCGACACTATCGGGAGCCGAGCCAGAGTTAAAGGTCAAATCTTCTTGGAGGAGTACTAAATTCAGATCAGCTGTGGATAAGGGGTTTCTATTGGGTGGACATACCTCATCAGTGGGTGCAAATAGTTGTCCCATTTTTATAACCCTAGATTGAGTTTCCTCCATTCACGTTCTTACACCACTGAAATTGAGAAAGAAGAAAAAAAAAGGGGATGCTGCTTTAACAGAGATTAAGATCGAGGTGGAGATGCTGAAGTTATTGCTTTGGCGGAATTGCAGTCACATTTGGATGGTATGGGGATGTGTTCGAATGGGTTTGGAGCTGACTTCGATTTTTCCTAGAAATAGTGCACAGATTTGGGTGGTGTACTGTGCAAAGAATTCTGTGAAGAGTTGTTGTTCTAAGTGATGAATGTCGGTGTAAAATGTGTGTTTTCTGTGTGATTGAATTACTGATACAGGGAAGGAGATAATTGGCAGGAGATCAAATACAATTAACAGGTAACCATTATCAGTCTGCCAGACACACACCAGGTGTTCGACAAAATGCCTGAGCTACCAGGTTAACCATGGTTCTGTGGGCTCGAGGAGGTGGTGAAGCAGTTAGGGAAACTGATGGTGCAGGTAGCAATTGCACACTAAGGTGGATGGGTTTGTGGAGTTCTGCGTTGTGTATGGAATTGCTACAGTGGATTTGATGTTGTGGAAGTCAGGTGGATTAAATGGATTGTTTGAAGCTGTATTGAAGTAGGTAGTGGTTGAATGCTCAGGTGCGGGTGATGTCCTGGTGTCGCTGTTGTTACAGATGCTATAGAACAAGAATCTGCAAATGGATCATATTCAGATACAAGTGGGTTTTACGAGGCGCTGTTATGGTTGTGATGTGCTGGTACTGTGTAGGTGCTTGAGTTGCAGTTACAATGGAATATGAAGCTGTAATGCAAGAGGTGATGGTGGTTTGTTTCACAGGTAGCTGAGCTCGAGGAGGTTTGTGAGAATGATCTATACAGTGGTTACATGGCAGGTTGAATGGCGAGTGGTGTGAGAATTGGATAGCCACAGTGTTGAACATGTGATGCTTTATATGCTGGGATTATTGGCACTGGAGTTGTTATCATATGATGTACAGGGAAGTGGTGGGTTGATTGGAGATGGAATGGTGGAGATAATGGTTGTATAAGTTGCAATAAGTCTGTGGATAATAAGTGCAGTCGCTGGTTCAGGTTAAGATGTTGCAATGTATGGGATGGTTCAAGCTGGTGGGTTATGAACTATATAGGTGATGGCAATGCAGATATTTGCAGTGTGCAGCACATGATAGAGTATGAACTGGTAAAGGGTTTCGAGCTGAGTTTGGAAGTGATCTGAGTTGATGGTGGTAATCTGAGAAAGGATGAGATGAGCAGGTGGATGCTTTGGTTCAAGAGCATGGCAGGGTTGAGTGTTAGCTGGAGCATGGAGAGTGACTGTGGCATACAACAAGAATGTGCAGCTGATGGTGGATATTAAAGCTGCAATGGAGCAGCTGGGGGAGAAGATATTGCAGGTGGAGTAGGTTGGTCTGTTGGTGGTGCAGTTCAGGTGGCGATGCAACTTGGGAATAATGGCAGGGATGATATTGTAACAGCTGAGTTTCAGTTGGAGGTTACAAGCTAAGCTGTTGAGGTGCATGTAGTATTGCAGAGATGTTATGGGTTGTGTTGCAGTGAGTCATGGATCGATGAGAAGGGAGTGTGGCAGTAGTATGGAAATGTCTAAGTGACGCTGCTGCGATGCAATGCAAAGAGAAATAGCTGATGGAGCTGTGACAGTGGATGTGCTGCGGATAGCCAGGGAAGTTACAGAATGCATGAATAATGCTGCAGAAATTGTGCGAAAATGGAGCATAATTGGTGCGCCGGTGAGCATAGTTCCGGTAGTCGGATTTCAGAGGTTAAAGTTTCGATCGCAATATTTCATTGAATCGCGAGGGGGGTATGAGTCGGATGCAAGAAATGATGGCTGGAAGTATGAGCTACGCGTCACGCTTTTGGGTACGTTTTCGCAAGAATAGAAAATTGGATTTAGATGGGTTATGCAAATGTTTGAAATGCAGAAAAGCAAAGTTGAGCTACTGGAAGTGTAGAATTACCTGGTGACAGTCTCCGATGGTAAAAGTGACCTGAGTCAATTTTTCGGTGACCGGATTCCGGCGACGGTGACCAGATTCCGACGATGCCGTCATCGCTCCGGCGACCCGTTTTGGACCCGAAAATTCCAGAGATATATTTCTCTCACACGTGGGCTTGGTGGATTTCCAACTAATGGACTTCGAAAACAAAACCTATTTTTGGAAGGAGAAAAAGGCTATAAAAAGGAAGTTTTCTACACAATTTGATATAACGTTTTTATTCTATTCTTGGAGCTTTTGCAGAGAACTACTTCTAGGGTTTGCTTTCTTTTATGTTTCATAGTCTTCATCTTATTTCTTTGAATATTATGATGATGAACTCCATGAATATGAGTAGCTAAATACAAAAATTGGTTATGGGATAAAAAGTTGATTTCTTCAAGCATGCTATTCGATTCTATGAATTAGTTTTGTCTCAATTTTATCGTTTATGATTCATTGTTTTATTATCATATGATTTGAATGCTAGTTTGGTTGAGTCCGGAATCAATTGGATTTGTTTTCATCTCTATAGCTATATTAGGGTTTTCAATACGTAAAAGTTGTTATCTCTAATTTTTAGTAGCATCTTGTGGTTAATACTTGTAGTGATACATCTTTTTAATCGCATATGAATCATAACCTTTGTTAAAACGAATTAGTGCTTTTACACGTTTGTTTGCATCGATTAGTCTTATTTCATAGAAATTATTGCTCTTAGGGAGTTAAATCTAATTGTGCTTTTACACTTTAGGTTGCTTTTTAAGAAGATTTCACATTAGCATCTTTTAATGTTGTTTGTGATAAAATCAGGAAATAAACGAGATACTCTTGCGATCAAGATATCTTAGGGCTTTTGATAATTGAGAGATTAAATACCAATTCTAGTCATATATGAAAAATACATGTTTATGAATGACACTATCCCTTAACCAATATCTTCTCCTCATTGATTATTCCAACTATTTACTTTGGTTTATTTAGTATTATTACTTTGATAAAAACAAAAACACAACTTGGGTTATTTGGTTACATAAGAATATGAAAATTGCATAACAACAATCGACTCTCTGTGGATACGAACTCTTTTTTATCGAATACTATATTTATATTAGTTGAGTGAGGAAGTGAAATTATTTTTGACGCATACGACACGCATCAAATTTTGGCGCCGTTGCCGGGGAGGCATTCGGCTTGTTATCTAGTTTTTAGTTTCTTTTTATTATTTTTCTGCTTGCATACTTGTGTTTCGTTTCTTGTCTTATTTCTCACTTTTTTGCGAGAATTGTTTTTCAAGTACCTAATCTCTGGCTTCTAAAGATTGGAATTATCCAAGGTGCGGGATAGATACTCGAAAAGGAACAATACTCCAACCAAGGCAAGGCACGACGGAAGAACACAACTTGGAAGTAGAACACGAAGCTCTTCGGCAAGAAGGAGAGGAAGTAGAACACGATATTCCTTTTGAAGAAGAAGGAGAAGGAGAAGAAGAAATGGGTGACCCTGCAAATCGTTCACTCAAAGACTTAGCTTCTCACAAGCTGGATATTCAGCAGGGTTGCATTCAAACCGACTCCACTTTTGAAATCAAGCCGGGACTTCTTAGAGAATTACCAAAGTTCCATGGTTTGGTGAATGAAGATCTAAACAAGCATCTTATGGATTTCCACACCATTGTCATGGATATGCTCCCAGAAAATATGGAGGCGGATGGTGCTATGTTGAAGGTTTTTTGATTCTCATTGGAAGGTAATGCTAAGTATTGGTTATACTACTTGCCTTCCGGGAGTGTTACAACTTGGAATGGGCTCAAGAAACTCTTTCTAGAGAGATATTTTCCTGCATCTAAGGCTACTCAAATTCGCAAGGAGATTTGCGGAATGAAGCAAAATGTGGGAGAATAGTTATATGATTGTTGGGAACGATACAAGAGGTTGGTGGCCAGATGTCCTCATCATCAATTTAGTGACTCCATGATCATCCAATACTTTTATGAAGGACTCCAATCAAGTGATAGGAATCTTATCGACGCAGCGGGTGGTGGTACACTAGTGAGCAAGACGGTGGCGCAAGCTAGAGAGTTGATTGAAAACATGGAAGCAAACTCTCAACAATTTTTGAGTCGTGGTTCGGATGTGCTTCTTCGGCGAGTCAATGAAGTGAGCGAGGTGGAGGAACTTCGTCAACAAATGGGAAACATCACAGCAATTCTATAACAAGTTTCAGCCGCGGTGATACCAAATTCTCATGGGTATGAAGACGTCAATGAGCAAGATAATGCGGATTTTCCAAATCATCCAAGACGGTATGATCCTTATTCCAATACATACAATCCGGGATGGAGAGATCACCCCAATTTTATCTATGCGAACAAGCAAGGAGCGGTTCAACAACCTACTTTCAACAATTCGGGTGGATTTCAACCTCAACAACAACAATTCCAGCCGCGTCAACAATTTCAACAATCTCAATTTCAACAACAACAACCTCAAAATCAGGGGTCTAGTATGGAGGAGTTGATGAAATATTTTATGCAAAGAACGGAGAGCACGATGAAAGAGTTGCAAACCCAAGTTGGTTCTATGGCTCTTGAGATGAACCAAATGAAGGCACAAAATAGTGGGAAAATCCCTTCTCAACCTATCAACCCAAAAGAGGGTGTGAATGCAATTACATTGAGAAGTGGTACACAACTTGTGCAACCCGAAGTTGCTAATTCGGGAGAGGTGGAAACACCAAAGGAACCTGTTTTGGAGGAGAAGAATAAGGATTCTCCCCAAACTTCTGAGGTACCTATTCCTTACTCTAAAACTCCTATTCCTACTTATGTTCCTCCTTTACCTTTTCCTCGCAGATTTGCAAATTCTAAGAAGGAGGCGCTAGAAAAGGAGATTTTAGACGTTCTTAAGAAGATTCATGTGAACATACCACTCATTGATGCTATAAAGCAAGTTCCAAAGTATGCAAAAGTGTTGAAGGACTTGTGTACCAATAAGCAAAGGCTCAAAGGTAATGAAGTGCTTAGTGTGGGGGAGAATGCTTTGGCAATCTTACAACACAAACTCCCACTGAAATGCAAAGACCCGGGCAACTTTGACATCCCCGTCACAATTGGTACCACTACATTTAACAAAGAAATGTTAGACTTAGGTGCATCCGTTAATGTTATGCCTGCATCTATGTATAAGTCACTTGATTTAGGTACTCTCAAAAAGGCTGAAATTGTGTTGCAATTAGCCGATCGTTATAATGTCTACCCTATGTGTATTGTTGAGGATGTTCTTGTGCAGGTTAATCAACTAGTATTTCCAGCAGATTTTTGTGTCTTAGAGATGGATGAAGGTTCACCGGACTCGTCTCTTCCATTTCCACTTGGGCGTCCCTTCATGAAAACGGAGAAGTCCATTATTAATGTGGATAAGGGAACGCTAACTATGGAGTTTGATGGAGAAGTAATACGTTTCAACATTTTCGAGACGATGAGATATCCTAGTGATGTCCACTCTTTCTTCTCCGTTGATGTTATGGATACTTTGGCACAACAAATGTTCGAATTGAATGGTGAAGATGCTTTGGAAACCGTTCTAACTACATCCATTGATAATGGTGTAGAGTGTGGTAATGAGGTTAAAGAAGCCCTTGGTGATCTCAACTCACTACAAGGATGCCCGGAAACTCATAATATCTCTTTTATTTCTTTATCATGCAGTGATGAGAAACTTTTACCCTCTATTGTTAAATCTCCAAAGTTAGAATTGAAACCTCTTCCTAGTCACTTAAATTACTTGTACTTGGGTGACAATGAAGAGTTTCCTGTGATTGTTTCTAACGAGCTTAGTGAATTACAGGAGAAAAAACTTCTAAGGGTGCTAAGGAAGCACAAGACGGCCATAGGATGGACAATTGCCGATATCAAGGGTATAAGCCCTGCCGTTTGCATGCATAAGATTCGTTTGGAGGAAGATGCAAAGCCTACGAGGTAAGAGCAGCATCATTTGAACCCCCCTATGATGGAAGTTGTGAAAAAGGAGATACTCAAGCTTTTGGAAGTGGTTGTTATCTACCCCATATCCGATAGCAAGTGGGTGAGCCCGGTACAAGTTGTACCAAAGAAATCAGGTGTGACCGTGGTGGAGAATGATGAGAATGAACTTGTCCCAACTCGTGTGCAAACCGGTTGGAGGGTTTGTATTGATTATAGGAAATTGAATGCCACTACTAGAAAAGATCACTCTCCATTACCTTTTATTGATCAAATGCTTGAACGTCTAGCTGGACACTCTTATTATTGCTTTCTTGATGGCTATTCAGGTTATAATCAGATTGTGATAGCACCGGAGGATCAAGAGAAAACCACTTTCACTTGTCCTTTTGGTACTTTTTCTTATCGAAGGATTCCTTTTGGCTTGTGCAATGCTCCAGCTACTTTTCAAAGGTGTATGGTAAGTATATTTTCAGAATATGTTGAAAACATAATCGAAGTGTTCATGGATGACTTTAGTGTCTTTGGTGATTCATTTGACCTTTGTTTGAACAATTTGTCACTAATCCTTGAACGATGTGTTGAAACAAATCTTGTGCTTAATTGGGAGAAGTGCCATTTTATGGTAACTCATGGCATAGTTTTAGGCCATATAGTATCTTCTAAAGGCTTGGAAGTTGATAAATCTAAGATAGACCTTATTCGTACTCTAACCCCTCCCACTACGGTGAGGGAGATACGCTCTTTTATTGGTCATGCAGGTTTTTACCGTAGATTCATCAAGGATTTTTCCAATATAACATCACCACTTTGTACCTTATTGCAAAAATATGTGGTTTTTAACTTTGACGAAAAGTGTGTGGCGGCATTCAATCGTTTGAAAGAACTTTTGATTTCAGCCCCTATCATTAAACCACCGGATTGGAGCAAGCCTTTTGAGATCATGTGTGATGCAAGTGATTATGCGGTTGGTGCGATGCTTGGGCAGCGTGTGGGGAAGATACCTCATGCTATTTATTATGCTTCTAGAACGTTAAATGAGGCCCAACAAAAATACACTACCACTGAAAAAGAGTTATTAGCTATTGTTTTTGCTTTGGAAAAGTTTCGCTCTTATCTAATTGGTACAAAAGTTGTTGTCTTTTCAGATCATGCAGCACTTAGGTACTTGCTTACAAAGAAAGAGGCGAAACCGAGGCTCATACGGTGGATTTTACTCTTGCAAGAGTTTGATATAGAAATCAAGGACAAGAAAGGAATTGAGAACACCGTTGCGGATCATTTGAGCCGACTTGATATGGACAAGGAAGCTATCCCGTTGCGTGAAAGTTTCCCGAATGAGAAACTATTCTCAATTGCATTTGCGGAACCATGGTATGCGGATATTGTGAATTACTTGGTGTCTAAACAAATCCCAAAGAACTTGTCTCGTGCTGAGAGGGACAAACTTAAGAGGTTAGGAAACCAATATATATGGGATGATCCATACTTGTTGAAACATGGAAGCGACCAAGTAATAAGAAGGTGCGTTCGTGAATCTGAATTTAACTCTATCTTGTCTTTTTGTCACTCCTATGCTTGCGGAGGACATTTTGGGAGTAAAAGAACAGCTCACAAGGTACTTGAAAGCGGTTTTTATTGGCCATCCTTATTTAAGGATGCACATATATTTTGCACAACTTGTGATAGGTGCCAAAGAACAGGCAATCTAGGTGCTCAAAATCAAATGCCACAAACGTTTATTCAATTTATTAAAGTTTTTGATGTATGGGGTATTGATTTTATGGGTCCTTTTGTCAACTCTCATGGGAATTTTTATATCTTACTTGTTGTTGATTATGTCTCGAAATGGGTGGAAGCTAAAGCCACCCCAACTAATGATTCTAAAGTGGTTTCAGATTTTGTGCAAGCTAACATTTTTGCAAGGTTTGGAATTCCAAGAGCCATAATTAGCGATGGGGGTTCTCACTTCAAAAACAAGTTCTTACAAGGATTATTGAAAAAGTACAATGTGTCGCACAAGATTGCAACACCTTATCATCCCCAAACCAATGGACAAGCTGAGGTGTCGAACCGAGAGGTGAAATACATACTAGAGAAGACGGTGAATCCAACAAGGAAAGACTGGAGCATGCGACTTAATGATTCTTTGTGGGCTTATAGAACCGCATACAAAACACCTATTGGGATGTCTCCTTTTAGGATTGTGTACGGTAAACCTTGTCACCTACCCGTTGAGATTGAACATAAAGCGTTTTGGGCGATTAAGCAATGCAATTTGGAGTTAGATGGTGCTGGAAAACAAAGGAAGTTACAACTCCAAGAGCTAGAAGAGTTACGCAATGATGCATTTGAAAGCTCTCGCATTTACAAGGAGAAAACTAAGGCATTTCATGATTCTATGATTTCTAGAAAACAATTTTGTGTTGGGAAGAAAGTGCTTTTGTTTAATTCTCGCTTGCAATTATTTCCGGGTAAATTGAGGTCACGTTGGATCGGACCTTTTATTGTTACTAATGTGTTTTCTCATGGTGCAGTAGAAATTCGTAGCATAGCTACAGGAAAGGAGTTTAAAGTGAATGGACACCGGCTGAAACCATATTATGAGAACTTTACTTCCGAAGTTGTGGAAGGTGTGAACTTTGTGGAGGCATCCTCGCTGGAGGAGTCTTAGCAAACAAGGAGAACGTCGGGCTGACGACTTTAAACCAATCGCTAAGTGGGAGGCAACCCATCGGTTTTGTATCTTTACCCTTATCTTTTTATTTTTATGCATTTGTTTTGCTCTTTATTTTCTTTGTTTTTGCATATCATTTGCGGAATTTCTCACCTTGAACTCTCTTTGGATGATTCAATTTTACATTGAGGACAATGTAAAGTTTAAGTGTGGGGGAGCATTTATATGTTTGTATAGTTTGTTTTAGTGTGTTTTATGCATTTTAAAAAAAAAATCAGAAAAATAGAAAAACCAAGAAAAATTTGTGCTTTTTGAACTCCGAAATCTAGAAACTTGTGCCTTTAGGATGACACCATTAGTGGATGGAACCATTTTGAATGCAGGAGTTGAGGAACCAATTAACTAAACGGGACGAACATAGCTCAGAAATCATAAATACCATGATAGTTGTTACCATATCTCGGAATATCACCATATCGCATTCTATTTTTATTTTTCCATATTTTTCTATTGTTCTCTAAGTGCTTTGGTGGGTCACTAAACATCGACGTGTTATTACTGCTAGGATGAAATAGAGTGATTGAGTTACTAGAAAAAATAAAAAATGAAAAAAAAAAAGAAGAAAAGAAAAAGAAAAAGAAAAACCGACCAATTAGACCAAACGGAATAAAATGACACTTGGGAATAGCAGTATGTGTGAAACGTAGTCCCTGTCTCCGTCTCCTAAACAAGCGTGGAATGCAGGATCCAAGGTAACTATCATGTACTTGCTGACAAGAATCATGCGCTTGGATCCAGTTTGATCCAATCATGTTGTCTAAAAAAAAAAAGTAAAAAAGAAAGTGAAAAAGAAAAGAAAAGGAAAATATTATTTTGGTTGAATAAAGTCACTTCTGGTTCCCTTGTATATGCCAGTGAGTGATGTAGAATTCGAACCAGTAGCTCAATCCAATAGGAATAGGTTCATCTTGGCAGTGACCTTCAGACAGATATGGGAAACATCGAACACTTGTGAACATTCGCCAACATCTACATCTATATCCATCTTCCTAATCTTTTCATTGTGATTGTGGTTTGTTAGTTTCCGAGTATTGTGGCTTGTTCGACTATCTAATTAAAGCTTTACTAATATATGAATTGAAACTGTGCAAGGTACCTCCTCCTGTAGTCATTTTGGATTCGTTCATTGATTTGTCACGAATAGACGGAGTTCGAAATATAGGTTTTGTAGGTATATCTCTAGTAAACCTTCACGAGACTAATACTCATCCACTAGGGACACCTAGGGGTTTAAAGGCTTATTATTTATGCTAAAATTAACCGTAGCCTCGACGTCACAGAGTTGTATGTATTTGTTTTAGTTTTGTTTTGTTTGATTTGCTCGAGGACTAGCAAAGTCTAAGTATGGGGGAATTTGATAGGTGTAGAATACACCGTATTTTATATTTAGTATTTATACTTTCTTTTCTATTTTTCATGTGAATTATGTATCTTATGTTCGATTTTAAGTTTACTAGGTGCAATGGAGTCATTTGAGGCGAAAGAAGGATAATTAGCCATTTGGAGCTGAAAGGGAAAAAAGGTTATTTAATGGGCGACACTATCGGGAGCCGAGCCAGAGTTAAAGGGAAACTCTTCTTGGAGGAGTACTAAATTCAGATCAGCTGTGGATAAGGGGTTGTTATTGGGTGGACATACCTCAGCAGTGGGTGCAAATAGTTGTCCCATTTTTATAACCCTAGATTGAGTTTCCTCCATTCACGTTCTTACACCACTGAAATTGAGAAAGAATAAAAAAAAAGGGGGCTGCTGCTTTAACAGAGATTAAGATCGAGGTGGAGATGCTGAAGTTATTGCTTTGACGGAATTGCAGTCGCATTTGGATGGTATGGGGATGTGTTCGAATGGGTTTGGAGCTGACTTCGATTTTTCCTAGCTATAGTGCACGGATTTGGGTGGTGTACTGTGCAAAGAA
The DNA here is from genome assembly GCA_023529315.1 of Papaver bracteatum. Taxonomy (NCBI): domain Eukaryota; kingdom Viridiplantae; phylum Streptophyta; class Magnoliopsida; order Ranunculales; family Papaveraceae; genus Papaver; species Papaver bracteatum. The sequence goes on from JAJJWX010001114.1 coordinate 2,445,789, forward strand.
TTATGTGAATAGTTGTTGTTCTAAGTGATGAATGCCGGTGTAAAATGTGTGTTTTCTGTGTGATTGAATTACTGATACAGGGAAGGAGATAATTGGCAGGAGATCAAATACAATTAACAGGTAACCATTATCAGTCTGCCAGACACACACCAGGTGTTCGACAAAATGCCTGAGCTAACAGGTTAACCATGGTTCTGTGGGCTCGAGGAGGTCGTGAAGCAGTTAGGGAAACTGATGGTGCAGGTAGCAATTACATACTAAGGTGGATGGGTTTGTGGAGTTCTGAGTTGTGTGTGGAATTGCTACAGTGGATCTGATGTTGTGGAAGTCAGGTGGATTAAATGGATTGTTTGAAGCTGTATTGAAGTAGGCAGTGGTTGAATGCTCAGGTGTGGGTGATGTCCTGGTGTCGCTGTTGTTACAGATGCTATAGAACAAGAATCGGCAAATGGATCATATTCAGATACAAGTGGGTTTTACGAGGCGCTGTTATGGTTGTGATGTGCTGGTACTGTGTAAGTGCTTGAGTTGCAGTTATAATGGAATATGAAGCTGCAATGCAAGAGGTGATGGTGTTTTGTTTCACAGGTAGCTGAGCTCGAGGAGGTTTGTGAGAATGATCTATACAGTGGTTACATGGCAGGTTAAATGGCGAGTGGTGTGAGAATTGGATAGCCACAGTGTTGAACATGTGATGCTTTATATGCTGGGATTATTGGCACTGGAGTTGTTATCATATGATGTACAGGGAAGTGGTGGGTTGATTGGAGATGGAATGGTGGAGATAATGGTTATGTAAGTTGCAATGAGTCTGTGGAGAATAAGTGCAGTCGCTGGTTCAGGTTAAGATGTTTCAATGTATGGGATGGTTCAAGCTGGTGGGTTATGAACTATATAGGTGCTGGCAATGCAGAGATTTGCAGTGTGCAGCACATGATAGAGTATGAACTGGTAAAGGGTTTCGAGCTAAGTTTGGAAGTGAGCTGAGTTGATGGTGGTAATCTGAGAAAGGATGAGATGAGCAGGTGGATGCTTTGGTTCAAGAGCATGGCAGGGTTGAGTGTTAGATGTAGCATGGAGAGTGACTGTGGCATATAACAAGAATGTGCAGCTGATGGTGGATATTACAGCTGCAATGGAGCAGCTGGGGGAGAAGATATTGCAGGTGGAGTAGGTTGGTCTGTTGGTGGTGCAGTTCAGGTGGCGATGCAACTTGGGAATAATGGCAGGGATGATATTGTAACAGCTGAGTTGCAGGTGGAGGTTACAAGATAAGTTGTTGAGGTGCAAGTAGCATTGCAGAGATGTCATGGGTTGTGTTGCAATGAGTCATGGCTCGATGCGAAGGGAGTGTGGTAGTAGTATGGCAATGTCTAAGTGACGCTGTTGTGATGCAATGCAAAGAGCAATAGCTGATGGAGCTGTGATAAAGTGGATGTCTTGATAGATAGGAAGTTCTGAGAATGCATGAATAATGCTGTAGAAATTGTGCGAAAACGGAGCATAATTGGTGCGCCGGTGAGCATAGTTCCGGTAGTCGGATTTCAGAGGTTAAAGTGTCGATCGCAATATTTCAGTGAATCGCGAGGGGGGAATGAGTCGGATGCAAGAACTGACGGCTGGAAGTATGAGCTACGCGTCACGCTTTTGGGTACGTTTTCGTAAGAATAGAAAATTGGATTTAGATGGGTTATGCAAATGTTTGAAATGCAGAAAAGCAAAGTTGAGCTACTGGAAGTGTAGAATTGCCTGGTGACAGTCTCCGATGGTAAAAGTGACCTGAGTCAATTTTTCGGTGACCGGATTCCGGCGATGACGTCATCAATCCGGCGACCCGTTTTGGACCCGAAAATTCCAGAGATATATTTCTCTCACACGTGGGCTTGGTGGATTTCCAACTAATGGACTTCGAAAACAAAACCTATTTTTGGAAGGATAAAAAGGCTATAAAAAGGAAGTTTTCTACACAATTTGATATAACGTTTTTATTCTATTCTTGGAGCTTTTGCAGAGAACTACTTCTAGGGTTTGCTTTCTTTTATGTTTCATAGTCTTCATCTTATTTATTTGAATATTATGATGATGAACTCCATGAATATGAGTAGCTAAATACAAAAATTGGTTATGGGATAAAAAGTTGATTTCTTCAAGCATGCTATTCGATTCTATGAATTAGTTTTGTCTCAATTTTATCGTTTATGATTCATTGTTTTATTATCATATGATTTGAATGATAGTTTGGTTGAGTCCGGAATCAATTGGATTTGTTTTCATCTCTATAGCTATATTAGGGTTTTCAATACGTAAAAGTTGGTATCTCTGATTTTTAGTAGCATCTTGTGGTTAATACTTGTAGTGATACATCTTTTTAATCGCATATGAATCATAACCTTTGTTAAAACGAATTAGTGCTTTTACATGTTTGTTTGCATCGATTAGTCTTATTTCATAGAACTTATTGCTCTTAGGGAGTTAAATCTAATTGTGCTTTTACACTTTAGGTTGCTTTTTAAGAAGATTTCACATTAGCATCTTTTAATGTTGTTTGTGATAAAATCAGGAAATAAACGAGATACTCTTGCGATCAAGATATCTTAGGGATTTTGATAATTGAGAAATTAAATACCAATTCTAGTCATAGATGAAAAATACATGTTTATGAATGACACTATCCCTTAACCAATAACTTCTCCTCATTGATTATTCCAACTATTTACTTTGCTTTATTTAGTATTATTACTTTGATAAAAACAAAAATACAACTTGGGTTATTTGGTTACATAAGAATCTGAAAATTGCATAACAACAATCGCCTCTCTGTGGATACGAACTATTTCTTATCGAATACTATATTTATATTAGTTGAGTGGGGAAGTGAAATTATTTTTGACGCATACGACACGCATCAGTCAGCAAAGAGGAGATGAGAAATACTAGGAGCCTCTTTGCTGACTTTAAAACCATGAATAAGATGACATTCCTTAGCATGCAACAAATATCTAGAAAAATATTTTATACATAAAATAAACAAATAGGGTGATAATAGATCACCCTGACGAATACCTCTAGTAGGTTTATAAGGAGAACAAGGTGAATCGTTGAGAAGCACATAAATACTAGTAGTGCAGATGTATTGGAAAATGATTTCATACCAGGAGCCGGAAAAACCAAAACACTTTAGAACATTAATTAGAAAAGTCCATTTAACTCGATCAAAGGCCTTTGACATATCCAACATGACACCCACAATATCATGTTTTTCTTTTTCCTTTTCATAGAATGAACCGACTCTTGGACAATTATCACATTATTCGGAATATAAGCAGATTGAAAAGGTGATATAATTTTCTGTGATAGAGGTTTCATCCTATTAATAATAATTTTAGAAATTATTCTATAACCGGTGTTGCATAAGGATATTGTCCTAAAGTCAACATGGGTGATCGGATTTCTGATGTAGGTGTAGATTATCCATAGGGCTAGGTGGAAACATCTTAATCTGCGATACACCCAAGGAATAAGGAGTGAGAAGCATGGGATAGAGACCGGCAGGAGCGAGGATTAAGGAGCCACGTGGATTGGACATGATCGCCTTACAGCTGTCGGACAAGACTCGACTCCAGATATCTGACAAAGCTAACAGACGAGACATTTTGGGTCAAATGAGGAGCTGTAGTCAAAAGGATAAGAAGATACATGCCGTATCGACCAATTACAAGGGCGACAGGATTCAAAGGGCGACATCGCACCAAGAGAACACCCAAAAGAATCGGCTCGGACGAGAGACCGCCAAGGAACCAAATTACATCGTCCGTATTCATAGAAGATTGTAGTTGCAGGAATTCCCACAGTACACCCTTGTTAAGATCCTATAGAAATCTATTGGAAATCAATTAAACTTAAAAGATTTAAACGACACTTTACTATTCAAATTTCAGAAATGTTTACAGAATTGGAAGAAATCAAGATTAAAAATATTCTCTTGAAGTTTCTCTCTCCTCAAGACTTTTTCAACTCTCAAAAATACATCATCCTTTTCTAGATCTATCGAGCCCTTTATATAGGGATTTACATAATGGATGACAACTAAGTTTTCCTCCTATTTCGGATCTATTCTGCGATATCATCGCGACCGCTACAATATTCTCTATCGGAAGAATGATGACCATCACAGGATCAACATATTCTTCTTTTATTTCTTCCATCGTCAGTTTCTTTTGGATATTTTGTGATGCTCGTGAAACGTTGTTAAAGAATTGGCAGTGACGCTCGCAGAAACGTTGTTAATATCGCAGGACTTACGTTGTAGCTATATTCCGGTCCTACATCTTGCCTCTTCTCATGTCTTTTATGCGAAGAAGAGAAGATCATGATAACTTTTTAAAATTCCATAACTGCTTATCTTTTCAGACTTCTCCGTTCTGACACGTTTCTATGTCCTTCGCCAGCTGTTTTCACGAATTCTTTCTTCCAATAAATTTTTGACACGTCTCCTCTAACCGCTGCGATCTGACCACCCACGTCTTTTCTTTGCATTAATTGCCTTCATCTTCTTAGAGAAATTTATTCTTCTATAAATACTCTTCTCATTCCCTTCCTTTTTATCTTTTACTTTTTTCTTCTTTCTCTCCATAGCCTCTCTGCAAATTTTACAGTTCTTCCGCGAATTGCGCTTCTATTACTGCTGTGATTTCTTTCTTGTTTTTAACCTTTTCTTTCATTCCCATACTCAGAAATGGTTGCTGCTGGTACTAAAAACTTGAAGGCCTTTAATGAGATGCGCGAGAAACTCAAAATTAAAGGTTTTAACTTGTCTTTAATTCCAGATCAGGATTCTAAATCTGAACTTTCTCTTAAATTATTTATTGATGATCAATGTTCTCGCGAAAAAATCATAGTATCGCTAGGCCAACTTGAAGCTAGTCTTCCCCTTTTTCTCTATGACCCAGAACTCCCATTATTCTACCAAATAATATCTGACGAGAGGTTCTCGCAAGGAATATATCAATTAGGTAAAGATTGCATTAGATTGCTACTTGAATATGCTTTTCGTGGTGCTGGTAAAGGATCGCGCTATTCTAAAGATGCTCAAAATCCCCTTTACAAACATATTCCAATTAACCCTGCAGATTATACTGTAGAAAACGTTTTCAAAAATTACAAGATACCCCCTATGAAGAGGGATAGCACCTGCTGGGGTGTTCGCCTAAAGAAACTCGCTGTCGAAGAAGCTCTTATGCTAGATATTGACTTTTATATGAAAACCAATCACGGCCCTCGCCATTCTAGCGATGACAAGTGGTTTATTTTTCCGTTGTGCCTCGAAGGTCCTTATATTTCTGGTTCTCGCGAATTTCCAGCGAATCTTGCAGAATATCAACCTTGGGTTTTTAATTGGCCTGAACGAGCTAAAGAGGTATAATCTCTCTGATATTTTGTATAATTTTGATCCTTTATTCTCCTTCCATTTTCACATTCTCGCTATCGCTAAATGACTTCTATCTTTTCCAGATTGACAGGATGAAACTCAGTTATAATTTTTTTAGGAAGCCCAGCACTTTCTTAGCTCTCAAATCCTTCATGGATGAAGTAAGAAATATCTTCTCGTAAGTTTTAACAATATATTGTTGCCCCTATTTCTTATCTTCATCTGTCCTCGCAGGAAATCGAAGAACTAGAGCAAAAAAAAACTGTGAGAACTAAAGAGAAATCTTCAAAGGACAAATCAGTTGTTCCTCCCAAAGGGAAGTCTTCTGCCCCTCGCGGTGGAGGACTGGCGATCAAGATAAATTTATTGTTCTTCCCGAAGGGAAACTTTCTTCTCCTCGTGGTGAAGAATCTGGCGATCCTCCTTTGAAGAAAAGGAAAACCCATCCCTCTTCTTCTTCAACTCCTCAACCCATTCCAGATAATCCGAGTGTTGAATTTGATAAGGATAATGATGATGAAGATTTTAACAATAATAATTCTGGATTCCCTTCTATAAAGAACTCTTCTTCATCTGATTCTTCAATGACCCATTTATCTAGAATTTTTGGCGATATTTCCTACAACATAACTTGTAATGATGAGGATGAAGTTATTAAAAAGACATCCCAAGCTCTCTCTAAAGTTTGCGATGCACCCATTCTGGTGGATAATGATTCTCTCCAAGGAATCTCAAGATCGCTGACTCCCAGTCTCTTGAATTCTCTTGGTACCCTGGTATGTTTTATTTCTTCAATTTGTTTATGTATTTACTCCATCGCTAGATTCTTAATTTATATTATTCTCTCGCAGATTGGAAGATCTTCCTTTGATGTTGCTTCTGATTTAGATAAGAGACGCGCTAACTATGAAAAGAAGGCTGCTAAATTTCGCCAGGATAAAGAAAAATTAGAATCTGAAGTTGCTGAGCTTCATAAGAAGAATAAACAATTAGAGGCTGAAGCTTCAGTTGATAATCAAAAGATCTCTGATCTTGACAAAGCTAACCAACAACTCTATGGTATTACTTATTTCCCTTTTTCTTTTAATTCTCCTTATTCTATCTCGGCTTATTCAAGCACCCACTTTTAACTTGCAGATATTTATGGTCTCACTGACGAGGCTACATTATTTCAATCTTTCCCTGAACCTGTAGATGATAATACTCTTTTTGCTAGCCTTAATAACTCTTTAAGTAACTTCTCAGATAATAAGATTGAATCCCTTACCATAGATGAACTAAAATCCAAACTTAATCTCTTAAAAATTGAACACAGATTCAATTTAGGTTTGACCAACAAATATAATCGCCTTCATCTTGATTCAAAGAAAAAAATAAATAGATTAATAAAAAGTAATAGTGATCTTATTGACGAGAAGGATCTTGCTGTTAAAAATGGTTCCAAGACTCTAGCTGACTTCCATAAGACTCTTCTTAACGTTCAAATGGAAAGAGATAAGCTTGTCCGCGAGAATGAAGATCTTTTTGCGAGGGAAACTCAAGTTCGATCTTGTCTTCTTATAAATAGCGATGATGAGTTTTCTTGGGCTGCGAAGATTCTTGATAATGCCAGGAATGATTTAGGTGTAAATGTTAGCCTTCAAGTTGAACATGCAGCTTTAATTAGGGATATGATTTCTGAAAGAGAAGGTTGTTAACTGTTCTTCCTCTCGCTATTTTCTTATTTTCATTATTCTTCTCTACAAAATTTCTAACTTGTTTTCATATTCTTGCAGGAGCTGAAAAAAGATATCTTAACAGAATTGAGGAACTTGAAAATGAGAAGAATCATCTCGCGAATACCCTAGCTGCTCGTAATAACAAATATTCACGATTGAAGGAGCAGTTTGACATTACTACCGCGAATTTCAATAGATCTCTCATTATTGTTCGTAATGATTCTGTTAGGTTGGTTTGCAGTGATCATGGAATTTCCCCTTCTATATATTCTGATCTTGCAAAGGAAATCCCCGCACAAATTCCAAGTCTTGAAATTTCTGACAGTGAGGTTGAGGATTCTGATGAGGATGAAGATAATAATAATAATGACGAGGGAGAAAAGTCTAGTGGAGAAGAAGAATCTGATAAGAATGAAGATAGCGATGATGAAATGGAGAATTCTGGCGATGAAGAGAAATCTGACAAAGAGGATGGCGATGAATCTAGCTAGTTCTTCTTCTTCCCTCTATCTTCTTTGTATATTTATTTTCTTCTTTCTGTAACATTACTGCGATTTTCTCCAATTCTGTAAATTTCTTTTGCTTCTATCTGTATGAATTTAGAAAATAATTCTTTTTCTGCAAATTAATCAATCAATATAATTATTATCCTTCAAGTATCTATGCAAATTTATCATTTCACAATCTCTATGCAATTTTTATATGGTGGATGAATAATAATTTCATCGCTCTTATGCATTCCCATACTTGCCTCTATTATTCATCTGCAATATGAAAACAATTGAGTAGAGATTAGATATTAACTTTAAATAAATTTTGCTTTGATATTTGTGATGTTATCGCTAACAAAAACTGCGAGTATTATCGCAGTAATCTTGTGGTCTTATTATGCCTTCCTAATTAAAGGTCTTACAGTGCCACACCTTTTTCTTTTCGCGACAAAATCGCAGGACGTCTTTACATTTGCATGTATTGACCCATTGATCTTGCCTTATCTTTCTTCTTTGATTGTATTGTGATAATATGATAAGTCTAAGCTCTCTCACGAGATCAAAGTCTCGTGACATTGCCGTCTTGCGATGAAATCGCTGGACGTCTTTACACTTTCATGTAAAAATCCATTGATCCCATCTTAAATTTTGGCTTGTTGCCTCTGTATAATTTACGTCACGCGACAACATGACAGGCTTAAATGTTCTTGCGATCATAAATCCCCATGACATTGCCGTCTTAAGATACTTATCAGCTCCCTAATGGAGGGTGCCTCCGTTATCTTCCCCCTGGTTGCCCCTTCAAGGAGGGCACATAGGCCATACAAGACTAGATCCTCCCATCCAGATTTACCAACAACCAGCTGTTTTCGCAGCCTCTTGTCCTTTATGCCTATATGTATTATAGTTACAAGACTGCATCCTAAGTGGGGTTTTCTTCAGGCCAAGTGCATCGTAGCCAAGACTTACCAAGAATGGAAAGGGAGTTTCGTACGCCCTTGGCACCCTTGGCTCAACCGTGTACCTCAGCGCCTTGGTCATACTTTGCACTTCTTAGAAGAGATTCTCGGTCATCCAACCAGGGTATAACCATATATAGTTGGAAATCCAAGATCTCTCTCCCGGATAGGTTTTCTTTAACCCCAACATCTGCATGACTCAGGATCCGGCAGCGGTATAACCTTACCCCTGAATCATGTCGAGAGATACCCCCTCCTATGACGTGCTATTAGGTATTACATTTTCCTCTTGTGAAATTTTATTCGCGAACTAGGGTGCACGCCATAAAGGTTCGTCCCATTCTTTAATCTCTGCGAAATTTTATTCGCGCTTCTTGCGAGTATTGTAACTCTGATAGAATTTCATAACTTTGATCTTCTTTATTTTTGTAAAATCTTGCGATTCTTTCAAGCAGGATATTCTGTTTAATTACATATTCTTCAAACAAATCATTCATAGAGTTCTCTAAAGTTCATCATTTTACCTCTCTACTTATTATTCTTTGATTCTGCTTTTCTGCTACGTTTTACTGTTATTTCTTTTTCTGCGAGACGCTCGCCATCAGCTTTCACATCCTCTTTCCGCTCTATTGTATCAATCATTAACCTTTCACATCTCTGTTGTTGTTTGATTTTGTACTTCCAATTGTTATTCTTTTCAGCTCTTTCTTCGCAAGACTTCATATCGATTTCATAACATTTCTTGCTTTCTCCCCAATCTCCTTTAATAACTCCAACACCTTTAGGATGAGGAAATTTGATACACTGGTGATAAGTAGATGCTACACCCAATATCCCGTGTAACCAAGGTCGTCCTATTAAAGCATTGTAAGGTGATTCGATGTCGACAACACAGAATAAGATTTTTGAAGATATTCCTTTTAATGGTATTTGCATTTCAATTTCCCCCTTTGGTTTGTTAGCTGTACCGTTAAATCCATAGATTTTATACGTTGATGGTATCAAATATTCATCTCTTCCACCCATGGTTCTATATGTATGATAGAATAAGATATCAACTGAACTCCCGGTGTCTATTAAGACTCTGTTGATGGCCCAAGAGTCTTCAATTTTACCATCATTTTCTTCATATTCTTCTTGCATTTGCTTTGGTTTTATCTCTAATCGTACCACCAATGGGTTGTCATGTTGCTCGCCAAGATCTGGTACATCTTGCGCGGTGAAAGATAGAGTTTGTTTCTGCCATTCTTCTAATGGCGAGGCTCTCGCTATATTCATTATCTCTCTTCCATATGTATTTCTCGCGAAGACTCTAATTAAAACATTATCATGGAAATCTTCCACAGTTCTGTATGAATGCACAATGGAGTTACAAAACAAATTCTTTGCTTTAGCCCCCACTTCTATCACGAATGTTTCTGCTCCTTTTACAGCGTTCACTCTGCGAGTTTCTGGTGCTAGCGGTAATTGATGAGGTTGTGAATGTCCTACTAGAAAGTGATTTAACTTCCCCTGATCAATCATCCTCAAAATTATCCTATTTACATTCCTACAATCATTTATTGAATGGCCATGAAAGTTATGGTAAGGACAAAATTCTTGAATTCGATTGCTTGGATGTGGTTATTTTCCCATGTTCCATGGTGATGGTATATTTTCCATCAGAATGATAACTTCCCAAAATTTTTCTATACTAGCATTAAGAGGTGGCATCTTAATTTCTTCCCATATTATCTTTTGATTTCCTTGCCCTCTAAAGTTATTCTGCCTTTATCCGCCATAAGTTTCTTGCGGTTGATCAAGTCTTTGAATCTTATTATTTCCACCACGATTGTAATAACTCTTCTCCCTTTCATATTCTTCTTGATCTCGACTTCCCATCGCTACCAATTTTTGTTGGTTATCAATTACTACTTATAAATGTTGCTAATATACGCTCCTAAAAATGTAGCTTATAAATGATCAAAAGAAGTTATGGTATTTTTTGGTAATCCCTCGAACCATTTCAACGCCTAGCCAGTTAAGCTGGATGCAAAATATTTGCATAGCACAACATCATGATTCTCCCACTGTAGCATACATCTAACATAAGCTTTGACGTGTTGAACAACACAAGTAGTTCCATCAAAAATGCTGGTAAATTGCATTTTGGAGGTATCCCTCTTAACTGTACTTCTTGAGTAAATGGAATTCTCGCAGCTTCTTCAATAGCTTCATCAAGTTTCCTTCTACCTCCTTCTCTTCTATTGTTTATCATTCCTCGCATTTCTGCTAATTCTCTCAATATTTGCTCATTCTCAGCTGAGTTTTTTTCCATTGGCCTATTTAATGTTGTTTCCCTTCTTCTGCGTTCTTGCCTTTCTTGTCTTGCGAGATTTTGTGTATCTTCTTTTTCATTATCATCTCGTCTTTCTCTGCGATTTTCTCTTTCATCTTCCTCTTGATATCGTAACTTCCTATCTTCTTCTCTACAGATTTCTTCATTTATCCTCATTTCTCTTCGCTGTCTCTCTATTCTCCTCTGTATCCTATCATACTCCTCCTGAATATTACCATTGTAGAGATTTTGTGTACGTCTCCTTTCTCGATTTTCATGATTATTTTGTCGCACTACTTCTCGAAATTCATGTTCTTATACTTCTGCCCTTAATCTTTCCCTCTCGCGGGCTAGACGTGCTTGTTCAGCATAATGTCTCTCAATTTCTTCTTCAATCATTCTTAGATTTCTTTCATTCTCTCGCCCATGTAATATCCTCCTACCTTCTTCTGAATTTTCTTCTTCAATTTGGTTGTTTCTTCCCTCTTGATTTCTATTGTCACGCGGATTATAGCGATCACTTATTATCTCTTCTTCTCTATTTTGCACTTCTCCTCGAGTATTTTCTCTAATATTTCTTATAGGGGAATTTTTCCTTGGTTCTTCTCTGAGTGACCTTGACTTTGATCTAACAGTACTTCTTGATCTCATTCTTTGTAATCTCAAATTCTCCATTCTTAACTCATGATTTTGCCTTGTTAAATTCGCACGCTCTTCTGCCTCTAATCTTCTTTCTTCTTGTATTCTTTGTCTCAAATTATCCGTTATTTCATTTTCTCCTCCTTCCTAAATTATTCTTCCAACTATTTCTTGATTTCTTTCTTCTCCTTCTTCGTTTCCCAATTGTCGATACCCATGCTTTTCAACAAATTTTCGATTGGTACACTATTGCGATTTTTTTAACTATCATCCCTGATAGAAACAAAGATCACATTCTTAGATGGATTGACAATCCTCAAGGGAGGTTCACTAGTAAATCTTTATATGATCTTCTTGACAATAAACAAGAACAAGTTAAGGATAGTCTTGCGATGAAAATTTGGGATTTAAATGTTCTGCCGAAAATCAAGTTCTTTATTTGGAAAGTGAAAACCAATAGTGTGCCTTATAGTGGTTCCATGTATGTTCATATTAACCATATTGACCCCATCAGTTCTTTGTGCAGGAATGATATTGAGATATGGGAACACTCTCTTATGCAATATCCTTTTACTAAGGCTGTTTGGTCTTTTTGTTCTTTAAATCTGGAAAATATTGTTCGTGGCTTTACCACTTTTAATGACTGGTGCTCGAGCTGGTTCCAAACCACACACCCTCAAACCCATTTTACCCATTTTGGCCCATGGAAGGATCTATATGCCACCATATGTTGGTTCATATGGACGGCAAGATGTGAAGTACTCTTTCAAAAAACTAACCCATATCCTACAAGGACAGGAAAACTCATTATAGACCATTTGAGCTTGATCTTAGCACTGCGAGATAGATAAATAACTAGATTAATAGCTAGAACCCCTGTCACACAACCTCTTAAAATCAAACTAAATATCTCCTTTACTTATTTGACATATTATGATCATGTAACAAGCCTAACTGGTATTGGTGTTTCGATTACATGGCCTAATAGAGAAACCATTGGCAGAAAGATAAGAAGAGCCAGATGCCATGGAAAAGAAGAAAAAGACTACCTAGCTGTCCACGATGTTATGGAGTGGGCTAGCCAACTAAACTACAAATCTATCTAAAAGGAAACAACACCCAAATCAACAAGACTTTACAAGGAAGCTTAAGAACAGTTGGAAAACCAACTCCAGGATGGATCATCTGCTCCTTCTTTTATCCTCTTTCAATGTTGTAATATGTAAGGACATTAAGTCCAAAAACTATCCGTAACTCCAGAACTTAGTTCAAACTGGGGTGAGAAACCTAAGTCCTCAAATGTGGGAGGCAGTAACTCTATTCTCAGATTGTCAGTAACCTCTGTTTTTTATTTATATATATATAAAAAAAGATTAGTTCTGTATTTTTTCCTGGCTTGATTGGGGTATACCCAATTTTATATGGACATAGTGCCCTTACTAAGGGGAGGTAAAAAATAAGTGAATTTACTTTATTACCCCTCCACTAATTAACCCTATTACTTAATCAGATAACCCTAAAATTAAAAACCTAGAGAAATTATTAATCTTCACTTCTTCTTCATCTACATCTTCCATCAAAATCATAAAAACAAATCTCTGTAAATCATCCAATTTGATTTTCCTGAAAAATGGTTGATTCCAAACGATCAGGTAGCACCACAGATTCAAAAGGACATATCAAAAGATCCAAATCAGAGGGAAAAGGGAAGGAAAAAGTTGGAACTAGTAAACCCGAAAATCCAATCCCTGAGAATGTTGAAAAGAACCCTCCACCAGTGAAAATAAGACTCTCAGTGATTTTTAAACTCAAACCCACTATTGTTTTGTGTTTCTGATTGTTATATTAAATTAGAAATCGAAAATGATGATTTTCAGGGTTTTTGGTCGGCATGATTTTTTCAAAAATAGGATGCCAGCCTTAGGATATAAGTACTAGTCGGCAGCGTTGTAACATGAAGATCATGCTGGCTTTTCATAACAGCCATGGTGACTTTAAAACATTAACCAGGATCGGCATGGTATTCAATAACAAACCCTGCCGACTTTATTATAGTCGGCATATTCTTAGACTACCTTTTCGACTTTATGTCATATAACCCTTAATTTCCAGAGTTAACAGTCGGCATCTTTCTTGAATAGGACCCTACCGACTGTGTGTTAGTAGGATTGGTATATGATTACAACCTTGCCGACTAAGTATTAGTCGGCAATGTTTAGATTCTTGACCTTGCCGACTTTGTGACCTGAACCATGTTTCAATGTGTAGAATTTTCATATCTTTTATTTGTGCATTGTTTAGGTTCCCAGAGAAAAAAAATAGAAGATGTACCTGTCTTGTTAACAATGCAGAAGAGCTATTGGAATTTATTGACAAGATTTATCCCAATTTAGAAGATCCTAAAGTTAAAACTGAAGATAATTTCCCTATAAGAAAGTTACTTCTGATGGGTAAGAATGATCCTGAATAATTCCTAAGGTTTATGAACAGTCCTAGAAATCCCTTTAACTATGTTGAATGCACATCATCAGAGGAGGAAGAAGAGGTGGTTGATCCAAGAACTTTTTTCAAGGCATATGACTTTTCTGGAGTGAACCCCTATTACAATGAGGCTGGTGACTACATAGGTCCAGATAAGGGAAAAGCAAAAGCTGATGCTGGTGAAAAATCTAGTGATGGTGAAAAAGCTAGTAATGTGGAGGAAGATAACAACAATGAGAAGGATCCATGAAATTCTTAAACTTTATTATGTTTCACTTGCTTTAGAAACTTAGATTGTGGTTTGAACTATTAAATTATGTTTTCAACTGTTAGTTTGTGGTTTTAGACTTGTTAATTTTAAGTTTCAGTTGCTTTAGAACTTAATTTTTTTTAAGCAGTTTTAGACAATATTAGAGTTTTATTAAGTTGGCATGGTTTGTAAATTCGACATTGCCGACCATACCAGGCTATATGCTATAGTGCTGTGAGGGAAATGTTGTCGGCATGGTTTGAAATCTCAACCTTGCCGACTTAAATGTTAGCAATATAAAAATATTACCTTTTAGGTACAAAGTACAACCCATTGAATGCTCAACGGCTAGAAATTTCAAAATCAAGACATTAAGTGTGTTGTTATTATAAAAGCATTCTCAACTTCATCTTCAACCTTACATTAAGAATGGAAGTTTCAAGTGCAACATAACCAAATATTTGTAGCCTTTGTACAATAAGTGGTAATTTTAAAAATGATTGTCCCTTTGAAGGAAGCAAATGCAATATTGATGGTTGTAAGGGATTCTTATTTATCATGAAAGATGCAATAGGAGATGTATATCAACCGTATGCTTCAAAATGCACCTACTGTGGGTTCTTCTATGGGATAGATGTTCGCCTAGCTCCGTATGAAGATGAAGTTGCTAAAATCAACCTTCTACCATGCACAGATCTATGTTGAGACGGTAATTTGAAGTTAATTACCTCTCCTAAAAAATTGTGTACCGGAAAAAGATACTATCTATGTCCCAAATGTGTTAGGGTTAAGTTTTTAAGGTATGTATGCTCTAATTAAGTTTTTAAGGTTTGTGTGATCTAATTAAGTTTTAAAGGTTTTTAAGTTTTTTTACAATCTTTGTATTCGAATTTAGTCGACACTATATAAAATACAAATCCTGTCGGCATACAAACAGTCAACAGTTAACCGAATATTTACCCTGCCGACGAAAGTATAGTCGGCATGGTTGTCCTCATAAACCCTGCCGAGAAACAATGTGTGAAAAACATCCTAGAACAAAATTTGTTGTTTGTTTTTGTCGGCAAGGTTATCCTCATAAACCCTACCGACTACAAAGTAGTCGGCAATATATGAGTGCAATAACCTTGCCGACTGTTCCAGGAATTTTTCCCTTTTCTGACCTTCACGTACAGTCGACAACCTAACGAAATCAAAACCTGCAAACCCCGGGAAGGTCATAATGGTCGTGTGATAAATACAATGCCGACCAAAGGAGTTAACATTCCTTAGACTCATCTAAAGCATTCCAAAGGTATATATTGTCATCATAAAGGTTCATCCATTCCTTGCTCTTGTTGAATATGAACTGTTCCAAAAAACTAAACCTACAAAGAGGAGGTAATGTACATTCCTTGTTGAGTTGTAGACCAATATAATGATTAGTATCCACCAAAGCCATAACAATTCTTCTATGCTTGAGATGCTCCACACAAACCACATGTTTCTGTGCAAATGCCACACTTAGTCCTTTACTAAAAAAAATGTAGTACGCATGACCACGTATCCGCGAATAGATGTCCACACTTCGGCATTCTCAACCAATGTTCCCATTTAATCGGTACATTTCCATCCGGGCCTTTAACACTAGTAAGCAATTCTTTAAAATTAGCTTCTTTATCCTCCATGGGACCTTTTAACATCATTGAGATATAAAACTCATTGTCTTCAGGTAGTCAGGAAGCCATCTTCTTTCTTATGTATTGACATTTGGTGAGATTCTCCTCAATCGCTCCACCTAGGTGTCCCAATTATTGGGATGCAACGTGAAACCCAGAATTTCCATCCTTTGGGACATCGTCGGTGCCAATAACGAACTCTCGAATAATTTGAGGTAGTTGTATGTGATACTCTTCCAATACCGGTTTTACTACCTTCCTAGGACGACCTCTTTTCTTCACAACATCACCTTCACTTGCTTGACTCTCAAGAGGTGGAGTGTCATTTGGATTCAATTTTGAAACTGTTGGTGTAGTTATTTCTGAAAAAGCGGGGGTCTAACAACCTCACCTAATATTTCGATTAGCAATATGTATGGACTAACTCGAATATACTTTTAAGAAAATCAACTAGACAGTCAGACTCAATCTTAATAAAAAGTATATCAAGGAGTTAATATCTCTATCTCTTGATTTAATCTATACTCAAACAAATAGAAATCTATGAGTCTTTATCAAATACAAGAGATATAAACTTGGATAGTACCAAAGACCAATATCCAAGGATCAATCAATTTCCAATCAACAACCAAAGGTTGGATTTCACAATTGATCGATACAATGCACAACCTGTGATATTTCAATTATATAACAAAATATAATGTAGAATAGAAATAACACAGACACCAGAAGTTTGTTAATAAGGAAACCGCAAATGCATAAAAACCCCGGGACCTAGTCCATATTGAATATCATACTGTATTAAACCGCTACAGACACTAGCCTACTACAAACTACTTCGATATGGACTGTAGTTGAATCCTAATCAATATCACACTTATTTAAGGTATAGTTGTGCTCCTTACATATCTGATACCAATAGGATAATATGCACTTGATTCCCTTAGCTTATCTCACCCACAACCAAGAGTTTCTATGACCCAAAGTCGAAGACTTTAATAAACAAATCTGTATCACACAGAAAAGTCTAGGATAATAGATAAATCTGTCTCCCACAGATAAAAAAACGAGTTATGTTCCGTCTTTTGATAAAATCAAGGTGAACAAGAACTAATCAATAACCTGAACTTATATTCCCGAAGAACAGCCTAGAATTATTGATCACCTCACAATAATGTAAATCGTATGGTAGCGAAACTTGATATTGCGGAATCACAAACGATGAGACGAAGATGTTTGTGATTTCTTTTTTATCTTTCCCTATCAGAGATATAATCTCAAGACAATTATTCAACTGAACTCGTACGATAGAAAATGGCAAGATTAGATCACTCAACTACAAGAGAAGTAGTTTTTTCTGGCTTCACAATCCCAATGAAGTCTTTAAGTCGTTAACCGACAGGATCTCGAGAAGAAACCTATGGTTAAAGTAGAATCGACTCTAAGAAACCAACTAGTATCACACAGGAGGTGTGGGGATTAGTTTTTCCAGTTTCTAGACATCTCCTTTATATAGTTTTCAAATCATGGTTTGCAATCTAAGTTACCTTGGTAACAAAGCATTCAACATTCACCGTTAGATGAAAAACTTGATTTATCCAAGCTAATATCTTTCAACCATTAGATCGAAACTTAGCTTGTTACACACACAAATGACATGTATTCATTTAGGTTTGAGTAACTGTACCTAAACGTGTACATTTGGTTGGTTCAAAAATAGTTAACCAATGGTTAGCCACATGAACACTTTCATATCAACCATATTCATCTTCTTCACAACTATTTCAAAATGACTCAAAAGAACTAGTTGAAGAGTTGTTCAATTGCTTATATCTTTATACATAGACACAAATGAAACAAAACTGGTTTGATTCACTCGAATCAATTCATGAACAATATATCCACGGTTTGCAAATATTGCATTCCTTATTGATTTATTTTTTAAGTTCATGAACTAACCGATTTGAGAAATATAACCAGATTGGGTATGCGTACCTTAACTACCGGATTTGAGTTTACAAACTCAGCAGAAATTTTCGGTTCAAAAAATTCCGTGGGTACACGTACGGGTATGCGTACCTAAGGTGACTAGTTTACAAGTTTGCGAACTACAAACTCAGCAGAAATTATCGGTTCAAGAACTTCCACCAGTACGCATACGGGTATGCGTACCTAACATGTCTCCTTCACCAATACCGCATGCACACATATGCACGCACTTGGTTTCCGGTACATGGACTTATACACTAATGTGCAAACACACTATATATGCTTATATCCATAGGTGGTTACGTAGTCTCAACTCTACATTTCAATCATTGAGATATTCTTCTATAATAATGTTATAATAGTCATTAGACATAAGAATCGACTATCGTCATTAAAGCTATTTTCAAGATTGAAACATCATCATGACTTTTGTTATGGGTAAAGATAAAAAGTGGTTAAAGAAAAATCTTACCAAAACATATTTCGAGAAAAAGATAGGCGAGTAAACTCGGCTCGAACTAGCAAATGTGTATGTATGAAAACTATCATACTCATACGACTATTGTCTCAAGGGTAGGGGATAGATAGACTTTTGAATGCTAGATAAGTTCAAGTCTCCACATACCTTTTTGGTCGGATGCAGTTCCACTGGTTCCTTGAGTAGTTCTTCGTCTTCGTAAGATAATCGACATGGAGTCTGGAGCTCAACTATACTTAACAATCCTATACTGAGACTTAGTCATAAGTAAACTAGAAATCAAGACGAATAGTTTTGATTACTAATATTGAAAAACATGCTTGAGATAGAAACGCATGCGAGTTCGACCGCACAATGTTCTAACAATCTCCCCCTTTGTCAATTTTAGTGACAAAACTATCAATTTATATGGATTACAAAATAGATAAAACTTTGTAGCTTCTCATCCACAAGCTTGATCTCCTTGGTGCTTCAACATTACTCGAAAACTTCGTCTTTTCCAAGTACTCCCATGATTCCATAGATGTTCAGTTCAGCATCATCATTGTTGAAGATACGTGGCCATAACAATGAGAAAGCAAAAGCTCTCGATCATTGTTATACAATGTCATAGTATTATAGCATCAAAGTTCTTGTATCATAACCTTGACAACAATACTATGGTGATATGTATCACTCCCCCTTAGTCAATACTTTCGTCTCAACACGGAAACCACTCCCCCTTACATAATGATCTGAAAACCATGTGTATTTGTAGTGTGAACTACATATTAATTCTCCCCCTTTTTGTCAATAAAATTGGCAAAGGTACGAAAATGGGATCTTAATGAAATTTTCACGGAGACGCTTCAAGACCAAAGAAAATGACATATCAACTTTGTTTAGATGCAATCATAAAACCGAAGCTAAATGAATTCATCAAGGAGTTTATAAAGATACAAGATAACCCCTAAAAATTCCACAGCCTCACTCCTCACAAAGATATGGAAATTAAGCGCAAGTTCAAAATAACTATCCCCCATTTGATGTCATTCCCGAGAGAACAACAAGAGCGACCTTACTTTTACAAGAAAAGAAGGATTTATTTGGACATCAAAAACCACAAAAATGATTTTGTATCAAAAAATTCTCAATTAAGCTAACCACAAGAAAACCCATGATTAATTTAATCGGAATACACAACCAAAATAACCACAAATGAATCTATGAGTACTCTAGTTGAGAATTCTCACACAAGAAGACTTATGGAGCTGCACAATATATACATAAAATATGGATCAGGGAAGATCAATATTGTGGCATAAACAAGGATTCATCCTATTTTTCATCACTGTTTGCACAATGACATACAATAGACATAATCTTCGTAAACAAAAATTCATCCTATCTTCCATCAATTATTTTCATAACGACATAATAGGTTCAATTTTAGTTTGCCAAAAGTTCATAGATCTTGTATCAATACTTGCATATCGACATATAAAACAGATAAATTTTGACATTGTATGGGACAATAATAGTTCACGGACGGAAACACACATAACCCATAACATATTGCAATATATAAAACCATAAAGATTAATACTGCAATCATCATCTTCCAAATCAAATTTAGATTTTAAATAAATAAATATAAAAACATTACAAGATAAAAATCGTTGGACATAGCTATGTGAAATCACAATAATTTCTATTCCAAACTCTAGTAATCCTTCTCAAAAACAAGAATAAATTCTCATAAGAAGTTTCCTAGGCATCAAGACAAACTCGTAATGCACATATAAGATGATATGTCCTTAGAGGGTAGAATCAATCTTTTTTGCCCGGATTTATACCAAGAAAATCTACCAAAGGCGTATAAAAATATTTTCTTAACAAAGAAGAACATACAAAGTCATTAACAACCATGCACCATTGTTCACATAAAATGATTGTGAACATTCAAGAATCACATAGTAATGCGTACTACTTCCCATTCTTGAACTTCTTTATTTGTGATTCGCTAACAATATTCTTGTAAAAGCTACAATGAGCTTAAAATAGTAGTACTCCAAGAATCCTAGTGCCCAAGTCCAAGAGAAGTGGAACAAGTGCGACAAAACAGAGAAAAATACTCAAAAACAAGAGACAGGACAATTACCAATCTTAACTCATCCAAATTCAGGAATTCTCATCTCCAAATTGAAGAGAATTCAAAAAGAATGAGGTCATTCCGAGTTTGGACGAAGAAGTTACGTCCAAAACATGTTTACCGAATATCGACGTCTACAGGAAAGTATGCATACGGGTTTGCAAAGGAATTTTCGTGACCTGGAGCAGTATGCAAATGGGTATGCGTACTTAAACCCCTGGATTTTGATTTTAAATAATGGTATGCACACCTGGTATGTGTACCATGAAGTCCAAACATCCCTAACCACTATTTTCAAACCTAAACATTTAAGAACCTTAAACACATATCAAGTTAGGTAAAAATGAACGATAAGCAAGGTACATGGATTATTATAAGTACTCTAAGAAAATAAAAACACAAATATTGCTCAAGTTTATAGACATATCTTTTTAGAAGAATCTAATCAACTTACCGAACATAATTGGTGTGCCACAATTCTCGTGCTTCCCTCACCGTATACATAGCATGGCATTCCTTGGTGACGATGCACTTACAACATAATCAAGTTGTGCTGAGGTTAACAATGTATTACTCACCAAAAGTGACTTTTGGATTATCATGAAAGAGATCGCTTTTAGAACCTTTCACATCCAAATCCATCTTTCCAAAGAACTTTTTAAGTTCCAACATCATGGATACTGCCTTCTCCATAGTCATGGAATTTTCTGGGAGGTCATTCCTTTTCACACTCAATACATCATCGACTTTATTTGGTATCCACTTCTGAGTGTGTTTAGGAATAATCGGAACTTTCTTCCTATTACTCTCTTTTAGATTTCTCGAAAGAGAATTAGATTGACTATTATTTTACAAGTTAGTCTTTTTTCAACTGGGAGCATCAGATCTTGTCTTCATCTTTACGAAGTTATCCTTTTGATAACCATTACGATTGTGAAAAGTCTTTGTATGACATTTATATGAAAATCTAGGTTGATTACAACACTGATTCCTTTGCCTAAAGGTTGGACAGTTACAACCTGTAACGTTGAGGAGATTAGTCTTAACATATGATCTTGGTTTCACAACTTCTTGTGATGCCCAAACAAGAACATCATGAAGTTTCTCATTCCTTATACGGAAACGACATCTTCTTTCCAGGTGACCTTTATTTCCGCAATAGTGGCAAACATAAGGAATGTTCTTACCTCAATCCGTGTGTGCTGACTTTGGAGGTTGATATACTTTGATCTTTTGAACCTTAACTTCCGGTGAAGGTATTTCACTTTTTCCATCAGTGGAAACCTTTTGTTGAGAAGAACCACTAAGCATGACAAATTTTACCTCTTTGCTAATACTTGAAGCATCTATTCCCTTATAGCCCAATCCTCGTGTATCACGATGATTTTTACTTGCTCCTAGCATAGTGGTTAATTTGTTTGAACTAGTATTGAACTTTTTCAAGTCATCTTCCAGCATCTTGATTTTATCAAGAGCAGCAGATAAATTAGCCTCAAGGCATTTTTCTCGAGCGAGAAAAACGCTTTCTCTGTCATTAAAATTTGCTTACTGAGGGTTAATTCTTCCTTCAATTTCTGCAAGTTTCTCTTCCAACAAGAAGTATTTTTGATAAATACGATCACATTTAAGTGATTTTTTACTCAGGCTTTCCTCGATATCTTTGAGGACCGATTCGTAAGAGCGATTCTGACCATAAAGACCTCCATAAATCCTTTTTAATTTCTTGTTTTCTTGACAGAAGGGAGACAGAAGAGTTGTGACATGAGAAGTTGTAATCTTTTTCATTTTCAACGAATCCAAAAACTTAACATACTCTGAGACTTCCTCATCAACATCTCTATCAATATCTGAATAACCTTCATCAGAATGTTCATTCATCTGCTCTTCTAGTAGCGTTTCCCAATCAACGATTATTACATCAAGAGAATGTTTAGATATTTACTTAGATGTGACAGTTCTCTCAGGTGAATCCAAGCTTTTAGAATCATCTGGTAATTTCTGAACTGGTACGTTATTAGAGATAGACTCATCCATAATCAGATCGCTATAAACACAGACTTATAAGGTATTTAATGTGTTTGCCTGCTATGATACCAATTGAAAAAGAATGGGTCTAATAACATCACCCAATATTTTAATTAACAATCTGTATGTACTAAATCGAATATACTTTTAAGAGAATCAACTAGACAGTCAGACTCAATCTTAATAAAATGTATATCAATGAGTTAATATCTCTATATCTCTATTTGATCTATACTCAAACAAATAGAAGTCTGTGAGTCTTTATCAAATACAAGAGATATAAACTTGGATGGTACATGTTAGAGCATTGCTCGGTCGAACTCGCATGCATTTCTATCTCAAGCATGTTTGTCAATATTAGTGATCAAAACTATACATCTTGATTTCTAGTTTACTTACGACCAAGTCTCGGTCTAGGATAGTTAAGTATAGTTGAGATCCAGACTCCATGGCGATTATCTAACGAAGACGAAGAACTACTCAAGGAACCAGTGGAACTTCATCCACGAAAAAGGTATGTGGAGACTTGAACTTATCTAGCACTCAAAAGTCTATCTATCTCATACTCTTGAGATAACAGTCGTATAAGTATGATAGTTTTCATACATACACATTTTCTATTTCGAGCCGAGTTTACTCGCTAATCTTTTTATCGAAATATGTGTTGGTAAGATTTCGATTGAACCACCTTTTATCTTTATCCGTGACGAAGGTCATAATGATGTTTTCATCTTGAAAATGGCATTGATGATGGTAGTTGATTCTTTATGTCTAACGACTATTAAGATTATAGAAGAATATTTCAATGATTGAAATGTAGAGTTAAGATTACGTAACCACCTATGGACATAAGCATATATAGTGTGTTCGCACATTAATGTATAAGTACATGTACCAGAAACCAAGTGTGTGTATGCGGTATTGGTGAAGGAGACAGGTTGGGTACGCGTACTGGCGGAAGTTCATGTCCGTGAATTTCTGTTGAGTTTGGAGTTTACGAACTTACAAACCAATCACCTTAGGTACGCGTACTGACGGAAATTTTCATCCGAGAATTTCTGCTGGGTTTTTAAACCCAATTCTGGTAGCTAAGGTATGCATACCCGTACGCATGCCCAAGCTAGTTATTTCTCAAATTGGTTGTTCATGAACTTAAACAATAAAACAATAAGGAATGCAACCTTTGCAAACCGTGGCTATATTGTTCATGAATTGATTCAAGTGAATCAAATTGATTTTTCTTCAATTACGTCTTATGTAGTACATAATATTTCCGTGCAATTGAAAAACTCTTGAACTAGTTCTTATGAGTCATTTGAACTAGTTATGAGAAGATGAATACGGTTGATATGAAAGTACTCATATGGCCAACCATTTGTGAACCATCTAATGTACATGTTTAGGTACAGTTAATCAAACCTAAATAAAATACATTTCATTTGTGTTTGTGACAAGATAAGTTTCGATCTAACGGTTGAAAGATATTATCTTAGATAAATCATGTTTTTCATCTAATGGTGAATATTGAATGCTTTATTACCAAGGTAACTTGGATTGCAAACCCTGATTTGTAAACTATATAAGGAGACGCATGTGTGATACTATTTGGTTTTGCTAGAGTCAATTCTCTTTTAATCGTAGATTTCTTCTTGAAACCCTATCGATTAACGACTTAAATACTTCATTGGGATTGTGAAGCCAGAAGAAACAACTTCTCTTGTAGTTGAGCGATCTGATTTTTCCATTTTCTATCGTACAAGTTCAATTAAATAATTGGATTGAGATTATATCTCCAATATGGCGAGATAAGAAGAAATCACAAACACCTTCGTCTCATCGTTTGTGATTCCGCAATATCTAGTTTCGCTACCATACGATTTAGATTATTGTGAGGTGATCAATAATTCTAGGCTGTTCTTCGGGAATATAAGTCCGGGTTATTGATTTTTTGCTGTTCTCCTTGATTTTATCTAAGGACGAAACAAAACTCATAGTTTTATCTGTGGGAGACAGATCTATCTATTATCGTAGACTTTTTTGTGTGATACATATTTGTTTATACAAGTCTTCGACTTTGGGTCGTAGCAACTCTTGGTTGTGGATGAGATCATCTAAGGGAATCAAGTGCGTAGTATCCTACTGGGATCAGAGACGTAAGGAGCACAACTATACCTTGAATCAATGTGATATTGATTAGGGGTTAACTAAAGTCTAGACCGAAGTTAGTTTGTAGTAGGCTAGTGTCTGTAGCAGCTTAATATAGTGTGGTGTTTAATCTGGACTAGGTCCCGGGGTTTTTCTGCATTTGCGGTTTCCTCGTTTATTTTTTTTTCTGGTGTCTGTGTTATTTCTATTCTGCATTATATTTTGTTATATAATTGAAATATCACTGTTTGTGCGTTGTATCGATCAATTGTGAAATCCAATCTTTGGTTGTTGATTGTAAATTGATTGATCCTTGGATATTGGTTTTTGATACCATCCAAGTTTATATCTCTCTGTATTTGATAAAGACTCGCAGATTTCCATTTGCTTGAGTATAGATCAAATCGAGAGATAAAGATGTTAACTTTTTGATATAATTTTTATTAAGATTGAGTCTGACTGTCTAGTTGATTCTCTTAAAAGTATATTAGAGTTAGCCATACAAATTTCTAATCGAAATATTGGGTAAGGTTGTTAGACCCCCGCTTTTTCAATTGGTATCAGAGCGGGAAAACACGTTCAAGACCTCAAAAGTATGTGTTTGTAGCGATCTGACTCTATGGACAGAGGTACTATCTATGATAAACGCGTCACCAAAAACAAAGACTCGGTTTCTAATAAGTCTATTAAATAAAAAGATCCCTCAATCTCTGTTATAGACGAACCTATAGTTCAAGTGGAACAGACTAACAGTGACATGTGTTATCCTGATGAATATGACTCTGTTGCTCAAGAGGAAACAGCTAGTGAGAGTAAACTAATTCTAAATCTTGTTAGAATTCAAGATGGTGGATTCAAATAGTTAAAAAAAGATGTCAATGTTCTTCTAGGTGTAGTAAAAGACTGTGTCTCTAGTGAAAAGGCTTCTTATAAAGAAAATTCTGAAGTTCGATCAACTAGTATCTTACTTGAGGCAAAAGTTAAAAAGGATGATTTAGATATGGAACATCTTCTGAGTAAACTCCCAACAAGGATGTTCAGAAAAGTCTGCTATACCATCTACTTCTATTCAAACTGAAAGAGCCTCAGTTTCAGAAGTAATCTCGGATTCTCTTCCCACTCAAACTAATGTGCATGGGATTCACACATCAGTTGGAAGAAAGAAATCTCCAGACGATAATGTTAGGTCTGAAATCTCTAATCACTCCCGTGATCAGAAAGTGTGCCTTTTCTGTGATTCAAAAAGGAATACAGTGCAAAAAAGGAAATCCAAGTTGAAAATCAAATCGTTGTTTCAACTTCAACACACCTTATATTTAATTCTTAAAGGTGTAACTGACATCCGTATGTCAAAACCAATTGGTTTTAATACACATCCTGTGTCCCCTACCAGTAAAGTCATTTCCATGAGTTCCTCAAATGCACAAAAGCATAATATACCTTTTGACAAATATTGTCTAAGAAGAACTCATGTTCTCTCTCCTGTTAAAAACGGAAATAATGATGTGAATCATGTACCAAGAGAAGAATGCATATATGAGCACATGGATGACAACCTAAAATTGATTATCGAGGGATACAAGTAAATCATCAACAAACTATATAGTTCATCCAGACGACATTCTTCAGGTAAAAGCCCTTATTATGCGTCATATTATGATAATAGTAAATTTTATGATAACTTTTCACATCATAACAGTCTTCCTCCAAAGTACAGAAGGAAGAGGTTTAACCAAAAGAAATATTCATTTGATGAGCTAAAAGCTCATACTTGTTCTACTTAATTACAAGGTTGGAATCTCTCACACAAAAATCATGGTTGAGAGATATGCCCAGGTATACTTGTTGACAATGGTGTTTTCTTTTGGGATTCTCAAGTTATTTTCTTATCGTCTTTAGCATGAGTATCTTTTAAAAAATTCTTGCACAAGTATTTGTATTTTCTGTGTCATTTTTTTAACTATTGTTTGGTTAAACAAGGTGATACCCATGTACTCTAAAATTGTTTCTCTTATGAGACATAAATTTTTGGAGTCATTCTGATTGCCTCTTTTTGCAAGAGCTTTTCATCAAGGTCGTGTGCGTACGACTCATGTTCTTATTTTGGGTCGAGATTGATCTCGTATAGGTTACCCGTGTGACCGGCGTGAGTCAATTGTGGAAACCCTAATATTTCTTCCCTGAGAAACCTTATAAGTACCCAACCTATTGAGTTACATAAGTCACGTACCCATACTCTGGGATTTTTTTTTTAAGTTATCAAGAATGTCATCTTCTTCATCTCATAATGGTGATTTTACAAAAGGATTTCTTGAGAAAGGTTTTGGTTTCTAATCAAAGGGGAGGAAGAAAAGAACTCTTGTAAAAGAAGGTACACCTAATGCCTCATGCTTATATGCATACTCACATCAAGATGTTTAGAATAAGGATATGGTTTCTGCTGAAGTGGTTCATGACTTTCTTAAATACTTTGAGGAAGCAAAACTGCAACTTGTTGATACAATGAAGGATCTTGATGTGGTAATAATTGATTTGGAAAAGGTTACTGCTGACTTTGGTCTCATGAAGACACATTTTAAAGAACTTCTCAATAAGGATATCTTCTCCGAAGACGCAATTAATGATATGGATCACAAACTCAAAGGTCTTGAAACCTGTGAAGCTGTTGGACGTGAATTGTAGCTTATGATCGGTTTCTAGTAACCTGAGTTCTTCATGCCTAGTAAATCTTCTATTTTTTCTCTTTTGTTTAGAAGAATAACTAGTGTTTTGGAATAGCCATTATTGTGATTACACATAGCTATATCCAATGTTTTCATCTTCTTGTTTTTAGATTTATTTATTTAACTCTAAAATTGTTTGGAAGGTGATTTTTGCAGTATTAATCTTTATGGTTTTATATATTGCAATATGTTATGGGATATGTGTGTTTGCATTTATGAACTATTATTGTCCCATACGATGTCAAAAGTTATCTCTTTTATATGTCGATATGCAAGTATTGATAGATCGATGAACTTTTGACAAACAAAATTTAAGCCTATTATGTCAATTTATTGATGGAAGATAGGTTAAAATCTTTTGTTTACAAGGATTATGTCTATTGTATGTCATTGTGAAAACAGTTATGGAAAATAGAATGAATCCTTGTCTATGTCACAGCATTAATCTTTCCCTGATCTATATTTTATGTGTACTGCAATGCTCTATAAGTTTTCTTGTGTTGAGCATAAAACGATTGAGTTTAATGATTCTTTTATGGCTAACAAAGTCGTAGCTCTGTAAGTTCTCTTATTTCGAGCATGTTCAATTAAATTGATCACTTTTTTGTTTAATTTGATTGTGTATTACGATTAAATTGATCATGAGTTCTCTTGTGATTAGTTTATTTGAGAATTTTGGATATAGAAAATCATTTTATGGTTTTTGGTGTCCAATAAAATCCTTCTTTTCTCGTAAAAGATAGGTCGCTCTTGTTGTTCTCTCGGGAATAACATCAAATGGGGAAGAATTCTTTTGATCTTGCGCTTAATTTCCATATCTTTGTGGGGAGTGCGACTGTGGAATTTTTAGGGGTTATCTTGTATCTTTATAAACTCCTTGATGAATGCATTTATCTTCGGATTTATGATTGCATCTAAACAAGTTGATATGTCCTTTTCTTTGGTCTTGAAGCGTCTCCATGAAATTTTCATTAGGATCCCATTTTCGTACCTTTGCCAATTTTATTGACAAAAAAGGGGAGAATTAATACATAGTTCACACTACAAATACATATGGTTTTCGGATCATTATGTAAGGGGGAGTGGTTTTCGTTTTGAGACGATAGTATTGACTAAGGGGGAGTGATACATATCACCATAGTATTGTTGCCGAAGTTGTGATATAAGAACTTTGATACTGTGTAATAATATTATGACACTGTATAACAATGATCCAGAGCTTTTGTTTTCTCATTGTTATGGCTACGGGACTTCAACAACTATGATGTTGAACTGAACATATATGGAATCATGGGAATACTTGGAAAATACGAAGTTTTCGAGTAATGTAGAAGCACCAAGGAGATCAAGCATGTGGACGAGAAGCTACAAAGTTTTATTTATTTTGTAATCCATATGTATTGATAGTTTTGTCACTAAAATAGACAAAGGGGGATATTGTTAGAGCATTGCTCGGTCGAACTCGCATGCATTTCTATCTCAATCATGTTTATCAATATTAATGATCAAAACTATACGTCTTGATTTCTATTTTACTTACGACTAAGTCTCGGTCTAGGATAGTTAAGTATAGTTAAGATCCATACTCCATGGAGATTATCTTACGAAGACGAAGAACTACTCAAGGAACCAGTTGAACTTCATCTAACCAAAAAGGTATGTGGAGACTTGAACTTATCTAGCACTCAAAAGTCTATCTATCTCCTACTCTTGAGACAATAGTCGTATAAGTATGATAGTTTTCATACATACACATTTTCTATTTCGAGCCGAGTTTACTCGCCTATCTTTTTCTCGAAATATATGTTGGTAAGCTTTCTTTTTAACCACCTTTCATCTTTACCCGTGACGAAATTCATGATGATGTTTCAATCTTGAAAATGGATTTGATGACGGTAGTCGATTCTTTATGTCTAACGACTATTAACATTATAGAAGAATGTTTCAATGATTAAAATGTAGAGTTGAGATTACGTAACCACCTATGGATATAGGCATATATAGTGTGTTTGCAAATTAGTGTATAAGTCCATGTACCGGAAACCAAGTGCATGCGGTATTGTTTAAGGAGACATGTTGGTTATGTGTACCCGTACGCGTACTGGCGGAAGTTCATGTCCGTGAATTTCTGCTGAGTTTGGGGTTTACGAACTTACAAACCAGTCACCTTAGGTACGCGTACTCACGAAAAATTTTATCCGATAATTTATGCTGGGTTTTCAAACCAAATTCCGGTAGCTAAGGTACGCATACCCGTACACGTACCCAAGCTGGTTATTTCTCAAATCGTTTTTTCATGAACTTAAACAATAAAACAATAAGGAATGCAATCTTTGCAAACTGTGGCTATATTTTTCATGAATTGATTCAAGTGAATCAAACCAATTTTGCATCAATTTTGTCTTTGATAAAGACATAATTGATACCATCCAAGTTTATATCTCTATGTATTTGATAAAGACTCGCAGATTTCTATTTGCTTGAGTATATATCAAATCGAGAGATAGAGATATTAACTCTTTGATATACGTTTTATTAAGATCGAGTCTGACTCTCTAGTTGATTCTCTTAAAAGTATATTAGAGTTAGTCCATACAAATTTCTAATCAAAATATTGGGTGAGGTTGTTAGACCCCCGCTTTTTCAGTACCAAAGACCAATATCCAAGGATCAATCAATTTCCAATCAATAACCAAAGGCTGGATTTCACAATTGATTGATACAACGCACAACCTGTGATATTTCAATTATATAACAAAATATAATGCGGAATAGAAATAACACAGACACCAGAAGTTTTGTTAACGAGGAAACCGCAAATTCAGAAAAACCCCACGACCTAGTCCAGATTGAACACCACACTGTATTAAGGCGCTACAGACACTAGCCTACTACAAACTAGCTTCAGTCTGGACTATAGTTGAACCCTAATCAATATCACACTTATTTAAGGTACAGTTGCGCTCCTTATTTCTCTAATCCCAGAAGGATACTATGCACTTGATTCCCTTAGCTGATCCCACCCACAACCAAGAGTTGCTACGACCCAAAGTCAAAGACTTTAATAAACAAATCTATATCACACAGAAAAGTCTACGATAATAGATAAATCTATCTCCCATAAATAAACCTACGAGTTTTGTTCTGTCTTTTGATAAAATCAAGGTGAATAGGAACTAATCAATAACCCGGACTTATATTCCTGAAGAATAGCCTAGAATTATTGATCACCTCACAATGATCTAAATCGTATGGTAGCGAAACTAGATATTGCGGAATCACAAACGATGAGACAAAGATGTTTATGATTTCTTTTTTATCTTGCCCTATCAGAGATATAATATCAAGCCAAATATTCAATTGAAATCGTATGATAGAAAATGGCAAGATCAGATCGCTCAACTACAAGAGAAGTAGTTTCGTATGGCTTTACAATTCCAAAGAAGTCTTTAAGTCGTTAACCGTCAGGATCTCGAGAAGAAACCTACGTTTAAAGGAGAATCGACTCTAGCAAACCAACTAGTATCACACAGGAGGTGTAGGTATTATTTTTTCCAGTTTCTAGACGTCTCCTTTATATAGTTTTCAAATCTGGGTTTGAAATCTAAGTTACCTTGGTAAGGATGGTTCCTATGCCAAATCCACCCATTTTCCATGCCAGCTGGCTTGGAAAACTGGCTGCGCCACTATGGTAAAAACTCTAAGCGATCGAGTCTCCACCTAGCGGTCGAGACTACACCGCTATAGGTCTCACAGAGACCGCCAGGTCTAAATTACACCGCTACCGGTTTAATATCGATCGTTCACTGTCGGTGCTCTACCGCCTATAAATACCCCTATTCCCTTCATTTTTCATTCACAAAAACTTTTCTCCCCTTCATTTTCCATTAACAAAGCATTCAATATTCACCATTAGATGAAAAATGTCACACACACAAATGAAATGTATTCATTTAGGTTTGAGTAACCGTACCTAAACGTGGACATTTGGTTGGTTCACAAATAGTTGACCAATGGTTAGACATATGAGCACTTTCATATCAACCATATTCATATTTTTCACAACTAGTTTAAATGACTCAAAAGAACTAGTTGAAGAGTTGTTCAATTGATTATATCTTTATGTTAGAGCACTGCTCGGTCGAACTCACATGCGTTACTATCTCAAGCATGTTTGTCAATATTAGTGATCAAAATTATAAAGTCTTGATTTCTAGTCTACTATAGATAAGGTCTCAAAATAGGATAGAAAGTGTAGTTGAGTTCAAGAATTCCATGGAGATCATCATACAAGACGAAGGACTACTCAAGGAACCAGAAGATCTTCATCGACTAAAAGGTATATGGATACTTGAACTTATCTATCACTCAAAAGTCTATCTAATCTATATCCTATCTTGAGACAAAAGTCGTATTACTATATAGACTAAGATTATACACATGTGATATTTCGAGCTGAGTATATCTTGCTTATTTATTTCTTGAAATGTGTATTGGTAAAGCTTTCGCTTTAGTCAACTTCGTCTGCCTTGCAGACTCCACAATCACACGAGACATCAATCATGTTACATGGTGGGATATTAAGTAGGGTTTTGGTCTGGCGGTCTACGGCACGTGTGTTCATACACACGATGAGTATGTGAGCAAGTCGTGCAATCAGTTGGAGGAGTTAACAAAGTAGTGGATGAAAAATCAACCAAATCTCCGCACTTTGAGCAACTGGTTTTAACATGATATCTACTTCTCCACTCTTTGATTCCATCAACTGTCACACTTCATGGGATCATGGTGTTTTCAACTCTAACAATTTAAATAAATCTCTGAATCATGATTGAAAAAAGGTCAATCTCACGTCAAACAGACAACACGAGATTAACAATCCAACTCTCAACAGATCAAATTCAATCATTCAAAAATTATTTTATTTTCAGAATACACAACACACATACTATCTTCTATCACCATTGATCTCACAAATTTCCCAGCTTCCCTCCTACAGATCGACCCATCCTCTCTTGTGATCGAATTTACTCTGGAACGGC
The DNA here is from genome assembly GCA_023529315.1 of Papaver bracteatum. Taxonomy (NCBI): domain Eukaryota; kingdom Viridiplantae; phylum Streptophyta; class Magnoliopsida; order Ranunculales; family Papaveraceae; genus Papaver; species Papaver bracteatum. The sequence continues at coordinate 2,478,263 of JAJJWX010001114.1, forward strand.
CATTGTCTTGGTTTAGGCCGGAGTACTACAAATTGATCCCTCGAATTCAAATCACTCCATTCTTGCAGTGCATCTGTGTGAGGTTAAGCATTTCGATCGGTTCAAGGAGTCTCCTCCGCACGGTCATATCCTCAATTCCGTAAAAACCAACAAATCGTTTTCCCCATCTACAGATTGGAGACCATAGTGGGAGATCATTATCTCGGTTGTAGCCTCAAACTTTCACAAAGATGGCCAGTCTTAGGACTAATTCAACTACTCCAAACCCAATCCAGAATCTTTCAAACGTCGATGTTCCTCCTTCTAACGCTACGTCCGACAGCACGGAAAACATAGAAGTCCCAACTCTAACTGAGTTGGCACGAGTCTTAAAGATCCGCACCAGTAACATGGATCTGATAAAGGATACAATGAACCACATACTCGATTTCCTCATCAAACTGACATCTGAGTTAGGCAGAATCCCCTCTTCAGAAGTCCCAGCATGGGGGACTGACTCGTCACATGGTGACCCTCAAAATAACAGTTTCACTACTTACGAGAAGCCGGTAGACCAGGAGGTTGCACAGTTAGTTAAAAACTTGAGTGAAATCTTATATTTTTCCAGAAAGCAGCGAACAGACACGTTTTTCGCGCTCAATCAGATATCATCTGGTGTACCGGTAGCTTCATCATCTCGAACATTCGAAGAAATGTCCATGATGTCTGAGCATTCGATCAACAACATTACATTTGGAGAAGAGGACCGCATGGCAAATGAAGGACATAACCGAGCCTTATACGTAACTGGTTTTATCAAAGACTCTGAATTCAAGAGATCTCTCATTGATACAGGTGCTTCGAAAGATATTGTCACTATGAAGACTCTTAAGGCGATCAAGTTCCCACAAAGTAAGATTATTCGCCATCCCATATTGATGACAACTTTTGATGGAAGTCAGATCCATACATATGGATATGCATTCATAGATTTGAAGGTAGGGCATATTCAGTCGAAGGCCAAATTCCACATGATCGAACAAGATCCGGATTATCACATGATACTCGGATGACCGTGGATTTATAACAACAAAGTGGTTCCTTCAACATACTATCAATGCATGAAATATCTAATCAATAACAAAATTGTCCGTATTGCGGCTTCATCGTCTCCTTACTCCCCGGTGTACGACGTTGAATTCCTCGAGTCTGAAAAAAATATCCCCGAACCTCCAAGCAAGACTTACAGTACTCCACTCCCAAGCTGGAAATCCATTGAAGAGGTCACGGACAAGCCATCATCCTCATGCGTCAGATCGATCAAGTCGTCTTTTACACCAATTAAGCGCCGCAAGGATCAGGTCTCAGCTCAAGGGTCTAATTTCATAACCAGTAGTGATGCAGAGGGGAGAACCATTTACCAACGTAAAGATTAGCAATTAACATGGGAGAACGATGAAGAGTCTCCCCACCCCGAAGAATCATGTTAAAATGAACCATCACTCGAAGAGGTTCAACATGCTCCACGATAATTACAAGACGTCACCGACTCCACTACTGATGATCTCGAAATGATCAACATTGGGACATGGGATGATCCGAGGACGATCTTAATTGGCTCAGCACTGTCACCAGAGGAACAGACGGGACTGATAAATCTACTGAAATAATAACAAGACGTCTTCGCTTGGACATACGAGGAAATGCCCGGTCTAGAAGACAAATTGGTTACTCATCATCTGCACATCACTCCTGGCTCTAAGGTCGTCAAACAACCGCCTAGAAAGTTCAGGAACGAAGTCGAAGAACAAATCAAATCCGAAATCCTGAAACTACTAGAAGCAGGGTTCATCAAGCCTATTCAACACCCAACATGGCTGGCGAATATCGTTCCTGTAAAGAAGAAAAGTGGTCAAATAAGATGTTGTGTTGATTTCAGGAATCTGAATAAATGTTGTCTGAAGGATGATTTCCCCTTACCCAATATTGATATGCTTGTTGATGCAACCAGTGGTCACGCTATGTTCTTATTTAAGGACGGTTATAGTAGATACACCCAGATCAATATGTATGAGCATGACGCCAACAAGACCGCATTCCACACTCCTATTGGGAATTTCCACTACACTGTGATGTCTTTCGAAATAAAGAATGCTGGTGCTATTTATCAATGAGCCATGACTGCCATATTCCAATACATGATGCACAATCAAGTGGAATACTATGTTGATGATGTGGTGGTAAAATCGAAGACTCGAGAATCTCACCTTTAAGTTCTGAGACAAGTCTTTGAAATATGCAGAGAATACAAATTAAGGATGAACCCTCTGAAATGTGCTTTCAGTGTTTCCTCTGGAAAATTCCTAGGATTCCTGGTTACAACAAAAGGAATCAAGGTCAATCCAGACAAGATGAAAGCTATTACTACCATGCTTCCTCCACGCACTGTGAAAGAACTCCAAAGTTTTATGGGCAACGTAAATTATATTCGGCGCTTCATTCCTGGATTGGCTCAACTCATTGCTTCATTCACCCCTCCACTGAAGAAAGGAACAAGATTTACATGGACAACCGTCCAACAAGAAACATTCCAGAAAATACAGCAGATGCTATTATCACATGCTGTCATGAAATATCCAGTGCAAGGACGGGCGCTGATACTATACACGGCCTCTAGTGATGTTGCTACCGGAGCACTCCTTGCTCAAGAAGACGACGAAGGCATCGAACGACCAATCTATTATTTCAGTTGTACAATGTGATATGCCCAACTCCGATACCCAAAGGCTGAGAGAGCATGTCTGGCGCTAGTGCATGCAATTCAGAAATTCAGGCACTACTTACTATCCAACATAGTCGTGCTCGTTTCCAAAGCTGGCCCTATAAAGTTTTTACTATCAAAGCCAGCCTTGATAGGAATACCAGCAAAGTGGATACTTCATATGTCAGAATTTGATATAGCATGTACACCACTTAAAGCAATCAAAATCCAAGAAGTTGCAGACTTGCTCGCTGCTTTTCCAGGAGAGGATGCAACAATGTTACATGATGATGTACCTGGTGAGTTTCCAGATATCCTAGCTATCAAAGAAGAGACGTGGCTTTTATATTTTGATGGTTCCGCTACCCCTATCAATGACACTGGAGGAGAAGGCATAGTGTTAGTCTCTCCATATGGCGAGGTCTTCTCATATTCATTCAAGATGGATTTCAACTGCACCAACAATTCAGCAGAATACGAAGTCTTCTTACTAGGATTGTCCCTGGACAATCAAGCGGGAGAAACGCACCTCGAGATAAGTGTAGATTCAAAACTACTAGTTAATTAAATGAATGGAACAAACTCCCTTAAAGAAATCATGCTTTCTCCATTCAGAACTGAAGCTCAACGGCTGTTAACTTACTTCGCTGATGCAACGATTGTCCATACTGGACGAACCAACAATGGGCATGCTGACTGCCTGGAAATTCTCGCTTCTAAGATGCAATTTGAAGGAGCAGAGAAAAAAATCACTATACAAATATGTACTATTTTATCTACATGGCTCGCTCAAGTCGAAGACATTCAAGCAGATGATTGGAGAGAACCTATTATTCATGAATTGAGTAGTTCTCTTTCAGAAGGGAAAGTCAGTCTCAAGAAATTAAAGAATTATTTCTTACTTCATGGAGCGTTATACTATCGAAACTTTGACGGGTCATTATCAAGATGCCTTGGAAATAACGAAGCGGACGAACAACTCAAGCGCATACATGAAGAAACATGCGGACAGACGCGGGTGGTAACACTCTACAGAAAGCTTCCAAGAATGGGATACTATTGGCCTTCCATAGAGGCTCAATCAAGAATTTTGCAAAAGTCATGTCCCAATTGTCAGACGCCCCCTCATCACTTAGAAGCTCTGACAGCCCATCACACTGGGGACTAGAGGGAACCCTATATCAAATATCTCTGGGATAATGAATTACCGTCAGAAAAGAAAGAAACAATCAAACCCATTCAGAGAGATAAAAGATTTGTCCTTCTTGATGGTATCTTATACCGCAAAAGCTTTGGTGGGAACTTGCTGAGATACTTAGATGAGCATGAAATCCCAATAATTTTAAAGGAGATGCATGGCAGAAAATATCAAGGAAAAAGGAAATTATTTCTCCAGATTCATGAGAAATATTATTGTCTGAGCATGGAAGACGATGCAGATGCACACGTTCAAAGGTGTCATCAATGCCAAGTCCATGGTAACCTCATTCACACTCATTGTCTTCCATTGAATTCTGTGAATAGTTTGTGGCCTTTCTATAGATGGGGACTAGATATCATCGGGAAAATCAATCCAGCATCTTCAAAGTAACATGAATACATCATCACTGCAACCGAGTATTTTACCAAATGGGTTGAAGTTGTTCCTCTTTGAAGCACCACTGGAGTCATGATTGCAGCATTCATCAAAGAATATATAATATGCAGATTCGGTAATCCCAAACATATTGTCACTAATAATGGAACTCCTTTTGCCAACAAGCACGTGGCAGAATTGCTTTAGGAATACGACATCAAACAATTTTTCTCCCCACCGTACTATCTTCAGGGAAACGGACAAGCAGAGAGCATCAACAAAACTTTGATCTGGATTCTCATCTGAACAGTTCATGATAATCCTCGAACCTGGCATGAACAGTTGCCTATGGATTTATGGGCTTATCGTACCGCACCAAGGAGCTCGGTCGGTACTTCACCATATTAACTTTTCTATGGGGACGATGCCATACTTCCGGCAGAAATCAAAATTCCTTAAGCAAGAATCGCAACATCCAGTGGAGTGCAATGGGATGAGGCCGAAGTGTCCAACTCAAGAATTTCCGAACTGGACATGCTCGAGTCGAAGCGGGCTAAGGTGGAAAAATATGTAGAAACCTACAAACAAAGAATCTCCAGAGCTTATAACAAAATGGTAAGACCTCGAACATTTCAAGTAGGGGATCTGGTATTAAAGACAGCAAAGCACATTCAATAAGACATGTCTGCTCACAAGTTCTCTCCGAAATGGGAAGGACCATATGCAGTTATCAAGGCAAGATCCAATTGGATATTACAAAATCTTAAAGATTGATGGAGCAGTGGAAGGAAATGTAATCAATGGTAAATGGCTCAAAGCATATTACGCCTGACCCATAGAAAACAATTACCCTTTCACCATTTTCAGAATGTAATTTATATTCCTTCAAAGAGAGTGCAAAATGCTCCTTTATTCATTAAATACTTCATAAATGAACAAAAAAATTCCTCATGACATGATCAATTATTCTTCCCAAGAAAAAACCTAAACACATTCGAAAACAACAATCATAAATGTACACTCAGAGTAAACCATCCATCAAAGGATAATTTTTATAAACATCCATGTCAAGCTTCTTTTGAAAGTTCCTGGTGTTCACTTTCAAATCCTGGACAGCTTTCTCAACTCTCGCCGACTCCAAGGAAAATGCCTTATCCTCTTCCAGAAAAGCAATTGTGGTGGAAATTGCTTCAGAGTCCGCCGCTGCCCTGTTAACCTTGATCATCTCAAGCCGACGGCGAAGCCAACTTACGTTGAACCGCAAGGTCTCATAGTTCGATATCATGTCATTCCACCTGTGAAGGTCACGATTCTTAATATCTTGCATATTCGTCTCCATCATCTCTTCAATGATCGGTAAAACCCCTGCAACTGTAGTCAGGAGGGTCGGGAAAAAGTGTATCCACACCTCAGTAGTGGCAATGCGACCATATCATCTCCAGATCTTGGTATACAAAAACGCGTGACATTTGGAAACAACGAAGCCGCCAACTATTTCATTGCCCTGGAAATTGTTGATCATAGGAGTCTCAAACGGGAGTCCAGCTATTGGGTAGTAAGATCCGGTCTTCACGGAGTTGGTAGAACTCTTATCGATGTCATCATCATCGGTCGCAGACTTTCCATTCCTTCTCTTTCTGGCATCAACAACAACATGCACATTAACCTGCAGTGGAGAAATTTTAATTTCATATGAAAACTGTACAAAACCATCGAGTAATACTCCATTCGAAAATCATAGAATTACTCACAGATGTGCCAGCTTCAACATGAGTTGATCTATATTGAGTAGGGACTCGAACAGTCCGCTGATTATCCCGTAAAAAGTTATTTTTCTATGATCAATAACTCTGATCAAATGGAGACGAAGGAAAATACACGACTTACTGAGACGAACGCTTCTACTTCATGCTTCGACTGAGGTTCATTTCGAGAAGAAATACTACTGCTGGACATAGCGCCGAAAAGGTACGATAATCAAAATTTCCTATGCATGATGAAACTTACTCAGGAGAGGGAGAAATGTTTACTCAAATGTTGAAACCTAAGTCCTATGGATTTACGGTGGATGCTTATCTTCTACGATAGTCAATTCAGTTGCAGGTTTTAATGAAACCATAAGATTCAAACAAGATCAACACCGAAGATGTGGAGAAAAATAACTAGGGACTGCAGGGACTGAAGGAAGCTGCGCACGTTCAGAAATACTATACGGATTTGTGTGTGACGCGTGTTTTCTCACGCAACTTATCTTAGTATTTTCGCAAATGGAAATTACCAAGGCAAGTCGAAAGTAATCGTGACGAATTTTGGGGCATGGACATTGGTCCATTTCATTCAAGTCGGGAAGAATCAACATTAATAAAAGGGCTTATCATTCAAAAAGATAAAAAATCTTAATCCAGAAGAAAACTGTTCAGATCATCAAAGGAATATCAACTATGAGGATTAAAAAAAAAATCAAATATTTGAATAAGATCGTGATCAAGACTAGTCAGAGTCGTTCGCATCGCCGTCTTCATCATCATCATCATCATCATCCTTCTCTGAAGAATCCTCTTCAGACTCTTTCTCAGAATCACTATCCGAGTCAGAGAATTCTTCTTCTTCGGTATTACCATCCATTGCATCCTGTCATGTTCAGCTTGGAGATCAACCTTAACATGTCTTTCAATCTCCCTATGTGGTGGGTATGACCTATCCTTGCGTGTTGTAGAATCCCGTACGAGCTCTTCTTCTTCATCCTTGGCATATGAATCTGAGGCCACACCATAAGAACGGGATCGAAGTCTCTCCTCAGCTCTTTGTCCTTTCCACTGAATTCTACGCCTTTTCTCTCGATAATCAACAAGTATCTCCGTATTTTCTTTCCACTTCAAGAGATCAGCACGAGCAACTTTCAACCAATCAAGAGATCTGCTATTTTCCAATAGAGAGCGATCTATGTCGGTACATGCTTTGGCCTCAGAAATCCTTGCATCCTCCTCAGATGAGCTGGAAGAATAATCACTGATGGAAGACACCATTATCTGGAACCAGAGACACAGAGTAATGGATGTGCACATATAAATTTCACAAAATGGTAATTCTCAATTCTTACCTTTTTACAATTCCACTAACAGTAGTGATTGCAACGTAAGAGTTAACACTTTAAAACTTGCTCACTTCTTCAAACCTATAAAAGACGGACAAAAATTAGATTTTCATATAATCATATCTCTACTATATGAACATTCACCATGGGATTGTGAAAATTAAAACATTATTTCATCATAAATAATTGTTCACTTCTAAGTAATATTGCACAAAACTCAAGTTTTGATTTCAAGGAAAATAATATATATGTGTAAAAAAATACGTGATTTACTCACGTAAATAATTAAAAAAAAATCCATCAACATGCTGTGGTTTTTTATGAAAAAAAAAAGAAACTTTTTTCCTTCGTACGATCGTTTTTCTTTGAAACTAGGGTTTATTTCGGTTATGTGAAAGCTCACTTCTCATCAAGATAAAGTTTTGGTTTTCATGAAAGCTCATAAACAAAATCTTATCACTTGACATAGGTCTATATATAAAAAAATCTCTCTTAGGTCAAGGATTATTAATAATTTCTCGAACTAACGATTGAACGAACATACGTTTCCTAAAAAGCAAGGGTTTTTTCAACAAAACTCACACTCATATATGCACATGTATATGATTTAAACATAACAAAAGCATGAACGACTCATGAACTCAGCGAACTTCAAAAAAAAAAAAATCGTACATAGCCAGCGCCGGCCGGAAGTTCGCCGGACGGTGCGGCTCTGGTTGGAAATTCCGACGAATTTCTTCTCCTCCCTGTGGTGTGAAGGAAGTAAAGAGATGAAAGAGGTGTTCATGCAGGTAAAAAAAAGGGAGGATTCATTCCTTTTATGTCCAATTTTATTTCCAAAACCTAATTTTACAAGGATTTCCTTATTGGGCCGGGCCCGTGAATACTAAAACGACCAAGGTCCCGTTATCAAAATCAGCGGTTCAACACCAATTTATGCTCATTAGATGATTCTCTATCATACCACTGGAATCTTCGTTCAAGCCATGGTTTGCTCGTACTCTCAAAAATCCGGTAAGGTCTTATCTTACGACTAAGTTCAATTGATTATATCTTTTGTAACCGGAAAATCACCATTCAGTGCTGACTGAGGAACATGACTGTCCCTCACTAAGCAGGGGACTTAATTTAGATGGTGGATTTTCTACAAAGTCTAAAATTGTAAAACCATACTTATATGTACTCCTGATCTAGCAATCAGACAATTATTGAGGCTCATTTCTCTTATCGAAAGCATGAAATCTCATGCCACAAGAATCCCTGACTGAGAATATTGTCTCTCAGAGTATATGTAGATATGCAGTCTCTCATCCGAGGCAACGACATATCTCATGAATACAGAGAAATTTCAGTAATTACTTCTATATATAATCGAAAGATTGGACGGCTCCTAGACAGCATGCCTGCTAGTATAGAGCAATAACGTCTTAAGGATGTAACAATGTTTTCCCTAACTATATAAAATAAATATGATGCTTCAACAAGCTCATAACGCTCAATTCCTAATTAATCAATGATCCTAGATGATCGTACTAGTATAGAGCCATCAATTAATTATTCTTAAAATCATTAGATTCATTAACTGAATCCCTGAAAAATATTCAATGTTTTTCATAATATTTCGTTACTTCAATTTATGGTTCTTCCCAGTAGAATTCCAAGGGTTAGTAATAAATATTCAACACACGGGCATATGAGTTACCTTTGAGTAAGCCCCGACCAAAATGGTGCAAGTGTACTTAACAATAATGCATTAACGAGCACCTGAACACACGAATGAGTATTGCAAAATATGACGAGATGATGGACCAATAAAAAATAGGAAGAAAATAATAAAATATTAGTAAAGGCGATAGGGGACTAGGCTCACCGGCCGGCCAGTCATGTCATGACCAGTCCCACGGCCAAATTCTATATTTTATCATATTTTATTATTTTCCTTGATCTCATGCAAATCCTTTCATTTGAACAAATATCCTTTGTTTTAAGGAAACACCTCAGTTTCATGGTGTTTCCTTCGCATCAATTAAATAATATAAAATTGGGAAAGGTGTCACGGGACCGTGTTTACTAGCTGGCTGGATATGCCCTAGTTGTGGTCGGTCCCACACCTCATGATTCCTCAATATTTTATTATTGTTTCTCTAATTTCATGAAAACTCCTAAATCTCATGATATTTCCTTGATCTCATGAAAATTAATATAAAATTAGGGAAACCCGTAGGACCGGGCCCAACCAGCCGGTCCCATAAACCCCTTATTTTATTATTATTATTTTTATGTTTCCTTGATTTTATGAAATTCCTTGATTTTATGATATTTCCTTCAATTATGAAAATTCCTTCAAATCATGAAATAATACATAAAATTAGGGAAAAATCATGGGACCGGCCCTAGCCGGCCAACCATGCCCAAGCCGGTCCCACATGTCCCTTATTTTTTTTTATTTTTTTTTTATGTTTTCCTCATCTCATGGAAACTCCTTGATTTCAACAAAACTCTTTGGTTTCAACAAACTCCTTGGTTTTATGGTATTTCCCTAAAATCATGAAAAAATATTATAAAAATAAGAAAAATGGCATGGGACCGGACTCCTTGGTCATCCGGCCATGCCTTGGATATATCCAGTCCCACACTTCATGAATCTCTCATTTTTTTTAATTAGTTTCCTTCATCTCATGAAGGTTTTTGACGGTTTCAGCAAAAATCATTGATTTCTTCATATTTTCGCAAATGATTGCTCAAATGCACACCGAAAAATATCAAAATTCTCAGAACTAAGATACGAACACTTTAGTGACGTGAGCATGTTACCTTGACCGACCAAGGTTGGCTCTTTGGATTGCAAGGAGCCGGTTCCACGTATTTTCACAATTTGATCTAATTTGCGTAATTGCACGTATTAGGTTCAAAACTCTTCCAAACAATTTGGAGCTTCATGGAACGATCATTGTTTGATCCTGTGACCACCCAGGGATGGTTTCATGAACCCTTGTTTAGGTCCCTCATCTCTTCATAATTAATTAGGTTTCATCACCTAAGGTTCAGACGAGCATTATTTTAATAAATGATTAAACCAGCATTTAATCATCCTTTCATCAACTGGTCTTCTAGAGACTTTGGTATATTTTGGCTCACGTGAGCATTTAGGCGCTACATGGTTGATGCATAATCCCATGTAGCCGGTCTCTCCTTCACTCCGTGGTTAATTTTCAATAAACCATCAGTTAATCATCAATTGATCAAAATTAGGGTTTTGAGTCCAAGGTTCATAATTCCAGATTCAAGCGCTAATAATTTTATGTTGATCTCATGACCAACATTTTATTGATTATACTCGGTTTAGTTGCCAGTATTCTGATTTAATACTTTATTTGGTCATGCTACCAATAATTCATTAAACGAGCAACATTTGCTCAGATGAGCAATATTTTCTCAAACCAAAGAACATTGGTTCAACTATCAATATTCAACAAATCATCAAATGAGCAATATTTGCTCACACCAACTATATTTATTTATACATTACACCTCTCTCCCAATTCGTGAGTCTCAGAACATTTTCAAACCATGTTCGACTCAACAGTACAAGGACTCATCGTCCCATGAAGTCATCAACTGACCAACTAAATACACTTCTGCCTTGCAGACTCCACAATCACACGAGACATAAATCGTGTTACATGGGGGGATATTAAGTAGGGTTTTGGTTTGGCGGTATACGGCATGTGTGTATGAACACACGATGATTATGTGAGCAAGTCGTGCAATCAGTTGGTGGAGTTAACAAAGTAGTGAATGGAAAATCAACCAAGTCTCCGCACGTTGAGCAACTGGTTTTAACACGATTTCTACTTCTTCACTCTTTGATTCCATCAACTGTCACACTTCATGGGATCATGGTGTTTTCAATTCTAGCAATATAAATAAATCTCTGAATCATGATTAAAAAAAGGACAATCTCACGTCAAACAGACAACATGAGATTAACAATCCAACTCTCAACAGAGAAAATTCAATCATTCAGAAATTATCTTATTTTCAGAATACACAACACACCTACTATCTTCGATCATCATTGATCTCACACATTTCTCAGCTTCCCTCATACAGATCGACCCATTCTCTCTTGTGATCGAATTTACTCTGGAACGGCCATTGTCTTGGTTTAGGCTGGAGTACTACAGATTGATCCATTGAATTCAAAGCACTCCCTTCTTGCAGTGCATCTGTGTGAGGTTAAGCATTTCGCTCAGTTCAAGGAGTCTCCTCCGCACGGTCATCTCCTCAATTCCGTAAAAACTAGCAAATCGTTTTTCCCCATCTATAGATTGGCGACCATAGTGAGAGATCATTCTCTCGGTTGTAACCTCAAACTTTCACAAAGATTGTCGGTCTTAAGACTAATTCAACTACTCTAAACCCAATCCAGAATCTTTCAAACGACGATGTTCCTCCTTCTAACGCTATGTCCAACAGCACGGAAAACAGAGAAGTCCCAACTCTAACTGAGTTGGCACGAGTCTTAGAGATCCAAACAAGGAACATGGATCTGATGAAGGATACAATGAACCACATATTCGATTTCCTCATAAAACTGACATCTGAGTTAGGAAGAATCTCCTCTTCAAAAGTCCCAGCACAGGGGACTGACTCGTCACACGGTGACCCTCAAAACAACAGTTTCACTACTTTAGAGAAGCCGGTAGACCAGGAGGTTGCACAGTTATTTGAAAACTTGTGTGAACTATTACACTTTTCCAGAAAGCAGTGAACAGACACATTTGCCGTGCTCAATCAGATATCATCTGATGTACCAGTAGCTTCATCATCTCCAACAGTCGAAGAAATATCCATGATGTCTGAGCATTCGATCAACAACATCACATTTAGAGAAAAGGACCGCATGGCAGATGAAGGACATAACCGAGCCATGTACGTAACTGGTTTTATCAAAGACTCTGAATTCTAGAGAGCCCTTGTTGATACAGGTGCTTCGACAGATATTGTCACTATGAAGACTCTTAAGGCGTCCAAGTTCCCACACAGTAAGATTATTCACCATCCGATATTGATGACAAGTTTTGAAGGAATCCAGATCCATGCATATGGATATACATTCATAGATTTGAGGTAGGGCCTATTCAGTCGAAGAACAAATTCCACATGATCGAACAAGAGCCGGATTATCACATGATACTCGTACTATCGTGTCTTCATGACAACAAAGTGGTTCCTTCAACATACCATCAATGCATGAAATATCTAATTAATAACAAAATTGTCCGTATTGCGGCTTCATCGTCTCCTTAAGGCCCGGTCTACGACTCCCAAGCTGGATATCCTCGAGTATCAAAAGAACATCCCTGAACCTCCAAGCAAAACTTTTAGTACTCCACTCCCAAGCTGGAAATCCATCGAAGAGGTCACGGACAATCCATCATCCTCAGCCGTCAAGTCGATCAAGTCGTCTGCTACACCAATTAAGCGCCGCAAGGATCAGGTCTCAGCTCAGGGCTCTAATTTCATAACCAGTCGTGATGCAGAGGGGAGAACCATTTACCGACGTAAAGATTAGCAATTAACATGGAAGAACGATGAAGAGTCTTCCTGCCCCGAAGAATCACGTCAAAATGAACCATCACTCAAAGAAGTTCAAGATGCTCCACGACAATTACAAGACTACACCGACTCTACTACTGATGATCTCGAAATGATCAACATTGGGACAGAGGATGATCCGAGGCAAATATTAATTATCTCAGCACTGTCACCAAAGGAACGGACGGGACTGATAAATCTACTGAAAGAATATCAAGACATATTCGCTTGTACGTACGAGAAAATTCCCGGTCTAGACGACAAATTGGTTACTCATCATCTGCACATCACTCCTGGCTCTAAGGTCGTAAAATAACCGCCTAGACAGTTCAGGCACGAAGTCGAAGAATAAATCAAAGCCGAAATCCAGAAACTACTAGCAGCATGGTTCATCAAGCCTATTCAACACCCAACATGGTTGGTGAATGTCGTTCTTGTCAAGAAGAAAAACGGTCAAATCAGATGTTGTGTTGATTTCAGGAATCTGAATAAATAATGTCCAAAGGATGATTTCCCCTTACCCAACATTGATATGCTTGTTGATGTAACCAGTGGTCACGGTATGTTCTTATTTATAGACGGTTACAGTGGATATAACCAGATCAAGATGTATGAGCATGACACCAACAAGACCGCATTCCGCACTCATATTGGGAATTTCAATTACACTGTGATGCCTTTCGAATTAAAGAATGCTGGTGCTATTTATCAATGAGCCATGACTGCCATATTCCACGACATGATTAACAAGCAAGTGGAATGCTATGTTGATGATGTGGTGGTAAAATCGAAGACTCGAGAATCTCACCTTTAAGTTCTGAGACAAGTCTTTGAAATATTCATAGAATACAAATTAAGGATGAACCCTCTGAAATGTGCTTTCAGTGTTTCCTCTGGAAAATTCCTAGGATTCCTGGTTACAACAAAAGGAATCAAGGTCAATCCAGACAAGATGAAAGCTATTACTACCATACTTCCTCCACGCACTGTGAAAGAACTCCAAAGTTTTATGGGCAACGTAAATTATATTCGGCGCTTCATTCCTGGATTGGCTCAACTCATTGCTTCATTCACCCCTCCACTGAAGAAAGGAACAAGCTTTACATGGACAACCGTCCAACAAGAAACATTCCAGAAAATACAGCAGATGCTATTATCACATGCTGTCATGAAATCTCCAGTGCAAGGACGGGCGCTGATATTATACACGGCCTCTAGTGATGTTGCTACCGGAGCACTCCTTGCTCAAGAAGACGACGAAGGCATCGAACGACCAATCTATTATTTCAGTTGTACAATGTGAGATGCCCAACTCCGATACCCAAAGGCTGAGAGAGCATGTCTGGCGCTAGTGCATGCAATTCAGAAATTCAGGCACTACTTACTATCCAACATAGTCGTGCTCGTTTCCAAAGCTGGCCCTATAAAGTTTTTACTATCAAAGCCAGCCTTGATAGGAATACCAGCAAAGTGGCTACTTCATATGTCAGAATTTGATATAGCATGTACACCACCTAAAGCAATCAAAAGCCAAGAAGTTGCAGACTTGCTCGCTGCTTTTCCAGGAGAGGATGCAACAATGTTACATGAAGATGTACCTGGTGAGTTTCCAGATATCCTAGCTATAAAAGAAGAGACGTGGTTTTTATATTTTGATGGTTCCGCTACCCCTAGCAATGACACTGGATTTCTACTGCACCAACAATTCAACAGAATACGAAGTCTTCTTACTATGATTGTCCCTGGCCAATCAAGTGGGAGCAATGCACCTCGAGATAAGGGGAGATTCAAAACTACTAGTTAATTAAATGAATGGAACATACTCCCTTAAAGAAATCACGCTTTCTCCATTCAGAACTGAAGCTCAACGGCTGTTAACTTACTTCGCTGATGCAACGATTGTCCATACTGGACGAACCAACAATAGGCATGCTGACTGCCTGGAAATTCTCGCTTCTAAGATGCAATTTGAAGGAGCAGCGAAAAAAATCATTATACAAAGACGTACTATTTCATCTACATGGCTCTCTCAAGTCGAATACATTCAAGTAGATGATTGGAGAGAACCTATTATTCATGAATTGAGCAGTTCTCTTTCAGAAGGGAAAGTCAGTCTCAAGAAATTAAAGAATTATTTCTTACTTCATGGAGCGTTATACTATCGAAACATTGACGGGTCATTATCAAGATGCCTTGGAAATAACGAAGCGGACGAACAACTCAAGCGCATACATGAAGAAGCATGCGGACAGACGCGGGTGGTAACACTCTAAAGAAAGCTTCCAAGAATGGGATACTATTGGCCTTCCATAGAGGCTCAATCAAGAATTCTGCAAAAGTCATGTCCCAATTGTCAGACGCCCCCTCATCACTTAGAAGCTCTGACAGCCCATCACACTGGGGACTAGAGGGAACCCTATATCAAATATCTCTGGGATAATGAATTACCATCAGAAAAGAAAGAAACAATCAAACCCATTCATAGAGATAAAATATTTGTCCTTCTTGATGGGATCTTATACCGCAAAAGCTTTGGTGGGAACTTGCTGAGATACTTAGATGAGCATGAAATCCCAATAATTTTAAAGGAGATGCCTGGCAGAAAATATCAAGGAAAAAGGAAATTATTTCTCCAGATTCATGAGAAATATTATTGTCCGACCATGTAAGACGATGCAGATGCACACGTTCAAAGGTGTCATCAATGCCAAGTCCATGGTAACCTCATTCACACTCATTGTCTTCCATTGAATTCTGTGAATAGTTTGTGGCCTTTCTATAGATGGGGACTAGATATCATCGGGAAAATCAATCCAGCATCTTCAAAGCAACATGAATACATCATCACTGCAACCGAGTATTTTACCAAATGGGTTGAATTTGTTCCTCTTCGAAGCACCACTGGGGTCATGATTGCAGCATTCATCAAAGAATATATAATATGCAGATTCGGTGTTCCCAAACATATTGTCACTAATAATGGAACTCCTTTTGCCAACAAGCACGTGGCAGAATTGCTCGAGGAATACGACATCAAACAAGTTTTCTCCACACCGTACTATCTTCAGGGAAACGGACAAGCAGAGAGCATCAATAAAACTTTGATCTGGATTCTCATCTGAACAGTTCATGATAATCCTCGAACCTGGCATGAACAGTTGCCTATGGATTTATGGGCTTATCGTACCGCACCAAGGAGCTCGGTCGGTACTTCACCATATTATCTTTTCTATGGGGCCGATGCCATACTTCCGGAAGAAATCAAAATTCCTTCAGCAAGAATCGCAACATCCAGTGGAGTGCAATGGGATGAGGCCGAAGTGTCCAACTCAAGAATTTCCGAACTGGACATGCTCGAGTCGAAGCGGGCTAAGGTGGAAAAATATGTAGAAACCTACAAACAAAGAATCTCCAGAGCCTATAACAAAATGGTAAGACCTCGAACATTTCAAGTAGGGGATCTGGTATTAAAGACAGCAAAGCACATTCAATAAGACATGTCTTCTCACAAGTTCTCTCCGAAATGGGAAGGACCATATGTAGTTATCAAGGCAGTATCCAGCGGATATTACAAAATCTTAAAGATTGATGGAGCAGTGGAAGGAAATGTAATCAATGGTAAATGGCTCAAAGCATATTAAGCCTGACCCATAGAAAACAATTACCCTTTCACCATTTTCAGAATATAATTTATATTCCTTCAAAGAGAGTGCAAAATGCTCCTTTATTCATTAAATACTTCATAAATGAACAAAAAAATTCCTCATGACATGATCAATTATTCTTCCCAAGAAAAAGCCTAAACACATTCGAAAACAACAATCATAAATGCACACTCAGAGTAAACCATCCAGCAAAGGATAATTTTTATAAACATCCATGTCAAGCTTCTTTTGAAAGTTCCTGGTGTTCACTTTCAAATCCTGGACAGCTTTCTCAACTCTCGTTGACTCCAAGGAAAGTGCCTTATCCTCTTCCATAAAAGCAATTATGGTGGAAATTGCTTCAGCGTCCGCCGCTGCCCTGTTAACCTTGATCATATCAAGCCGACGGCGAATCTAACTTACGTTGAACCGCAAGGTCTCATAGTTCGATATCATGTCATTCCACCTGTGAAGGTCACGATTCTTAATATCTTGCATATTCGTCTCCATCATCTCTTCAATGATCGGTAAAACCCCTGCAACTGTAGTCAGGAGGGTCGGGAAAAAGTGTATCCACACCTCAGTAGTGGCAATGCGACCATATCATCTCCAGATCTTGGTATACAAAAATGCGTGACATTTGGAAACAATGAAGCCGCCAACTATTTCATTTCCCTGGAAATTGTTGATCATAAGAGTCTCAAATGGGAGTCCATCTATTGGGTAGTAAGATCCGGTCTTCACGGAGTTGGTAGAACTCTTGTCGATGTCATCATCATCGGTCGCAGACTTTCCATTCCTTCTATTTCTGGCATCAACAACAACATGCACATCAACCTACAGTGGAGAAATTTTAATTTCATATGAAAACTGTACAAAACCATTGAGTAATACTCCATTCGAAAATCATAGAATTACTCACAGATGTGCCAGCTTCAACATGAGTTGATCTATATTGAGCAGGGACTCGAACAATCCGCTGATTATCCCGCAAAAAATTATTTTTCTATGATCAATAACTCTAATCAAATGGAGACGAAGGAAAATACACGACTTACTGAGACGAACGCTTCTACTTCATGCTTCGACTGAGGTTCATTTCGAGAAGAAATACTACTGCTGGACATAGCGCCGAAAAGGTACGATAATCAAAATTTCATATGAACGATGAAACTTACTCAGGAGAGGGAGAAATGTTTACTCATATGTTGAAACCTAAGTCCTTTGGATTTATGGGGGATGCTTATCTTCTACGATAGTCAATTCAGTTGCAGGTTTTAATGAAACCATAAGATTCAAACAAGATCAACACCGAAGATGTGGAGAAAAATAACTGGGGACTGAAGGAAGCTGCGCACGTTCAGAAATACTATACGGATTTGTGTGTGACGCGTGTTTTCTCACGCAACTTATCTTAGTATTTTCGCAAATGG
Organism: Papaver bracteatum; assembly: GCA_023529315.1. NCBI lineage: Eukaryota > Viridiplantae > Streptophyta > Magnoliopsida > Ranunculales > Papaveraceae > Papaver > Papaver bracteatum. The sequence goes on from JAJJWX010001114.1 coordinate 2,496,351, forward strand.
AAATTACCAAGGCAAGTCGAAAGTAATCGTGACGAATTTTGGGGCATGGACATTGGTCCATTTCATTCAAGTCGGGAAGAATCAACATTAATAAAAGGGCTTATCATTCAAAAAGAAAAAAAATCTTAATCCAGAAGAAAACTGTTCAGATCATCAAAGGAATATCAACTATGTGGATTAAAAAAAAAACATTCAAATATTTGAATAAGATCGTGATCAAGACTAGTCAGAGTCGTTCGCATCGCAGTCTTCTTCATCATCATCATCATCCTTCTCTGAAGAATCCTCTTCAGACTCTTTCTCAGAATCACTATCCGAGTCAGAGAATTCTTCTTCTTCGGTATTACCATCCATTGCATCCTGTCACGTTCAGCTTGGAGATCAACCTTAACATGTCGTTCAATCTCCCTATGTGGTGGGTATGACCTATCCTTGCGTGTTGTAGAATCCCGTACGAGCTCTTCTTCTTCATCCTCGGCATATGAATCTGAGGCCACACCATAAGGACGGGATCGAAGTCTCTCCTCAGCTCTTTGTCCTTTCCACTGAATTCTACGCCTTTTCTCTCGATAATCAACAAGTATCTCCGTATTTTATTTCCACTTCAAGAGCTCAGCACGAGCAACTTTCAACCTATCAAGAGATCTTCTATTTTCCAATAGAGAGCGATCTATGTCGGTACGTGCTTTGGCCTCATAAATCCTTGCATCCTCCTCAGATGAGCTGGAAGAATAATCACTGATGGAAGACACCATTATCTGGAACCAGAGACACAGAGTCATGGATGTGCACATATCAATTTCACAAAATGGTAATTCTCAATTCTTACCTTTTTACAATTCCACTAACAGTAGTGATTGCAACGTAAGAGTTAACACTTCAAAACTTGCTCACTTCTTCAAACCTATAAAAGACGGACAAAACTTAGATTTTCATATAATCATATCTCTACTATATGAACATTCACCATGGGATTGTGAAAATTAAAACATTATTTCATCATAAATAATTGTTCACTTCTAAGTAATATTGCACAAAACTCAAGTTTTGATTTCAAGGAAAATAATATATATGTGTAAAAAATACGTGATTTACTCACGTAAATAATTAAAAAAAAAATCCATCAACATGCTGTGGTTTTTTATGAAAAAAAAAAGAAACTTTTTTCCTTCGTACGATCTTTTTTCTTTGAAACTAGGGTTTATTTCGGTTATGTGAAAGCTCACATCTCTTCAAGATAAAGTTTTGGTTTTCATGAAAGCTCATAAACAAAATCTTATCACTTGACATAGGTCTATATATAAAAAAATCTCTCTTTGGTCAGGGATTATTAATAGTTTCTCGAACTAACGATTGAACGAACATACGTTTCCTAAAAAACAAGGGTTTTTTCAACAAAACTCACACTCATATATGCACATGTATATGATTTCAACATAACAAAAGCATGAACGACTCATGAACTCAGGGAACTTCAAAAAAAAAAAAAAATCGTACCTAGCCAGCGCCGGCCGGAAGTTCGCCGGACGGTGCGGCTCTGGTTGGAAATTCCGACGAATTTCTTCTCCTCCCTGATGGTGTGAAGGAAGTAAAGAGATGAAGGAGGTGTTCATGCAGGTAAAAAAAAAAGGGAGGATGCATTCCTTTTATGTCCAATTTTATTTCCAAAACCTAATTTTACAAGGATTTCCTTATTGGGCCGGGCCCGTGAATCCTAAAACGACCAAGGTCCCGTCATCAAAATCAGCGGTTCAACACCAATTTATGCTCATTAGACGATGCTCTATCATACCACTGGAATCTTCGTTCAAGCCATGGTTTGCTCGTACTCTCAAAAATCCGGTAAGGTCTTATCTTACGATTAAGTTCAATTGATTATATCTTTTGTAACCGGAAAATCACCATTCAGTGCTGACTGAGGAACATGATTGTCCCTCACTAAGCAGGGGACTTAATTTAGATGGTGGATTTTCTACAAAGTCTAAAATTGTAAAACCATACTTATATGTACTCCTGATCCAGCAAACAGACGAGTATTGAGGCTCATTTCTCTTATCGAAAGCATGAAATCTCATGCCACAAGAATCTCTGACTGAGAATATTGTCTCTCAGAGTATATGTAGATATGCAGTCTCTCATCCGAGGCAACGACATATCTCATGAATACAGAGAAATTTCAGTAATTACTTTTATATATAATCGAAATATTGGACGGCTCCTAGACAGCATGCCTTCTAGTATAGAGCAATAACGTCTTAAGGATGTAACAATGTTTTCCCTAACTATATAAAAGAAATATGATGCTTCAACAAGCTCATAACGCTCAATTCCTAATTAATCAATGATCCTAGATGATCGTACTAGTATAGAGCCATCAATTAATTATTCTTAAAATCATTAGATTCATTAACTGAATCCCTGAAAAATATTCAATGTTTTTCATAATATTTCGTTACTTCAATTTATGGTTCTTCCCAGTAGAATTCCAAGGGTTAGTAATAAATATTCAACACACGGGCATATGAGTTACCTTTGAGTAAGCCCCGACCAAAATGGTGCAAGTGTACTTAACAATAATGCATTAACGAGCACCTGAACACACGAATGAGTATTGCAAAATATGACGAGATGATGGACCAATAAAAAATAGGAAGAAAATAATAAAATATTAGTAAAGGAGATAGGGGACTAGGCTCACCGGCCGGCCAGTCATGTCATGACCAGTACCACGCCCAAATTCTATATTTGATCATATTTTATTATTTTCCTTGATCTCATGCAAATCCTTTCATTTGAACAAATATCCTTTGTTTTAAGGAAACACCTCAGTTTCATGGTGTTTCCTTCGCATCAATTAAATAATATAAAATTGGGAAAGGTGTCACGGGACCGTGTTTACTAGCTGGCCGGATATGCCCTAGTTGTGGTCGGTCCCACACCTCATGATTCCTCAATATTTTATTATTGTTTCTCTAATTTCATGAAAACTCCTAAATCTCATGATATTTCCTTGATCCCATGAAAAATAATATAAAATTAGGGAAACCCGTAGGACCGGGCCCAACCAGCCGGTCCCATAAACCCCTTATTTTTTTATTTTTTTTATGTTTCCTTGATTTTATGAAATTCCTTGATTTTATGATATTTCCTTCAATTATGAAAATTCTTTCAAAATTATGACAATTCCTTCAAATCATGAAATAATACATAAAATTAGGGAAAAATCATGGGACCGGCCCTAGCCGGCCAACCATGCCCAAGCCGGTCCCACACGTCCCTTATTTTATTATTATTATTTTTTATGTTTTCCTCATCTCATGGAAACTCCTTGATTTCAACAAAACTCTTTGGTTTCAACAAACTCCTTGGTTTTATGGTATTTCCCTAAAATCATGAAAAAATATTATAAAAATAAGAAAAATGGCATGGGACCGGACTCCTTGGTCGTCCGGCCATGCCTTGGATATATCCAGTCCCACACTTCATGAATCTCTCATTTTTTTTAATTATTTTCCTTCATCTCATGAAGGTTTTTGACGGTTTCAGCAAAAATCATTGATTTCTTCATATTTTCGCAAATGATTGCTCAAATGCACACCGAAAAATATCAAAATTCTCAGAACTAAGATACGAACACTTTAGTGACGTGAGCATGTTACCTTGACCGACCAAGGTTGGCTCTTTGGATTGCAAGGAGCCGGTTCCACGTATTTTCACAATTTGATCTAATTTGCGTAATTGCACGTATTAGGTTCAAAACTCTTCCAAACAATTTGGAGCTTCATGGAACGATCATTGTTTGATCCTGTGACCACCCAGGGATGGTTTCATGAACCCTTGTTCGGTCCCTCATCTCTTCATAATTAATTAGGTTTCATCACCTAAGGTTCAGACGAGCATTATTTTAATAAATGATTAAACCAGCATTTAATCATCCTTTCATCAACTGGTCTTCTAGAGACTTTGGTATATTTTGGCTCACGTGAGCATTTAGGCGCTACATGGTTGATGCATAATCCCATGTAGCCGGTCTCTCCTTCACTCCGTGGTTAATTTTCAATAAACCATCAGTTAATCATCAATTGATCAAAATTAGGGTTTTGAGTCCAAGGTTCATAATTCCAGATTCAAGCGCTAATAATTTTATGTTGATCTCATGACCAACATTTTATTGATTATACTCGGTTTAGTTGCCAGTATTCTGATTTAATACTTTATTTGGTCATGCTACCAATAATTCATTAAACGAGCAACATTTGCTCAGATGAGCAATATTTGCTCAAACCAAAGAACATTGGTTCAACTATCAATATTCAACAAATCATCAAATGAGCAATATTTGCTCACACCAACTATATTTATTTATACATTACACCTCTCTCCCAATTCGTGAGTCTCAGAATATTTTCAAACCATGTTCGACTCAACAGTACAAGGACTCGTCATCCCATGAAGTCATCAACTGACCAACTAAATACACTTCTGCCTTGCAGAATCCACAATCACACGAGACATCAATCGTGTTACATGGGGGGATATTAAGTAGGGTTTTGGTCTGGCAGTATACGGTATGTGTGTATGAACACATGATGATTATGTGAGCAAGTCGTGCAATCAGTTGGTGGAGTTAACAAAGTAGTGAATGGAAAATCAACCAAGTCTCCGCACGTTGAGCAACTGGTTTTAACACGATTTCTACTTCTTCACTCTTTGATTCCATCAACTGTCACACTTCATGGGATCATGGTGTTTTCAATTCTAGCAATATAAATAAATCTCTGAATCATGATTAAAAAAAGGACAATATCACGTCAAACAGACAACATGAGATTAACAATCCAACTCTCAACATAGAAAATTCAATCATTCAGAAATTATCTTATTTTTAGAATACACAACACACCTACTATCTTCGATCATCATTGATCTCACACATTTCTTAGTTTCCCTCATACAGATCGACCCATTCTATCTTGTGATCGAATTTACTCTGGAACGGCCATTGTCTTGGTTTAGGCCGGAGTACTACAGATTGATCCATTGAATTCAAAGCACTCCCTTCTTGCAGTGCATCTGTGTGAGGTTATGCATTTCGCTCAGTTCAAGGAGTCTCCTCCGCACGGTCATCTCCTCAATTCCGTAAAAACTAGCAAATCGTTTTTCCCCATCTACAGATTGGCGACCATAGTGAGAGATCATTCTCTCGGTTGTAACCTCAAACTTTCACAAAGATTGTCGGTCTTAAGACTAATTCAACTACTCTAAGCCCAATCCAGAATCTTTCAAACGGCGATGTTCCTCCTTCTAACGCTATGTCCAACAGCACGGAAAACAGAGAAGTCCCAACTCTAACTGAGTTGGCACGAGTCTTAGAGATCCAAACCAGGAACATGGATCTGATGAAGGATACAATGAACCACATATTCGATTTCCTCATCAAACTGACATCTGAGTTAGGAAGAATCTCCGCATCAAAAGTCCCAGCACAGGGGACTGACTCGTCACACGGTGACCCTCAAAATAACAGTTTCACTACTTTTGAGAAGCCGGTAGACCAGGAGGTTGCACAGTTATTTGAAAACTTGTGTGAACTCTTACACTTTTCCAGAAAGCAGTGAACAGACACATTTGTCGCGCTCAATCAGATATCATCTGATGTACCAGTAGCTTAATCATCTCCAACAGTCGAAGAAATATCCATGATGTCTGAGCATTCGATCAACAACATCACATTTAGAGAAAAGGACCGCATGGAATATGAAGGACATAACCGAGACATGTACGTAACTGGTTTTATCAAAGACTCTGAATTCTAGAGAGCCCTTGTTGATACAGGTGCTTCGACAGATATTGTCACTATGAAGACTCTTAAGACGGCCAAGTTCCCACACAGTAAGATTATTCACCATCCCATATTGATGACAAGTTTTGAAGGAAGCCAGATCCATGCATATGGATATGCATTCATAGATTTGAAGGTAGGGCCTATTCAGTCGAAGGACAAATTCCACATGATCGAACAAGAGCCGGATTATCACATGATACTCGGACTATCGTGGCTTCATGACAACAAAGTGGTTCCTTCAACATACCATCAATGCATGAAATATATAATTAATAACAAAATTGTTCGTATTGCGGCTTCATCGTCTCCTTAAGGCCCGGTCTACGACTCCCAAGCTGGAAATCCTCGAGTATCAAAAGAACATCCCTGAACCTCCAAGCAAAACTTTTAGTACTCAACTCCCAAGCTGAAAATCCATCGAAGAGGTCACTGACATGCTATCATCCTCAGCCGTCAAGTCGATCAAGTCGTCTGCTACACCAATTAAGCGCTGTAAGGATCAGGTCTCAGCTCAGGGATCTAATTTCATAACAAGTCGTGATGCAAAGGGGAGAACTATTTACCGACGTAAAGATTAGAAATTAACATGGAAGAACGATGAAGAGTCTGCCCTCCCCGAAGAATCACGTCAAAATGAACCATCACTCGAAGAAGTTCAAGATGCTCCACGATAATTACAAGACGACACCGACTCCACTACTGATGATCTCGAAATGATCAACATTGGGACAAAGGATGATCCGAGGCCAATCTTAATTATCTCAGCACTGTCACCAGAGGAACGGACGGGACTGATAAATCTACTGAAAGAATATCAAGACATATTCGCTTGGACGTACGAGAAAATTCCCGGTCTAGACGACAAATTGGTTACTCATCATCTGCACATCACTCCTGGATCTAAGGCCGTAAAATAACCGCCTAGACAGTTCAGGCACGAAGTCGAAGAATAAATCAAAGCCGAAATCCAGAAACTACTAGCAGCATGGTTTATCAAGCCTATTCAACACCCAACATGGTTGGCGAATGTCGTTCTTGTCAAGAAGAAAAACGGTCAAATCAGATGTTGTGTTGATTTCAGTAATCTGAATAAATGATGTCCAAAGGATGATTTCCCCTTACCCAACATTGATATGCTTGTTGATGCAACCAGTGGTCACGGTATGTTCTTATTTATAGACGGTTACAGTGGATATAACCAGATCAAGATGTATGAGCATGACACCAACAAGACCGCATTCCGCACTCCTATTGGGAATTTCAACTACACTGTGATGCCTTTCGAATTAAAGAATATTGGTGCTACTTATCAACGAGCCATGACTGCCATAATCCATGACATGATTCACAAGCAAGTGGAATTCTATGTTGATGATGTGGTGGTAAAATCGAAGACTCGAGAATCTCACCTTCAAGTTCTGAGACAAGTTTTTGAATGATACAGAGAATACAAATTAAGGATGAACCCTCTGAAATGTGCTTTCGGTGTTTCCTCTGGAAAATTCTTGGGATTCCTGGTTACAACATAAGGAATCAAGGTCGATCCAAACAAGACCAAATCTATTACTACCATGCCTCCTCATGCACTGTGAAAGAACTCCAAAGTTTTATGGGCAAGGTAAATTATATTCGGCACTTCATTCCTGGATTGGCTCAACTCATTGCTTCTTTCACCCCTCTACTGAAGAAATGAGCATGATTTACATGGAAAAACGTCCAACAAGAAGCATTCCAGAAAATACAGCAGATGCTATTATCACCTGTTGTCATGAAATCTCCGGTGCAAGGATGCCACTGATACTATACACGGCCTCTATTAGTGTTGCTACCGGAGCACTCCTTGCTCAAGAACACGACGAATACATCGAACGACCAATCTACTATTTCAGTCGTACAATGCGAGATGCCCAACTCTGATACCCAAAGGCTGAGAGAGCATGTCTGGCGCTAGTGCATGCAATTCAGAAATTCAGGCACTACTTATTATCCAACAGAGTCGTGCTCGTTTCCAAAGCTGACCCTATAAAGTTTTTACTATCAAATCCAGCCTTGATAGGAAGACAAGCAAAGTGGCTACTTCAGATGTCAGAATTTGATAAAGCATACACACTACCTAAAGCAATCAAAGTCCAAGCAGTTGCAGATTTTCTCGCTGCTTTTCCTGGAGAGGATGCAACAATGTTACATGAAGATGTACCTGGTGAGTTTCCAGATATCCTATCTATCAAAGAAGATACGTGTCTTTTATATTTTTATGGTTCCGCTACCCCTAGCAATGACACTGGATTTCTACTGCACCAACAATTCAGCAGAATATGAAGCCTTCTTACTAGGATTGTCCCTGGCCAATCAAGCGAGAGCAACGCACCTAGAGATAAGGGGAGATTCAAAACTACTAGTTAATTAAATGAATGGAACATACTCCCTTAAAGAAATCACGCTTTCTCCATTCAGAACTGAAGCTCAACGGCTGTTAACTTACTTCGCTGATGCAACGATTGTCCATACTGGACGAACCAACAATAGGCATGCTGACTGCCTGGAAATTCTCGCTTCTAAGATGCAATTTGAAGGAGAAGAGAAAAAAATCACTATACAAAGACGTACTATTTCATCTACATGACTATCTCAAGTCGAAGACATTCAAGCAGATGATTGGATAGAACCTATTATTCATGAATTGAGCAGTTCTCTTTCAGAAGGGAAAGTCAGTCTCAAGAAATTAAAGAATTATTTCTTACTTCATGGAGCGTTATACTATCGAAACATTGATAGGTCATTATCAAGATGCCTTGGAAATAACAAAGCAGACGAACAACTCAAGCGCATACATGAATAAATGTGCGGACAGACGCTGGTAGTAACACTCTATAGAAAGCTTCAAAGAATGGGATACTATTGGCCTTACATGGAGGCTCAATCAAGAATTCTGCAGAAGTCATGTCCTAATGTCAGTCACCCATCATCACTTAGAAGCTCTGACAGCCCATCACACTGGGGACTGGAGGGAACCCTATATCAAATATCTTCGGGACAATGAATTACCGTCAAAAAAGAAAGAAACAATCAAACTCATTCAGAGATCTAAAAGATTTGTCCTTCTTGATGGGATCTGATACCGTAAAAGATTTGGTGGGAACTTGCTGAGATGCTTAGCTGAGCATGAAATCCCAATGATTTTAAAGGAGATACATGACGGAGAACATCAAGGAAAAAGGAAATTGTTTCTCCAGATTCATGAGAAATTATTAGAGCATTGCTCGGTCGAACTCGCATGCATTGCTATCTCAAGCATGTTTGTCAATATTTGTGATCTAAACTATAAAGTCTTGATTTCTAGTCTACTATAGCTAAGGTCTTAGACTAGGATAGAAATTTTAGTTGAGCTCAAGAACTCCATGACAATCATCATATAAGACGAAGGACTACTCAAGGAACCAAAGGATCTTCATCGACTAAAAGGTATGTGGAGACTTGAACTTATCTATCACTCAAAAGTCTATATACTCTATCTCCTATCTTGAGACAAAAGTCGTTTACTATATAGACTAAGAATATGCACATGTGACATTTCGAGCTGAGTATATCCCGCGTATCTATTTCTCGAAATGTGTGTTGGTAAAGATTTCGCTTTAGCCAAGTTCATCTTTGCCTAGTGACGAAAGTCATGTTACGTTTCAATCATTTTGGAAATCACTCTGACGAAAAATATTTTATGAATAACAACTATATAACGCCCTCTGAGAATGTTTCAATGATTGAAATGAGAGTTTAGACAATATAACAATTGGGGGACATAAACATTGTTGTGGAAATACATATATGTATAAGTCCTTAGCATTTGAACCGAAGTTTGCGAACTTTGTTGATCAAGTGAAACCGGAACTTGAGAAGCTAACTCAGTCCGCGAACGTGTGTAGTTCTCGAACCTGAGAATTTCTGCTGGAGTTGTAGCTTGGTTTCATTCCGCGAACTCCGCCCGCGAACTGACGGAAGTTATCGAACCCGAGAATTTTTGCTGGAGTTTGTTAACTCCAACCGGTTAACTTGAGTCCGCGAACCCAGTCAGCGAACTTGAGTGGTTATATCTAAAAACGATGTTCGTGAACTTATCTAAATTATCTAAGGAATGCTATTGCAAACCGTGGCTTTATAGTTCATGAATCGATTCGAGTGAATCACATCGTTTTTACTTCAATTGTGTCTTATGTTGAACATGAGATCTCACAACAATTGAACAACTCTCTAACTAGTTCATTTGAGTCATTTGGACTAGTTATGTTGAAGAAGAATATGGTTGATATGAAAGTTATCATTTGGCTAACCATTTGGTTGACTAATATTGAACCAACCATTGTACACGTTTGGGTATGGTTACACAAACCCAAAATCGTCAAGTACATGTGTGTATGGAAAGCTAAGTTTTCGATCTAACGGTTGACAAATATTAGCTTGTATCTAATCAGGTTTTCATCTAACGGTGAATATTGAATGCTTTGTTACCAAGCTAATATTGATTGCAAACCCTGATTTGAAAGACTATATAAGGGAGAACTCTAGCAACTGGGAAACCTAATCCCCACACATTCTATGTAATACTAGTTTGCTAAGCTAGAGTCGATTATCCTTTAACCTTTGGTTTTATTCTTCTAAAAACAGGTTAACGACTTAAAAACTTCATTGGGATTGTGAAGCCAGATCGATACTATTTTTCTTGTAGTTGTGTGATCTGATCTTGCTATTTCTATCGTACAAGTACAATTGTAATAATTGGCTTAAGATTTCTATCTCCGATAGGCAAGATATAAATGTAATCACAAACATCTTCGTCTCATCGTTTGGGATTCCTCAATAATCTTCTTCATTGTGTCGATTAAGTTTATTGTGAGGTGATTGATAAAACTGAGATGTCCTTTGGGAATATAAGTTTGGTTTTATTGATTGGTTCCTGTTCACCTTGATTTATCAAAAGACGGAACAAAACTCATAGGTTTATTCGTGGGAGACGGATTTATCTATCTTGTAGACTTTTCTATGTGAGACAGATTTGTTTGCTAAAGTCTTCGACTTTAGGTCGTAGCAACTCTTGGTTATGGGTGAGATCAGCTAAGGGAATCAAGTGCGTAGTATCCTGCTGGGATCGGAGGCGTAAGAACATAACTGTACCTTGGATCAGTGTGAGATTGATTGGGGTTCAACTATAGTCCAGAACGAAGTTAATTTGGAGTAGGCTAGTATATGTACACTACACCATTTTTGAGGATTAGCAACGGCCCATTGTTGTTGCTGATGATGTAATTTTAGATAGTGGTTAGTAGAGTTATCGTTCACTCAGACTTGATGAGATTGCTTTTAAGAATTAATAAACTAAAATAAAATATATACAAAATGTGTCACAAGATGAAGAATTTACTGGGACTCAGGATTTCACTGTTTTTCATATTCAAGTGGTTAAGAAATTAATCTTAGACATTTATCGCTCAAACAAAAGAAATATCAACTCTAATATTTTGCCAAAGATAGATATCATAAAATATCAATTGTAAATTACAAGCATAGTGTATCAAAAGTACCTAAGACCAAGCATACACTATCAAACAAGATGACAATTGATTAATAGAAATCATAAATCATTTAAAATCGGTGCAAAAAGTAAATAAAAGAATTAATTTAATTACCACATGGGTGAAAAAAATCTTCCTCCATCGTCCCAGTGTTGGGGTTTAGATCATTAGGTTGGAAACACACTCAAAGTATTTATTCATTGCTCAAATGGTGTTCACAAATGATGAAAAGAGAGGAAAAATAATTAAAATTGGGTTTTGTAACACTTATAGTTGTTACAAAACAACTGTTACAGGAACAATACAAAGAAAGTGTCACAGTCACTGTAGCAAAACGACTATCTTTGATGGTCTAATATTCTTCGTTCTCTCCTTCAATGGCAGCAGCAGAGACAAGCTCTGCAACTCTGATTTCTCACCCTATTTCGTTCCCCTAACTCTCCATCCCTTTTCTCTGGTTTCCAAACCCCATTTTATACTCGTCAGGGTTTGATAAATCACACCAATTAATGCAAATATTTTCTTTTACTCCCCATGCAGGATACGAGAAGAATTTCATGTCATTTAGATTTTCACTCACCTGTTGCAGCTCTGCACGCATCTGTAGATTGTAAATCTTCCCTTTTTTAACTCTTTCATGCATCAAACACTAGCTCAAACTGTCCCAGCTAGTCTCAGTCATACACAAACACAAGAAAACTCGTGTTTTACCTCTTTCGTTTATACACCTCCCATGTTTTCTTCTAATCCATGTAAACTTCTTCTTTTATCGATTCCAACTCATATACCACCCCTGTTTTAAGGTGACAGTTCATTCTCTAACGAAAACAGCAAGAAAATCTCGAGAAAATCCTTTGTAATCACTTCCATAATCTGGTATCGTGTTTCACTCTTTGTTTTGCTTCACACGAATGTTCAACCCAATTCCTTCCAATAACTCGACCATATCAACCCTGTTTGGCCCAATCCAGTCCATTTCAATACATTCCAGCGGTTGAATCTCCCTAGAAGTCGCTTAAAAATCGAACCCTAGAATTGTTATACGCTGTCACATTTGCCCGCCAAATTCAATTATTTGAAAGGTGGAAGAAGGTGCCCTGAATCCAACAGTCGGGTGCCTTTAGCATCTGAGGTGTAAATAGCAAGTAGGTTCCCCTTATTAATTTGGTTAACCCTTATCCAAATGAGGGGTGCCTTTAGAAAATGTCCTCCGGGGGTGTTCCGAACAAGTTTTCGAGCCGAATTTTCCAACAATCTTTATTTCCAAAAAATACCTACAAACACACAAAACACCATAATAAGGACAAAAACGAGTACTAACAATACGAAACATTGAGGACAAATTAGACACAAAACACTAGGGTCGCAACGGCAGATCCCTGTTGCAAAACAGCGTGTTGCATTTTTTCGCAACGGCATAAGCTCCGTTGCGAACATGTTTATTTGCAACCGAAGTCTGCCGTTGCTAGTTACAGGAATACCCCTACCCGGAAATAAATGTAATTGGTTCCGGTTCTAATTTATTGGTTCTGGTTCTAATTTAGCAACAGAATAACGACGTTGCTAATCTTTTGCAACAGGAAAAAAAAAAGGGTCAAGTCTTCATTGACCTGGTCAAAATCCATTCCCCCCACATTTACCCCCCTGCAGTTACCCAGTTCCTCATATCATCATTCCACAGATAAACTATGTCATTCATTCAATGGACATAAACAGATATATGAACTATGACACATTCAATTTCATTTCCACATTCACCACTATGAAAAAAAGGATTCTTCAATTGAAGTTAACAAAAAGTACGAGTATTTGATACAAATGTATACAAGTATCACAGTTTACAAATGTCATTCAATTGAGGTGATCATTAAGACCCAAATTTTTATGACTGGACATACAATGCTCTATGTTGTCGTTCATAAATGGATGGGTGACCTAGTTGGTGTCAACTGAAAGAAGCATTGAAAAACAGGGAAATAAGGACTAATGCAGGGAAAGAAAGACCTAGTTTGTGTCAAATTAGACTCCACTTGCTTAGCCAAATTCCTATGCAAGTCATAGATAGATTCAGTTGCAGCTGTACTGCTTCTTGACTTAAGCCCAAATACTTGCATATGACCATAAACCACTATAAGTGAACCGAGCACAAAAATCCTCATCATATGACCTCAGGGCCCTATTGTGAGCTAAAAATAAAAAGGTATTCAACATCTCGTAGACCACTATTAACTTCCATTCTACCAATTATAAATACTTGGAACTCAAGAAACAAAAAGGAAACTAATTAAATATAAGAAAAAAAAAGGCAAAAATTAGAACCCTAAAGCAAAAAATGTTAGAATTGACAACATTAGACAACTCTCAGAAACAAAGAACAAAGACACGGTGACAAAGCTAACCAAGCAACAAGGACACAAATGAATGAACCAGTTGTGACGACTAGTTCGATGAGTATCAGACACACCAGCCTTAATGACCTAGGCATTAGTAAATGTGCCTCACACATCGACAAAGCACCATATTTGACGAGGTAAAAAATGTTTGGAAATAGACCTTTGACACCAAGCAGATGATAGCTTGGTACTTTCCGTACAAGAACTTTGAGTCATGGGTAAAGAAAATACATGAAATCTTTCTATTCATTTATCTCAATAGACCACAACAGCTATGAGAATCAGCTAAACTAACTCTAAAGCTTCAGGAAATTACCAGCGGTTTTCTGAGACTGGACTTCTTGGAAACTTCAATATGACCATCAGAAAGTGTGACTCTTTGACCTCGATCCTCGAACCAATGACTGTAGTTTCACTATTCCCTACATATATCATAAAGTATCACGAGCTTGCCTTCTCACCAGATGACCACGTACAAGTGCCTGCAGCCTTATAATTCATCTGAGAGCGCGAAATCCCCAACGAGAAAATTATGTTTATATTAATACACGAATAAAACTCATCACTTTAAAATAAAAAAGCACAATAACAAATAATTATGTACATTATAAAATAACCCACTAGAGTCAAGTCTAAACAAAGGAACTTTACCAGGTAACCCCAAAAAGCAGCTTGCACCATAGTAGTCGATTTATATTGCTTTGTTCTATCTAGATCAGATAGGAGTTGTTCCTGGTCTTGAGGAAATGAGACAAACTCATTGATATGTAGATTAGGTGCCGTCCATGTATCTGTATCTACGTTCCCTCCTTATTTATGGGTCATACCATTCTAGGAAGATATGTGACTAAACCAGATAAATTATGTTGTTTAAAAATGCGATGATAACTTCAAAACTGATATTCATCTAAAGTTTGCAGGCCAAACCAGAAGTTATTTGCTACAGAAAAGACCCAAATCCTAAACCCAACAACTATTCATCTACGATCAAATGCGAGAGAAACTCAAGTCAAGCTGTTATTTTGCCTTCATGTTAACAACAAGATGGAACCGCTACGTGTTCAATTTGGAAGTTTCATCAACAATCTTTTTCAGGTTAGACTCCAAGTCATCCTCCCTAGAAATAGAGTCTAATTTTGATCTTTTTTTTATCTATATAGTCCAAGAAAACACATAAGAGAGTAAATGAACTTATGATCGAAATAAAAAAAACTATAATACTAGTTGCAGTTTCAGTTAAGGTATCGTACTGATATGGTTCTCCAATTCACGACGTTTTATTTTTTCTTACTGAATCGTTTTGTGAATACCTTCCTACAGAATAAAAAGATAAAATGTGTCAAAAAAGCAGACGCAGTCACAGGTAGGTTTAATTACTTCTGTAGGTTCATCGTAACATGCATGCTGCCTTCGAAATTTAGCTGCTTTGTTTCTGTAATTGGTTTTGCTCACTCTGAAGTTTTCTACAAAATGCCTCCATACCAGTAATAGTGTCTTACAACTCTCTTTACTTGACTTAAGTTTTTGAATTTCACCAGGATCTACACCTAAGAGGAAAAAATGAAGCACATAAGAGGTCTCAAACAACTCTGACTATTGTGCACAAAAATCTTTCAGATACATACTAGATAAAAAAGCCGCGAAGGAGACAATGAATCAAAACATGCGGATACATGTCCACCGTATCTAGATTTGGTTCATCTATAGTGGTTTTTTGGAGTCCAAAGTTAATGAATACCAAGTTGGTTGAAACCAGTAATGTATCGAAATAAAATGACCTTGCACATGCTTGTGGTAATGGAAATGATATAACTGTAGGGACTATTGTTTGCTTCTAGAAAATTGAATAACCACAAAATTTTACTCCAAATAAAAAAAATAACTTTTTGTTTAAGAGGTACCAAGATTAGACATGCTCAAAAATTGTATATACGCGTTTGAAACTCTCAACTAATTCGGAAACCCCATAATGCGCTAAGCATTGCAACGGATTCGCGATAAGAGTTAAAATAAAAATGTAATGAGGTACCAAGATTAGACATGTCAAAAATTGAAAATTTGATACCAATAAAATTTTGAGATGTTGATTTAGAAGTGTGAACTGCTCAAGAAGTCACTGAAGAATACTTACACTCAACAAGTATTTTTGCTTCTCCACCTAAAGGATAAAACTCCAATTCAGCATTTAAGACAAACTCCTTGAAGTTCCCATAGGTTGCTAGTCTAACACGATGACCATAATCATGTACGAGAAAGGAATATCAACACTAATAAATTAGTGAAATATACATTAATGTGCTCATATTTCTTGATGTAGGTGTTGCTCCCAGAGTGACAAATAAAAAGCTAAGCAAAGGAAATTTCAAGATGTCAAACATGTCAATACACAGAAAGGGTATAAGCTTATAACCTGCAAAAGTTTACCAATTACAATAAATGGCTGCACATCTCCTCGGGTACCGACAATAAGCATTACTATCTGCAACTGTTGTATATACTGAAGGTCCATTGAGTCAAGAGGTTCCTCGTCAACTACCTCACTGCCAGCATCTGTGGTTTTAAAATCAAAACCTCCATGTCTAACATCCTTTGGAACTTCAAACTCAACAGTACCATCATGTTTCATAGTACCCATCCGCTCCAGCATTTCAAGTTGTATAATCGAAAAATAACTTCTCAAATTAATGGCAGACTGCAAAAATACGAGAACAGTAGATAGTAGTATGCATGGTGAAACAAAAACTGGTGTATTTTTCATAAAACCTTTTTAAGAAGAGGAGTAACTGGAATTTTGATAAAACCAGTTAGCCAAGAACTAGAGTTACTCGTTCATATAAGATATACAAACTTTGATAGATGTACCTTGAGGAGGACATGACCATACACTTCCTTTTTAAACTCACTAATGTTCTTGTAAGTTGTAACCAACGATAATCCTCGTATATTTTTTCAGCTCCAGAATTTTTCAAAATGAACTAATAAATAAAACAACCAGTAATGCCATCATTAGCTACAATAGAGCATGCAATGAAGGATGCTCAGTGCATTTCTCTATTATGATAATTTGTTCCTTAAATAGTTGCACATCAACGAAAGCATACCAGCTTTTCCATGGATAACCTTGTGATTGGTGCAGGAAAAGTAACTATAGAACCATCAAGATCTTCTCTTTTAGGTATACAAAAAAATAGGAAATTGATTGAACTAGCTCAGTCCCCCTTTGCAAGCATTCATTCACTAATTCATCTCTATCTAAATAAACGAATAGGGTTTCTTTAGCTTTCACTCCCACAGGAAATTCAAGTTTTTGGAAAACCTTATTTGACAAAGAGATAAAAAAACGAAACTCCAAAACCACCATAAAAAATCCAAGACTGGTGTACTGAATAGCCTTGTAACCTGAAGAACTCAAGGTGAAAGAACAAAGATTTACTTAAAAAAACTCATGCAAGAGTTGACTCCATTTATTTACATCCCTCATCTATAGTTATCTTGCAGATGAATAGAGATGAAAATCTAGACAAAACTAGAATCTGTTTTTTTTAGAAATTTGAGATGGGTATGAAGATTAGGATGCTTTATTCACAGATCTAAAACCAAATTACACATCAGACAAAAAATTAAACAGGTACAAGCAAGGTTAAGAACGAACCCTATTCTGCTTCATAAAGATTTTTAAACATGAAATCTTTGAAAATGATCATGATGATGAATTAACACCCTTAATTGGAAAAAAAATTCGAAGGAAAACATAGATTTTAGGTTTTTGAAACCTAAAATTATCTTTTTTAAAACTGTTCAAAACATCAAATATAGATGATTAATAGAAAAACCGGGGTAAACTTAAACTAAAAATTAAACGAAACCCTAGAAATCGATATACTTAAACTTAAATCTATAAATTGAAAAAATATATTCACATCAGAAACCCTAGAAATCAAAATCTTTAAACCCTATAAACTAAAACGAAAGGATGACGCGAACGATTATACATGGTTGTTGATTTCAGTGGTTTTAGAGATGAAGTTCTTCATGCAGAGATGGAGAGGAGAAGAGATGGAGAGGAGATGAAAGAGTCTGGCCGAGAAAAATAAGATGGATTTCTTCTCGATAAGGCAAGATATAAGTTAACTTAGGATGAAGGGTGGAAAAAACAAAATGAAGGCTTGACTGAAGTTTGATTGGGGTGTATTTTACCAGTCCTAGTGTTCCCGACCACACACGCGCTTCGCACGCTTAAACCCAGCGCAATTGCAACTCGCAACCTTACGTGTGCGGTTGCAAAATTCGCAACATATATTAGACGTTGCGAAAAATTAGCAACGGGGATTAGTAACAAAAAATTCGCAACGGCGCTAATGTCGTTGCAAATCTGGGTTGCAAGTCCCTTAAAATAGTGTAGTGGTAGCGGCTTAATACAGTGTATGTTTAATCTGGACTAGGTCCTAGGGTTTTTCTCCATTTGCGGTTTCCTCGTTAACAAAATTCTGGTGTCTGTGTTATTTCTTTTCCGCATTATATTTTGTTATATAATTGAAATAATACGGGTTGTGCGTTGTTCAATCAATTAGAATATCTGACCTTAATGGTTGTTGATTTAAATTGATTGACACTTTGATATTGGTCTTTGGTACTATCCATGTAGGACCAGAATATCGCTACAACACTTCTCTACGAGATTAACAACACTTCCCAGCGAGCATCACCGAAATCTTTTTAACAACACTTTGCGAATGTCACAAAAGCAGTCAAAAGAGTGACGTAATAGCTGACGATTGAAGAAAACATGAGAAAAACATGTTTGTCCCGCGATGGTTACAAAGCTTGCGAGAATGAACATTGTAACTATCGCAGTACAATCGCAGAACAAATCTGAAATAAGAGGAAAACTTAGTTGTCATCCATTATGTAACTACCCTATAAATAGAGGCCCAATATGTCCAAAAAAGGATGATGTATTTTTGAGAGTTGAGAAAGTCTTGAGGAGAGATAAACTTCAATAGAAAAGTTGTATTCTTGAATTCTTACATTTCCTGTAAACATTTCTGAAAATCAAATAATAAAGTGTCGTTCTTAATCTTCAAATTTGAGTTGGTTATTTCAAATTCTTAACAAGGGTGTAGTGTAGGATTTCCTGCAACTACATTTTGGCGCCCGAAACAGGGATTGAATTAGCGAAATCATAAAAAAGGTGAGGAAAAAGATAAGAATTGTTCAAGATTAAGAAAATCATAAAACAAATCGGTGAGATATTTGAAGAAAGAATGGTCAGAATCAAAGAAGATTGTAGAAAATTGGAGTGTGGTATGGTAACAAGAACAATGATTGATAGATTTCATGAAAATATTAAAGGGAAGATACACAAACGGGATTTTGAAGGAAGGAAAATTATGACGGTGGAAAAAATATCATCATTGAAAGATTGGGAAAAGCAGTAGATCACATTTACAGCAACATAAATACCAAAAGAAAATCTAGGTTATACATTTCCTTTGGTAATTACGGTATCCACTATACCAATGAGAAAGGAAGAATCAATAAAATCTGTAGAAGAATGGGCTATGAATAGAACTTTGGTGGATGCAGGAAGTTCTGTGGATATAATATTTTATCATACTTTTAAGAAAATGGGATATAAGGATGAAGAAATGTCTTATTCAACATATCATATTCATGGCTTTGGAAAATCTTTAACAAAACCTAAAGGCGAGATAGTGGTACAAATTCCACTAGGAGAGATTGAAACACAAGTAACATTATGTGTGGTAGACGTGGAATCACCGTATAACATGATATTAGGAAGACCGTGGAATCACCGTATAACATGATATTAGGAAGACCGTGGATACACGCAATCAAGGATGTAGCATCAACATTGCATCAATGCATCAAATTTCCTATACCCAGTGGAATTGGAGAAATTAAAGGAGACACAGATTTTGCGAAATTGTGTTACCAAATTGAAGTAAGAAATTGTGAAGAACATCCAAAGCTGTGAAAGGATCGCAGAAAATTGGCGAGAGAAACAAAGAAGGAAGAAGAATTTAAAGTTTACATGATAAGAGCAAAAGAAGGAAAAGGAATACCCAGCGAAATCTCGCGAGAAGGAGATGAACTCGCGAGAGTTATGAAAACACCAACACCAATGGGAGAACCTGAAGCCAGTTATACTGCAGCAGAACCAACAAAGGAAGTAAATATTGGGAGTGAAGAAAATCCTAAAATGCTGAAAATTGGGACTAGAATGGAGGCAGATGAAGAAGAAAGAACTATAAATCTCTTGCGAGAATACAAAGATATCTTCGCGTGGAGCATGGATGAGATGCCAGGGATAGATCCATCAATAGCATGTCATAAATTAGAAATCAACAAAAATATAAGACCATTTAAGTAAAGAATAAGGAAAATTCCAACAACATACCATTCTCAAATAGAAGAAGAATTACAGAATATGCTCGACGCATGAATTATAAGGCAAGCAAAATATCCAGAGTGGATTGCAAATATGGTGGTGGTCCCAAAGAAGAACAAGGGGATAAGAATTTGCATAGATTTCACTGATTTAAACAAATCTTGTCCTAAAGATAGTTTTTCGTTACCATATATCCCACAGATGGTTGAATCAGCAGCGGGAAATGTAAGAATATCTTCATTGGATGGATATAAAGGATATAATCAAATCCCTCTAGCTGAAGAAGATCAAGAACATACCGCATTTTTTTCTCCAAGAGGATTATATTGTTATACAAAGATTCCCTTTGGCTTACGAAATGCTGGTGCAACGTATCAAAGAATGGTGGAGAAGGTGTTTGCAAAGTGGATCCATAAAACATTAGAAGTGTATGTATATGATATGCTGATCAAAAGCAAAGAAGCTGAGAATCATGTGCAAGATTTGAAAGAGATTTTTGATCAAATGCGACAATTTAATATTAAAGTGAATCCCGATAAGTGTACTTTTGGAGTAACTTCAGGAAAATTTCTGGGGTATATTGTATCAAAGGAAGGAATACAAGTTGATCCGGAAAAAGTGCAATCAATTCGCGATATGCCAACGCCTGCGATGGTAAAAGATGTGCAAAAATTGAATGGACTCTTAGCCTCGCTAGGAAGATTCATCTCGCGATCTTCTGACAAGTGCAAACATTTTTTCGATATACTCAAGAAGGGAACAAAATTCAAGTGGACAGATGAATGTGAAAAGGCTTTTTAAGGAATAAAAGAACATTTAATGAACATAACTATCTTACAGAAAGCTGAACCGGGAGAAGAACTATTGATTTATCTCGCAACAACCACATATGCGCTAAGTGATGTGTTGCTGCGAGTAGATGCAGGGGTAGAAAAACCAATTTATTACATCAGCAAAACGTTTAATTTTGCAGAGAGAAATTATTCAAAAATTGAGAAACTAATTCTAGCGTTGGTGCATGCAAATTTTAAGCTTCGCATCTACTTTTAAGCACATAAGGTCAAAGTGTTAACAAAACTTCCAATTGAATCAGTAATGAAAAATTCAAAAAGATCAGGCAGAGTTGAGAGATGGAATGCACAAGTAGGACACTTTGATATCCAATATGAAGTTTTTTCCTCGCCAAAGTCACAAGTTATCGCAGACTTCTTAGCTGAATTTCCTTTAGAAGATGATGAAGCTGTGGAAGAAATGATGGATATAGAAGAGGAACATGGAGATCCAAAAGATCTATTAACAGAACCCGACAAATGGGAGATATTGGTGGATGAATCATCAACTGGAAAAGGAAATGGGATTGGAGTTGTTTTTATTTCTCCAAAAGGAGAAAAAACAGCTTTTTCATTTAGATTGGAATTTGCATCCACTAATAATGAGACATAATATGAGGTTGTGATTCATGATTTAAAATTTGCGGTAGAAATGAAGTTGGAAAATGCTAGAATCACCAGCGATTCACAATTGGTTATTCACCATATAAAAGGAGAATACACAACAAACGAACCATCTTTGAGAAAGTATAAAAGATTAGTCGAAGAATTATCTGCGAGAATTCCAAAAATAAAATGGAGACACATATCAAGTAAAGATAATAGAATCGCAGATGCTTTTGCTTTCATATCCAGTATGATGACAAATCCAGCTGCGAGATGCATAAAAATTCAAACACTTTTATTACCAGCGATAAACAAAGAAGAAGAAGAGGAAGATGTGATGATGGTAGAAGTTGGCGAAGAAGAATTAAAGAGAAACATTACAGATTGTCGAGCAGATCTTCATGCATACTTGGCAAGAGGAGAAATCCCAAGAAATCGATTAGAGGCACATAAATTAAAAAGTAGGGCAACCAATTATGAGTTAAGAGATGGAGTATTATATTGCAGATCTTTTAGTGGACCATCGCTAAGATGTTTGACGAGAGAGGAAGGACAAAAAATATTGAAGATGTTGCATAGTGGTGATGCTGGTAATCATAGTGGAGGAAGATCTTTGGCATATAGAACAAAAATGCAAGGCTATTACTGGCCATATATGCATGAAGATACAAAATAACTCTCAAGGCGTTGCGAAGATTGCCAGCGATATGGAAAGAAGATACATACACCAGGAGCACCATTATCATCTTCAACAAGTGTATGGCCTTTTGGGAAATGGGGATTAGATATTGTGGGACCATTTGTGCCTAGTTCTGGACAAAGAAGATATCTAATTGTCGCAACAGATTATTTCACAAAATGGGGAGAAGTAAAGGCAGTACAACATGTCCGCGATAAAGATATTTTTACATTCATATTTGAGAATATAATTTGCAGATTGGGATTCCATCACAGTTGGTGTCTGATAATGGAAAGCAATTTGAAGGGCAGAATATAGAATTGCTACTAAATGCATTTAAGATAAAGTGTGGAAAATCTACTCCTTTATACCCACAAGCAAATGGTCAAGCTGAAACAACTAATAAGACAATCGCAGACATCTTAAAAAAGAATATAGAAGGATACCACAGAGCATGGTGCGAACAGGTGCATAACACAATATGGGCTTACAATACAACTAGACGAGAAGCTACTGGAATGTCACCTTTTTTATTTGACGTATGGAGTTGAAGCTGTGTTACCGACAGAAGTATCTATTCCTACAACAAAAAGAGAGGCTTGGGAAAGAAATCTAAGTGTTGGAATGATTTTAAATAAGTTGGATGAATTAGAAGAAAAAAGAGAAAAGACTTTACAACATATGGAAAATTACCAACGAAGATTAGCTCGCGAGTACAACAAACGTGTTAAGAAACGTGAGTTTCAACCTGGCGATTTATTGCTGCGAGAAACACCAAGTTATCAGCGAGAGAATGGTGGAAAGTTGGCGAGAAAATGGGATGGACCGTATATCATTAAAGAGATAGTTGGAACCGGGGCATACAAACTAATGGACCCTGAAGGGAGAGATGTTGGTCAAAGACTTGATAGACCATGGAATAGACTATTTCTGAAAAGGTATTATCAACGACAATTTCTGCGAGATAAGAGATACTGGTACGTTGTAAAATGAAACAAATAATAAATTCTTCTTTCTCTGTTACAACTGAGAGGTTCTTCTGATAACAAAGCAAAACAAGATCTGCGAGCATAATCGCAAGAAATGCGAATAAAAATTTCGCAGAGATTAATAGAATGGGACGAACCTTTATGGCGTGCACCCTAGTTCGCGAATAAAATTTCGCAAGAGGCAAATGTAAGACCTAATAGTGCGTCATATAAGGGGGTATATCTTTACATGACTCAGGGATAAGGTTATACCGCTGTTGGAACCTGAGTCATGAAGATGTTGGGGTTAAAGAAAACCTATCCAGGAGAGGGATCTTGGATTTCCAACTATATAAGGTTATACCCTGGTTGGACGACTAAGAACCTCTTCTAAGGAGTGCATAATATGACCAAGGCGTCGAGGTACACGGTTGAGTCAAGGGTGCCCGGGGCGTAAGAAACTACCCTCGACATCCTTGGCAAGTCTTGGCTATGATGCACTCGGACCGAAGAAAACCCCACTTAGGGTGGAGTCTTGTAACTATAAGCCATATAGGCATAAAGGACAAGAGGCTGCGAAAACAACTGGTTGTTGGCAAATCTGGATGGGAGGAGCTAGTCTTGTATGGACGATGTTCCCTCCTTGAAGGGGAAACCAGGGGGAAAATAAGGGCGGCACCCTCCATTAGGGAGATGATAAGTGTCTTAAGACGGCAATGTCATGGGGATTTATGATCGCAAGAATATTTAGGCATGTCATATTGTCGCGTGACGAAAATTATATAAAGGCAACAAGCCAAAAGAGAAAAGTTAAGATGAGATCAATGGATTTTCACATGAAAGTGTAAAGACGTCCTGCGATTTCATCGCAAGACGGCAATGTCATAGGATTTCATTCTCGCAAAAGAATATAGACATGTCATATTATCGCAGAAAATTTGAAGAAACAAAGATAAGGCAAGATCAATAGGTTTTTACATACAAATGTAAAGACATCCTGCGATTTTGTCGCAGAAAGAAAAGTTTGGCAAAATAAGACCTTTAACTAGGAAGGCAAAATAAGACCAACAGAATAATCTCAAACATTAACTATTTTATTTGTTTCTCTCAGGAGAATATATAAGAAAGAAGATTCCTTCAAGATTTTACAGAAACATTATTTACAGATTAGGATTTTTAGTGGAAGATATCGCAAGAAATATTCATTACCTCGCAGATCCATTTCTATAATCGCAGATACAGGAAATAATTCACCATCGCAAGAAAGATAATGAAGGGCAAGTAGAGGAGTGGATAAACAAAAATCTCATTATCTTTCTTGAAACATTCAAAATAGCAAAAGTAAAAGTTAGATTCTAACGTTGCAAAAGATTACATTGCTCGCAAGAAATAAGAAGGAAAAGAAAAGCAAAAATAAAATTTAAACTTCAGCGTTGGTCTCGCCAGATTCATTATTTTTGCCAGCATGATCAGCCTCATCAACATTCCTATCTTTGCGAGTCTCTCCTTCATTGTTTACAGTTACTTCACCACCTGTAGTTACTTTTCTAGGAGGACTTTTTTCTTTTGGGTCTTCCTGAGAAAAAACTTCTTCAGCGTTGGCATATTCTAATTCCTTATCCATGGGAAGAGGAAATTCGTCATCATCAACTTCTAGAGGAGGGACAGATATAGTAAGGAGATATTGAGAAATTAGAATCTTGTTCACGAGAACTTCAGCACTAAGGTGGACCTTACGAAGGAAACCTCTATCACGATTTCTAATCTCTATATTTTTGAAGTATTCGAGATAATCAAGTCTTCTTTCTGCCACATCGCGATTTTTTACAAGATCAGAAGTGAGAACCCTGTTTTCTTTGCGAACTTTGTCCAGTTTATCAGTCAAATCAGAGATAGTAGAGTGAAGGCTTCTTTCAGATTCTGCGAGCAACAGAAATGGCAAAATATTACTCAGACAAAGATCTCGCAAGAAATGAAACATAAAATTTGACAAAAAAATCAGCAAGTGAGGCAGTCAAATGACTACCTTCTTTTTGAGAAGTTAAATTTTGAATTAATGGACAACAATTCTCCCATTGATTCATGGAATCGTCAAACTTATCCCCAATTATACCCTTCAGGCGAGATTTTATGTTTTCTTCTTTGGAATGGAGATATGAATTTTCTTTTGCCAATAAAGAATAAGATTCTTTTAATTAGGAGTATTGATCTTGAAGCTTGCTGGCCTTTAAAATAAGAGTTAACCTACCCTTGATGAGTTTATCCTTATCAGCGGCAGATGATTCAGTTACTTCCTTGAGTTCATCCTTAAGAGAACGAAGAGATTGCTTTTGATTATCGCATATTATTTGGAGATTACTCAATTATTGCGAGGAAATCGCCAACAAGCTTGAAAATTTATGTTTTTCTTGAGATAAAGTTCTATTTTCATCTGATAAAGATTCCGTCTCCAAATTAGCTTTGATTAACAAGTATGAGAGGCGAGTAACCTCGCTATTTAATAAATGTTGGCTCTGTGATAATTGATTATTCTCATTAGTGAGATTATCTATTTGATCAACCGAATATGTGTAGAGATTATCTAGTCTATTAAACTGATCCATCCAAGAATCTTTTTCAACACGAGCTTCTTCAGCGATAGATTCAAATTTAAGTCTTTCAATGAATCGACTCTGACTTAAAAATAAATATGCAAGCCAAGAATTTGAGAAAGAAACTTAAGTATAGGGAAGATAAAAATTTACTAGAAATAGAAAAACAAAAAGACAGAGGCAAGAAGATTATACCTTTTAGCTCCTTGTTTTTTCCGCGAAGATTCTCGTAGACAAGAGAAGAGTTGCGAATCTGTTGATGAATGACATCACATTCTGAAGTCTTAATGTGAAGGTCTCTCTTTAAAACTTCAATTTCATTTTCTAAAGACGCTCGCGAGGAAGAGCCATCAGAACCAAAATATTTGGTTAAAGTATCGCAAACAATATGTTTGAGAGGATCAGTACAAGATTTTCTAGCATCGTCTAAAATATTAGATAGAACTTCAAAAGCAACATCGACCCCAATTGATGTTTCTTTAGATGAAGGAAGAGGTGTAGAGGAAGAAGTATTAAGAATAGAGAGTTGGAGATTTGGGTTATTTGTAATGGTGGCATCATCAGAGGGAGGGGTGTTTGGAAAAGTAACAGTTAAAGGTTGTAAAGGACTGGAGGGAATATTATTAACAACAACTGTGGGGGTTTTATTTAACAAAGAGTCAGGGATGTTAACAGCGATATTCTCGCAAACAGAAGAATGGATATCTGATTGCAAGGAAATGGGGGTAGTTATCGCAGACTTTAACTCTGGAATGATGAAATCAGCCTCAAGAGTTTTGTTTTGGCGAAATCTTTTAGGAGGTCTAGCAATACGCTCATCATTCTGCGAATAATAACTTAGATATGAAACAGAGGCAACAATATTGTTATTAAGAGATAAAATGTGATTCTTACTACCTTATTACTCGCAGAACTCTTCTTCATCTTTTTAGTTGGTGTTTTATGAGACTTAGGGTTTTGAATTACATACTAGGCATTAGGAGTAGCTCCACTATAGAGAAAACATAATATGAGAATTATGAAGAATCAAATACAGAAGATTGGAAGATATGAGTAAAAATTGGTTCAAACAAATATCATAATTGAAAAGCATACCTTGATGAATCCATTAGAACAGTAGCAGGAGAATATGAAGAAGGAGAAAAGTTGCAGACGGAAAACAAAACAAATAGATGAAGAAGATAGAAAAGTAAAAAAATAAAATTAGTTTTGTAACCTAATCCTACCTTTTATAGGCAAAAGGGGGTGACCTGTTGGTTAGAGACGTGTCGGTAAAAAGAAGACTTTACAACACATGTAGGCAGTCAAGCTAAAATAACGGAGCTATGTCGAGAAGAAAATATGGAAAGAAAAGAAGCTGCGAGAACGGAGTTATGTCGAGAAGAATATATAGAAAGAAAAGAAGCTTCGAGCACTATGAAGAGTTGAAGATTCTCATATCCTCTCCACTTTGCAAAGAAGACATGAGAAGAGGCAAGATGTAGGACCAGAATATCGCTACAACACTTCTCTGCGAGATTAACAACACTTCCCAGCGAGCATCACCGAAAGCTTTTTAACAACACTTTGCGAATGTCACAAAAGCAGTCAAAAGAGTGACGTAATAGCTGACGATTGAAAAAAAAACATGAGAAAAGCATGTTTGTACCGCGATGGTTACGAAGCTTGTGAGAATGAACATTGTAACTATCGCGGTACAATCGCAGAAGAAATCCGAAATAAGAGGAAAACTTAGCTGTCATCCATTATGTAACTAACCTATAAATAGAGACCCAATATGTCCAGAAATGGATGATGTATTTTTAAGAGTTGAGAAAGTCTTGAGGAGAGAGAAACTTCAAGAGAAAAGTTGTATTCTTGAATTCTTACATTTCCTGTAAATATTTCTGAAAATCAAATAATGAAGTGTCGTTCTTAATCTTCAAATTTGAGTTGGTTATTACAAATTCTTAACAAGGGTGTAGTGTAGGATTTCCTGCAACTACAATCCAAGTTATCTCTCTTTGATTAAACTCGCGAATCACATTTTCTTGAGAAAATCAAATTGAGAGATTGATATAATAACTCCTTGAGTATTTTCTATTGATTGAGTCTATTTGATTCTCTAGAAAAACAACTCGGAGTTGTCCATACAGATTGCTAATCGAAATATTGGGTGAGGTTGTTAAACCCCCTCTTTTTCAATTGGTATCAGAGCAGGCAAACACGCTTAAAACCTTACAAGTCTGTGTTTGTGGAAAACTGAGTCTGTGGACGAAATCTATGTTGCACATACCAAAATGTCTCTTAAAGCTTTGGATCATGTCAAGTATCTTGGAAACACCTCAAAGGATTATTCCTTAGTTGATTCTTCTGAATCCCGAGGTAGAAAGAATGTTCAATGTGATAATGATAATTCTTCCTCTCATGAGGCATATGACACTCTGACAGAAGCTGAAATGGAGATCACCAAAATTTCAAAACATACAGCTGAAGATATTGATTTTAATGATCATGATCAGCTCATTGATGAATTTGAAAAGTCTCTTGATCGAGAACGTGATCTCTATAACATCATAAAGTCTTTCTCTAAGAATATTGAGAAACTTCTTCAAGAAACTACTATTCAACGTGAAAAGATTATTACTCTTAAGGATATTATTAAAAAGGACTCAATTAGAGAAAAACGTTTGCTCGAGACTCACTCATCAGATCTCGACAGACTTCGTGCTAAAAAAGAGAAACTATGTGCATCCCTTACTCTAGCCCATGAACAATGTAAATCCTTGGAAAAGGAAAAATCTGTCTTAAGGAGAAAATTATATGTACAAACTAACTCTCGTGATGTTTTGTACAAGACAAAGTATTCTCCAGAAGAAGATTGTGTCAAGAAAAGTTTACATAACTTGCAATCTTCTCATATGGCTATGGAGTTTAAACAGGTGCCAATTATTGCTTCGCCTTCGCAAACCTGTACTTCTTGTGGGAAACATAATCACTATGCTATCCATTGTTTTGCAAGAAGAAAATAAATTTCTAAGCTTCATAATTTGGTTCTCTTCACTGTCAATGGAATAAAATTCAGTCGACTAACGCTATGAATTGTATGCCTAAAAGAAATCAGAAACCTTATAAGAATGATCTCTACTCTAGAAATCATCACAGGGATCAAGAGCATTCTAGCATAAAATCTTGTGTTGCTAACAAAAGCATTCCCTGTACTCATAAGGATATTTCTGATAAATCTAAATCTAGAAAATGGGTTCATATCCATTCAAATTCTCTTGATCATATTGCAAGAAGTCCTAGACTTAGTCCTCAGAGAAAGTCATCTGACAGGTATTTTAAAGGTGCCATGTCTTATCTTTCAGGGATGAGATACAACCAAAGAAAGGCAAGGAACACAAAGGTCAAGCTGACAGATGATGTATACGACTTTTTTCCCGATGATCATAGTGGAATTAACTTCCACTTTACTACCTGACTCCAGGTATTTCTTTCCTTGTTTCTAACTTGAGAGGTACAAGGAAAATAATTAGGGAACACTCAAGTATGTTGTATATTATTAATGTTTGAGTCCTTTTGTTGGTAGTCCACGAACGTCCGCGTCCTCCTCTTGTGAGTATCTAGGGTTTTCAAAACAAGATTATTCTACACTCGTTAACGAACGCATATATACTTGTCCTATATTGTGTTCTTTCTTTCCTAAAATTCTATGGAGAACTCTACAAGATCTCAAGAGATTGTACGTCTTGATATGGAGGAAGACAATTAGGAACGTAAATCAATTCAACAGCTAGTTCTAAAGAAGATGCTTGAAAGAAAGGATCACAACTCCTGGATTGATGATTCCGTCAAGGATTTAACTCGTTTTCAGAATGATTCAAGGGTCGAGTTTGCAAATTTGCAATTGCAAATAAACCAGTTGTTAGATGGTCAAACCAAAATTCTTGATAATCAGAACATTCTGATACAAAATCAAAAGAAGCTTATCATGGACTGTGCCAAAGCTAGACAACTTGCTCGGGTGGCTGATCGTTGTAGTTGCAGGAAATCCTACACTACACCCTTGATAAGATCTTACAGTGATTAACACATATTTGATGATTAAAACAACACTTTATTATTTGATTCTCAGAAATATTTACAAGTAATGGAAGAAGATCAAGAACACAACCGCTCTCTTGAATTTTCTCTCTCCTCAAGACTTTCTGAACATTCAAAAATACATCCTCTACTATGAATCTACTGGGCCTCTTTATATAGGGTAATTACATAGTGGATGACAGCTAAGTTTTTCTTTGATATCGGATTTGATTCACGATGCTCTCGCGGTAGTTGTAATGCCGACTCTCGCAGTTGTTGTGCCCATCGCAGGATAATCACGTGTTTCCCGTTTTTCCTCATCCGTCGGCTATTACATCATTCTTTTAATTATTCTATGACACTTGTGAAGTGTTGTTGAAGAATTCGCGATAACGCTCGCATACATGTTGCTAATCTCGCAAGAGTAATTTCATGGCGATTATTCTGATCCTACATCTTGCCTCTTCTCATGTCTTTTCTGCGAAGGAGGAAAGATCATGAGAATTGAATCTTTCATAATGCC
The DNA here is from genome assembly GCA_023529315.1 of Papaver bracteatum. NCBI lineage: Eukaryota > Viridiplantae > Streptophyta > Magnoliopsida > Ranunculales > Papaveraceae > Papaver > Papaver bracteatum. Next base: position 2,526,827 of record JAJJWX010001114.1, read on the forward strand.
GCAATTGTTTATCTTTTTGCACCCTTCTGATTTGACACGTTTCTGTATTCTTCACCAGATGTTTTCACGTACTTCTTCTTCCATTTAGTTTTTGACACGTCCATTTCAACCGCTGCGACCTGACCGTTCACGTCCTTTCCTTGCATTTATTGCATTCATCTTTTCAAGAACTTTCTTCTTCTATAAATACTTCTTTCATTCTTTTCTTTTCTTCTTTTTACTTTCTTCTTCCTCTTCTCTGCAATTTTACTGTTCTTCCGTAAATTCCGGATCTGCTACTGTTATAATTTTTCTTTCGATCTTTTACTCTTTCAATCTTCATTCCCATACTAAAGATGGTTGTAGTTGGTCGCAAATATGAGGCTTCTTTTGAGAAGATTCAAAAAGAATTTCAAGATAAAGGTTTTACTTTATCCACCATTCCCAATCAAAACCCTAAGTCTCAACTTTATGTTCCATTATTCTATGATTTTCCATGTAATCGCGAGCATATCATAGTCTCGCTAGGTCAGCTTGAAGCTGGTCTTCCCATTCCTCTCTATGACCCTGATCTTCCTTTATTCTATGAGATACTCTCTCACACAGAATTCTCGCGAGCAGTCTATCAGCTGAGCGGGGATTCTATTCGTTTAATGCTTGAATATGCTACTCGCGGTGTTGGTAAAAAATCTCGGCTGCGAAGAATCCCAAATTTAAAGATATTCCAATTGTTTCCGCGAATTATACTGTGGAGAATTTCTTTAAAAATTATAAAATAATCCCTATGAAGAAGGATAGCACTTGCTGGGGTGTCCGCTTACATAAGAAGGATAATATTGCTGAAGATAAAGTTCTTATGCTAGATATTGATTGGCATACAAGTACTAATCAAGGCCCTCGTCACTTTAGCGATGACAAATGGTTTCTTTTTCCATTATGTCTTGTGGGTCCCTACATCTCTGGTCTTCATACATTGCCTGCGAATCTCTCAAAATATCAACTGTGGGTTTTCAACTGGCCTGAAAGGACTAAAGAAGTATGTTCCCTCCAAAAACAATTTATTTATTTTTTACATAATTATCATTATTATCTTCCTCATATTTTCATATTCTCGCTGACTACTTCACTTTTTCCAGATTGACAGGCTGAAATTGAACTATCAAAAATTTGAGAAACCCAGCACTCTTTTAGTCCTCAAATCTCTCACAGATGAAGTAATAAATATTTCTTTATTAACCTTAACAATATATTGTTTCCTCTATTTCTTATGTTTATCTGTGTTCGCAGGAAATAGAAGAAAGAGAACCTGTGAAGATTGTGAAGACGAAAGGGAAAGACAACGATACTTCTCGCAAGGAAGAATCTACTATTCCTCTCAAAGAAAATGTAGTTGCAGGAAATCCCACACTACACCCTTGTTATGATTTTGCTATATTCAACTCACAATTGAAGATTAAAAACGACACTTTATTATTTTGTTCTAAAAAATGTTACAGAAATGGAAGAATTCAATATTACAACTATTCTCTTGAAGTTTCTCTCTCCTCAAGACTTTCTTAACTCTCAAAAATACATCATCCTCTTCTGTACATATTGGGTCTATATTTATAGGGTAGTTACATAGTGGATGACAGCTAAGTTTTCCTCTTATTTCGGATTGGTTCTGCGATTGTACCGCGATAGTTACGATATTCATTCTCGCAAACTTTATAACCATCGCAGGATAAACATGCTTTTCTCATGTTTTCTTTAATCTCCAGTTATTACGTCACTCTTTTGGCTGCTTTTGTGACACTCGCAAAGTGTAGTTGAAGATCTTGTGGTGATGCTCGCTGGGAAGTGTTGTTAATTTCTCAGAGAAGTGTTGTAGCGATATTCTGGTCCTACATCTTGCCTTTTCTCATGTATTTTCTGGGAAGAAGAGAAGATCATGACAATTTTAAAATGCCGCAACTACTTATCTCTTCATATTTTTCTGTTCTGACACGTTTTTGTATCTTTCGCCAGCTGTTTTCACATATTATCTCCTCTAATAAATTTACGACACGTCTTCTCTAACTGCTGCGATCTGACCGTTCATGTCTTTTCTTAACATTTATTACATTCATCTTCTTCGAGAAATTTCTTCTTCTATAAATACTTCTTTCATTCTTTTCTTTTCCTCTTTTACTTTCTTCTTCTTTCTCTCCGTAATTTCTCTGCAAGTTTACTGTTCTTCCGTAAATTGCGCGTCTGTTATCGCTATGATTCTTTTCTTATTTTACAACCCTCTCTTTCATTCCCATACTTAAAAATGGTTGCCGCTGGTGCTAAAAATTTGATTGCTTTTGGTGAGATGCAAGAAAAACTCAAAAGCAAAGGTTTTACCTTGTCTACAATTCCAAATCAGAGCCCTAAATCCAAACTTTCTCTCAGATTATTAACTGATTATCAATGCTCTGGCGAGAAAATTATAGTATCGCTAGGTCAACTTGAAGCTGGTCTTCCCATTCCTCTCTATGATCCAGAACTTCAACTATTCTATGAAATAATTTATGACGAGAGATTCACGCGAGCGATATATCAATTGGGTGGAGATTGTATTCGATTGTTGCTTGAATATGCTTCTCGCGGTGCTGACAAAGGATCTCGCTACCCTGAAGCTGCAAAGTTTTAATTCAACTGATTATCAGAGACCCAACTGATTGATAAGACAAGATCAATGGGTCAATACATGCAAATGTAAAGACGTCCTGCGATTTTGTCGCAGAAAGAAAAAATATGGAAAAATAAGACCTTTAATTAGGAAGGCTTAATATGACCATAAGATTATTGCGATCATTCTCGCAGACGTTTATGGTCTCACTGATGAGGCTTTAACCATTCGCTCTTTCCCTGGACTAATAGACAACGATACTCTTCTAGAACTTCTTAATAATTTTTTAAATAACCCTTCCAATGTTAATTCCCTTTCCATAGCTGAACTCAAATCTAAGTTTTTCCTCTTAGAAATTGACTACATATCTTCTTTAGATATAACTCATGGATTCAAACAACTTTATCATAATTCCAAAGCTGAGATTAAAAATTTAAAGGCCAAAAACAAAGATCTCTCAAAAGACAAAGACCGTATATCTAGGCAAGGAGATGAAACCTTAGCGAATTTCCATAAGACCATTCTTGAAGTTCAAATTGAAAGGGATGGGCTTATCCGCGAGAAGGAAGGTTTTATTGAAAGAGAAAACCAAATTCGTTCCCGTCTTCTTATAAATAATGACGTGGAATTTGCTTGGGCTGCAAAAGTTCTTGACAACGCCAGAACTAATTTAGGTGTAGATGTTAGTCTTCATGCTGAACAAGCGGCTTTAATTAAATACATGATTTCTGAAAGAGAAGGTTATCACTCTTATGATTTCACTAAATTATTTCCTAATTGAATCATCCTTATATATATTAACTTTGTTATCATTTTCTCGCAGCATCCGAAAAGAACTATCATAAAAGATTTGATGAGTTAGAAGAAGAGAAAAGCCAACTCGCTGGAAATCTATCTTCTTGCAATGAAAAGTATTCTAGATTGAAGGAAAAATTGAAAATATCATCTTCAAATTTTAGTAACGCCCTTATCCGTGTTCGTAATAACGCTGTTAAACTAGTCTGTGATGATCATGGTATTCCTCATTCTACATACCTCGATCTTGCAAAGGAAATTCCAGCTGATTCCCCAAATCTAGTTATCTCTAATAGCGAAGCTGAGGAGTCTAGCGAAGATGATAATGATGAAGAACTATCTGGCGAGGAAGAGAAATCTGACGTAGATAGAGATAATAATGATAATGATGAAGAAGAGAAATCTGGTAATGAGGATAAATCTGAAAAATAAAAGAGCTCTGATGAAGGTGGTGATGGATCTACTTAGTCTTGTTTCTTCTCTTTTTCTTCGTTGTAAATTTTGTACATTTATTTTTTGCTTCTCGTAACATTGCTGCGAGCTTCTCCAACTTGATGTGTAAACTTATTTTGCTTTTATCTGTACGAATTAGAAAACAATTATTTTTCTGCAACATAATAAATTAATCATAATTATTATCTTTTAATTATTTGTATAAATGTATCATCTATGCAATTTTATCATATGATGAATGAATAATAATTTCATCATTCTATGCATTCTCATACTTGCCTCTATTATTGTAGTTGCAGAATAACCTACAACTACACCCTCAATAGAATTAGTAAAAACTCAAGAAATTCTTGATGGTGAATGATAATTTTCTTAATTGATTACATAGAATTATCAAAATGGAACTAGAATAGTTACAACTTTTTCTATTCTCTTTCCTAAGATAATTTCTTACACTCACTAAAAGAACCTCCCTAATTTTACATTTGAACTCCTCTTTATAGTAAAACTTATGCAGTTGTATATGAATTGAGAAGTATCGCAACTCATACTCGCAAAATTATTCCATCCTCGCAAAACTTCATATTTCTCCGCGCTACTTCTATCATCGTATCATTTTATAACTCTTTCCTCCTTTATTTATTACGATACTCGTGAACTATTATCTTGCGATATTCAGTACCTACATCTTGCCTCTTCTCATGTCAATTCTACGAAGAAGAAATGTCATGAGAATCCCTATTCTCGTAAATTTAGTGTAGTTATTACCACCCATCAAGTTCGCAACACGTCTTTTTACTTTTCCCTTATCTTTTTGACACGTTTCTTCGTAACCGTTCTTTTCAACCGTTCACTCTTACTCATATTAATGAATTTCTATCTTCATCAAACTCTCTCTATTTATAAATATTATCCTTTGTTTTTACTTTTTATTCTCTTATCTTATTCATCTTCTTCATCACTTTTGCCTCTGCAATCTCTTTTATCTTTTTTTCTTTCTATTTTCCATCTTATATTCAATGGCACCAAAGAAGAAAACTATTGAACAGATTAATACGGAACTTGCTGATAGGGACCTCATTCTCTCTGAGATTGAAGGTTATGATAATAAATCTTCTCTCTGTGTGAAGCTCTTTACCAACTATGTTTGGGATGATCAGAAAATTTTAATCTCACGAGGTCAAATCCTCGCAGGTCTTCCTCTTCCTCTTTATGATGTTAACTTTCCTCTATTCTATGAAATTATTTCCCACCCCAATTTTTCTTGTGCCATTTACCAATTTACTGGTGATTGTATTCGCCTCTTAGTTGAATTCGCAAATCGTGCCGCTTTTGGGAAATCTTTGTATTCAGTTGATCTTAGGAAACCTGGATTTGAAAATATGGAAATTTTTGCTGCGAATTATACAGTTGAGGGTTTCTTCAAAAATTACACACTAATTCCTGCGAGGAAAGAAAATAATCGTTGGGGTGTTCGCCTTTATCGTAAAGCTAATATCGCAGCAGATGATCTTCTCATGCACGATATTGATTACGCTTCAGGAAATAATAAGACACCTCGTCGTTCTAATGATGAAGATTGGTATAAGTACCCTTTAATATTATCGGGTTCTTATATTTCTGGGATTGTAGAACTTCCTGCGAACCTTCGTAACCGCCATTATCAACCTTGGGTTTTTAGAAATGTATGTACTTCCATCTCCTTATCTTTTTGTTACCCTTTAATTTCAAATGAGGTAAGAAACACTCTTGTATTTTTCTAAACAATATATTGTTGCCTCTGTTTCTTATCCTTATTTGAATTTGCAGGTTCCACTTCTTCCTGAGATTGATGCGAGTGAAAATAAGAGTTCTACTTCTTCTAAAAGGTTTACTGCAAGAAAACAAACTCTTCGTTCTGCGAAGGTTACCCAAGCTTCGGGTAGTCAAGATGATGCTCTTCGCAAAGAGAAAAGGAAACTTCAAGATGTTGTTTACGAGAGGAGGAAAAAGAAGAAACTCTCAACCAAGTCTCATTCCAATGTAATCTCTTCTAATGAGAATATTGAGGAAGATCTTGGTGATGAAGATGATAAATTTCCTGAGAAGGACTTTAGTTCTAATTCCGATAGCCTTTCTGACGAAGGATATGATGATAATGATGTTAATGAAGGTGGAAATGAAGATTGCAGTATTCCAGAAACTTTTGCCTCAGCAATGGCTAGCATCTCTGAGGCTTTCCTCCATTCTTCTCGTGGATTAGGAAATTCTCCTACAGCGAATGCTCGCAAAATTATTGTGAAGGCTTGTAAAGTTCCTACTGTAATTGATAATAACTCCATCAATGGCATTTCAAGATTCGTCTCTCCTGCTTCATTATATGCTTTAGGTAGCATGGTAAGTTTCTTCTCTATTCCTTGTTTATTTCCCTTATTTTGTTGATTTCTAACCCCTTTTTTCTTGTTTAGGTTGGAAGAGTTAGTTGTGCAGCTGCTTCTGATTGGGAAAGACGTCATTCTATTGCTGAGAAGAAAACTTTAAATCGTTGTAAGAAGTTAGAGGTTGAAAATTCAAATCTCCGTCAGAAAGTAGAGGATTTAAGTATTGATAATGCAGAATTAATATCCCGTCATGAAGATAATTCACAATCTGCGAGCATCGCAATTGATAATTCTTCTCTTCTTGAGGAGAATAATCAATTGAAGCTTGAAAATTCTTCTCTTCGTAATGATAAGAAGCAATTAGAAGGTAAATTCTTTGCGATGGTAATTATTTTGATTACTTTTCCTTCGTAATTTGCTAACCAATTCCTTAATTTCTCTCCTTGCTGCAGAAAATTATGCGAAGATGAATAACGATCTGGAAACTATCCTTGCTAATCGTAATAAGAAAAAATTTCGATTTGAGATCTCAGCTTCTAATTTCCCAAAGCATAACCATAGTTTATATGTCAAGCGTTTTCGAGCTAAGATGACTCGCAAGATTTGCGAAGATAATGAAATTCCTCTCAAGAAGTACCATACGCTCCTTTCGAAGAAATTCTCAAGATACTCCATATCTGGAAATCTCTGATAGTGAAGTTGAAGATGATAGTGAAGTTGAAGAAGAAGATCATTTTGATGGGAATAGATCGCCTGAAAAATAACTTCACTCTTTTTTGTATATTTGTTCTGTAACTTCACTCTTTTTTGTATGTCTGTTCTGTTTCTTTTCAATGCAACACTTTCTTCTTGATTGCACTTTTAATCAATCCAACAATTTCTTTTTCAAAGCTTAATTTGAATTAATCTTTCTTTGATTGATTGTTTCCCTTATTCGCATAACTTGATCATGTGGAGAGAAATAATATATCTTAAAGATTTAGCTTATTATTCCCTTTCCCCTTATTATTGCTCTTCAAATGATCAACTATCGCTGGAAGTATTAGAATATCCTTCTCAATTTATCTTACGAAGTTTCTTCCTATTGTGATTATGAATAAAAAATCCTCCCTTCGAAGTATAAGAAATATAAGCCTTTTGCCTTTTACGGAATGTTGCGAAGTAAATAATAAATCTCCCCTTAAAGTATAGGAAGTATGAAGTATACGAAATATGAGATACCCTTAAAAAGTATAAGAAGTATAAAAATATCTTTGAAGAAGTATTAGCAGCATTCAATTCATGAAGAATTGCCCAATATATGAAGAAGTATAAGAATTATTACTCATTGTATGAAGAAGTATAATAAGTACTTAACCTTCGCAAAATTAAATATCCTTTGAAGAAGTATAATAAAATATGATATATTCTTGAAGAAGTATAAATAGTATTGAATTTGTGGATAAATATTCAATATATGGAGAAGTATAAGAAGTATTTAATTCTCGTAAAATTTTACGAGTATGAACTTATCTGTATTTGATTGCTATCAAAATCGTATATTTTGTTAAGTCTTCGTGAAAATTCTTCAATGATGTTATCTTCTTTGATAGGATTTCTTGTAAAAATTCTTCAATGATATCGACGAAGCTGTCTTCTCTTCAAAACTTCATGATGTATATGTAAATTTCTTCAATGATATCGACGAAGTTGTCTTCTTTTCAGATCTTCATAATGTATATTCTTGTATAATTTCTTCAATGGTTTTGATGTAATGAATTTCATTAATTTCTGTGGTCTTATCATGCCTTCCTAATTAAAGGTCTTATTTTGCCACCTCTTTTGTAGTAAATTTTTGTATTTGCGATAATATGACAAGTCTGTACATTCTTGCGAACATACAACCTCGTGACATTATCGTCTTGCGATGAAATCGCAGGACGTTTTTACACTTTCATGTAATAACCCATTGATCTCATCTTAACTTCTTTGTTTCATTCTGCGAGTTCTTTTTGTATGTTTTCCTTCTTTTTTTTTTTTTTTTTTTTTTTTTTTTTAGAATGCTCGCAGAACTTCATTTGTTGCAAAAATATGACAAGCCTCCTTGTTTTCGCGCCAATTATGTAGTTGCGGATTATCTCACAACTACACCCTCATAAGAATCCATTAAAATGATTCCTAAATCTAATTAATTTGATATGAAACTAAGAATTAAAGTACTAAAATTGTAAAGAGACATAAAGATTTTTACGTGGTTCGATCAATGTGATCTACATCCATGGTGCTTGATGAGTGCCAAATATTGCATATTCATACACCTTTTCATTGGCACTTAACTCATCTTTCGCGCTTCAAAGTCATATATTATCCCAAATTCTGCATTCTTACCATATTCAAGAATAAATATTTGTATTAATTAATTTTGTGTTTTTAAGTACTAAATAAAGCTTGGAAGAATTGAGAAGACAAAAGAGAAGAAAGTTGGAAGCGTTGCAACCCGATCGCGCATCGGTGCAAAACCTGTTTACAAATTCATGGGATTAAACAAACCCATGATCCAAAACCCAAGACCCAAATCCATTTCCACCTCACCCCCATTGGATTCTTTCCAAAACATCCACCTCACCCCCATTGTATTCCATTCTATCCATCAATTAAGAAAACATGTTTTGTTTAATTGTTGAGTGGTTGCTACAGAGAAATTCGGATCCCAAGTGTGAGAGAATTTTTGTGTATAAATAGAGAGGGTTGTTGTGTTGAAAACTCATCCAAGAATAGCTTGTTCATGTTAGTTTATCAAATTTCAATTTTGTTGTAATGTTCTTCATGTTCTAATTTCATTTACTAGGGTTTAGATGAAGCCCTAATCTCATTGGTATGTATTCATATCTTGTATCTTGTTCTTGAAAGTTTAGAATTGTTTAAAGATATAATTTAATCCAAGTTTTTCAACATCTTGCTCTCACAATGTATGCCATGTATCCATTGTAGTTAGAATATCTCTATGTTGATTATGCTACAACTCATGCTTAACCAAATATTGATCTTTAGATTAGTTGTGCTTAATTAGACAATTAATGCTTTGGAGAAATACTTTAGTTGTGATTAAATTATCCATTGGAGAAACACCTTAGTTATACAGTAGACTTGAATCTACTATAAGGACAAGAATAATATTACAAGTTGAATGCATATCATAGGTTATTGGTGGATTTGAATACCCTAGTATCCATATTATAATTGTTTACATATCTTGTTATTTGCATCTTTTACTTTTATTATTTCAGTCACTTGAAAATTATATCGTCGTATCGACAAAATCAAACCCCTTTTAGTTACTCTCTGAATCAGGATTTAGAATCAACTTCTACACTCTCCAAGTCTCTGTGGTTCAACCTGTGCTTGCCCTGTGTTGCTTGTCGACACTGTGCACTTGCAGTTTATACATAGAAGTAGGTATCTTTCCGAGCCTACCAAGTTTTTGGCGCCGTTGCCGGGGACTCGGTAGTGGTGTAGTTCATTTTTCATCTCATGTCACTATTCATTTTTCATCTCCTGGAACTGTTCACATATCACTGTAGCAGCACAACTATTCACAGTCAATTTTACACTTTTTTTTTTTTTTTTTTAAAATTTTTGCTTTAAAACTTCGAAACCCTAACTACCTCTTTTGAGCTCAACAGGTGCCGGAGTAGCTGTTGTATAGGCGAAGGAAAGGAAGCGAAAGAAGTTTTTATTTTAAATTAAAAAAAAAAAAGTTTATTTTATTTATTTTTAGATTGTATTAGGATTCCTCTACTCTTGTAATTTTCTTTTTCTTTTGCACTTTATTTTGGACTTTAGACTTGGACATTCTATTTTTATTTTTATTTTTAAACCCTACGGAAGGGTATTATTAAATATCAACTGTTTGCAGAGAAGGACTGTGATTACAATATCACCTCGGCCCCTCGGGTTCGTTCATGACATAGGAGTCGTGGCCCGAGTCGACAACAACGGTTCATCCCCCGTCTGGAACGGGAGGTAAGTTTGTCAAAACACTCGCGAATCCCTTGTTAGCGAGTTACTGTATTCCTTCGTTTGCATATATGTTGAGGAATTGAATACGGCTGCTTTATTTTCCTAGTAAAGGGCAAGGACTGGCCATACAAGATAAGGGTTCGGATTTCATCACCGTTCTCTTCTTGCCCTCCTTAGGAAAATAATACCTAACGTGAACCTAAGCATTAAAATTTGAAATAAAACGAGACCTATAAGGTAACGAGCTTAGTAGGAGAGTCGTTCGAAAAATATTGGTTACTCTCTAAGCATACTTCGAAGTTCATGACGGTTTCTGTAAATTGAATGCGTGACTGCGCCGCCTTGGAATGCGGTGAGGCCTTGGGTATCAAAGCTCCTGTAGCTTCCCTCGCCTCTATTCAATTTACTTAAACTCGGATTGATTCCGAGGAGTTTGCTCAGATTGTAACGAATTCCATTTCGAAGGATTAGAAGCTGGTCTAGAAAAAAATCTAAGTGGAACCATCATGCTTTTTGTTTGCTAGAAATCAGTAGGTTTTCTGTGGTAGAGTCATCCTTGTTTGCGATTGCATAGAACTTCCCTTCCGTTTATGATTTTTCTTCTTTTATTTTGTTTTTCTAATGTATGCCCGAGGTAATTAGAGAACGGGCTTGAAAAAAAAAAAAAAAAAAAACCAATAATGAAAAAAAAAATATTGGTCATTTTCAGTGTGTACATCCAAATCTCTGCAACAAGCCTAGTGCTAGTTAGAGATCATGTCAGGATTCTGGTCTGCAGGTGGGGATGGAAACAAATCCATCAGAGAGCTTGCTTACGGGCATGCTTCACATTATGAAACTCCAACAGACCATGATGCCACTAGTTATAGGGATTATTATGGACATTTTCACAGTCCTGAGCATCAATACATGAACCCTAGTAACTACTCACACATGTATCATCCACCACAGGGTGAAAATGAACATCTTTACAGTTCCCAACTCTCACAATCATCACTTTTGGACCAGTTAGAAGCTAGAACTGCAGCTTTAGAAATGAAAATGCATGAATCTGTCGCATATAATTCTTCTAGGCAATCTAAAATCTATTCTTGTACCTTATGTGGAGGCTTAGGCCATCCTGCTGAGTATTGCTATATTTTGCATGATTTTAGGCAATCTAGAGAATATCATGAAAATCCAAAATATAAAATGCCAAAAGATTACAAAGCTAATAGTCATTGGGACCATAATCAACCCTTCGAAGGTTGCGATCAGTATTTTATAGACCCTAATAACCCTGCACACATGTATCATCCACCACAGTGGGAAGTTGAACAATTTTGTACTTCTCAATCTGTGGAGGAAAATCTCAGACTCATCGAACAAAATAATGCTAGGAGTGTATTGCATGATAAACCATTTAGCATTAATTATGAATTTCCTACTGTTGAAGACTCTCATTCCATTGAACAACTTAATGCATTATTAAAAATTAATTTGATTCATTTACAATATGTAGGAAAGGAGGAATTTCAGGATGAAATATTTGTTTGTCCTAATGAAATAAAATGTGAAAATAGTATGCCTAGTCTTACTTGTGTAGCTGATATTGCATATGAACCTGTTTTAAATGAAGGGACTAGAAATACTACGATTTTAAATAAGGAAATGCATTTCTGTGATGATGATGATGTTATGTTAGAAGAATATGTTTTTACTGAAAATATTGTCGAACCTTTGAGTTCAGAGACATTAGGTTTCTCTGCCTCGACCTTAATGAATGATGTTTCTTCTAGTGTTACATATACATGTGATGTTGATACTGATCTTGAGCCTGTGCAATTGTCCCGTGAACAAGAGCATGACACATTTCTTGTGTATGACTTAGAAAATATTGAATCTCCTGTCGACACCAATGATATTATACATGAAAATAACTTTGATGTGTCTGATTCTCTGTCTAAGTCACAGTGTGAAGTTTCTTGTGATATTCCTATGCATGAAACTGAAGTTCTAGGGGATGATTGTGAACTGGGGCTTATTGATTTGTTTTATGAGCATGATGTTGTACTTGTGTCTGACATAGGTAGTGTTGAATGTCCTGTCAACACTAATGATCTTATGCATGAAAACATAATTGACGTGTCTGATTCTCTGCCTGGGTCACATTGTGATGTATCTTTGGATTTGTCTATGCATGAGAATAAAACTTTGGATGAGCATGATACTTATTTGGGTCTTGATGGATTGTTCTATGAATGTGAGCATGCTGCGACACTGGCAAATGATTTAGGAGTTATAGATGCGCCTAATAATGATGTGCCTACCTCCCTGCCCATGTCACAAACTAGTAATCTTTCACCCAACCTAGATTTGGTTTGTAAAGTTATTGTTAAACCTACTTTTCTAAGAGTACCTAATCTAGGATTGGAACTGTGTGCCTCTCAAGTCCTCTTGGACTATTTTGCAGTTAAATATAATACCTTTGATGAGCCACAATTAGAGTTCACTCATGTCTCTCCATCCATCCCTGACAAAATCCACTTTGAACTAGATCTTGTGCATGTTGCACCCCTGAAATTGTTAGATTTTGTACCCAAAAGTATATCTATTGAAAAATCTAGGTTGGGGGTAACTCATTCACATATGCAGTCTCACTTGCATTGCTGTCCTGTTATAATTGTGTAAGGCTGTTGATGTTTCCGCACTACGTCTTTTGGGTTGATCCTCAACTTTTTAGATTATTGGTACATGGTGAGTCATCATTGTATAATCTAGTAGGTAAAATTTTGAATCTTGTTGATATATTTGTGTGCTAACCAAACTTTTTGTCTTGCGCTCATATTTTTTGCTTTCAAAGCATTCATTCAATTATGGTTAGCACCACCCTTTTTGGCATCTGGTAATCTCTTTCCTTTGAATCTGTTTTGTTCTCATGTTTTGTTGTTTCTGTTCTTTTGAAACATTGAGGACAATGTTAGATTTAGGTTTGGGGGAGTATTTGCATATCGTCTTCTATGACCAGCTATGGAGCGGGTCTTTTGTAGGGTCTTTTGTAGGGTCTTTTGTAGAGTGTTTTCTATGACCAGCTGTGTAGCGGGTCTTTTGTAGGATCATTTGCAGTCTTTTGCATTTTTTATGACCAGCTGTGTAGCGGGTCTTTTGTAGGATCTTTTGTAGTCTTTTGCATTTTTTTTGTTGTCTTCTATGACCAGTTGTGGAGCGGGTCTTTTGTAGTGTGTTATCTGATGACCAGCTGTGTAGCGGGTCACTAAAAAAAAATGATGATCAGCTGTGTAGCGGGTCTTAAAAAAAAAAAAAAAAAATTGGTTACAAATTTTCATAGTTCTACGAAATTCCGAAGTTCATCGTCTACAGTTGAAGACCGAAGACTAAGACATTTCTATGGATGCTCTGAAATTGGAGAAGGTTTTGTGGGTACATATTTGGTAGGCCCTCACGAGACTCCAACTCGTCCACTAGGGACACCTAGGGGTTTAAAGGCTTAGTGCATACGCTAAATGCATTCGAGAGACCAACGACAGTGGTATAGTTAGGATTTCTGGATTTCTGTTTCACTTGAGGACAAGTAAAATTCAGGTTTGGGGGTATTTGATGAGTGCCAAATATTGCATATTCATACACCTTTCCATTGGCACTTAACTCATCTTTCGCGCTTCAAAGTCATATATTATCCCAAATTCTGCATTCTTACCATATTCAAGAATAAATATTTGTATTAATTAATTTTGTGTTTTTAAGTACTAAATAAAGCTTGGAAGAATTGAGAAGACAAAAGAGAAGAAAGTTGGAAGCGTTGCAACCCGATCGCGCATCAGTGGCAACATGTTTACAAATTCATGGGATTAAACAAACCCATGATCCAAAACCCAAGACCCAAATCCATTTCCACCTCACCCCCATTGGATTCTTTCCAAAACATCCACCTCACCCCCATTGGATTCTTTCCAAAACATCCACCTCACCCCCATTGTATTCCATTCTATCCATCAATTAAGAAAACATGTTTTGTTTAATTGTTGAGTGGTTGCTACAGTGAAATTCGGATCCCAAGTGTGAGAGAATTTTTGTGTATAAATAGAGAGGGTTGTTGTGTTGAAAACTCATCCAAGAATAGCTTGTTCATGTTAGTTTATCAAATTTCAATTTTGTTGTAATGTTCTTCATGTTCTAATTTCATTTACTAGGGTTTAGATGAAGCCCTAATCTCATTGGTATGTATTCATATCTTGTATCTTGTTCTTGAAAGTTTAGAATTGTTTAAAGATATAATTTAATCCAAGTTTTTCAACATCTTGCTCTCACAATGTATGCCATGTATCCATTGTAGTTAGAATATCTCTATGTTGATTATGCTACAACTCATGCTTAACCAAATATTGATCTTTAGATTAGTTGTGCTTAATTAGACAATTAATGCTTTGGAGAAATACTTTAGTTGTGATTAAATTATCCATTGGAGAAACACCTTAGTTATACAGTAGACTTGAATCTACTATAAGGACAAGAATAATATTACAAGTTGAATGCATATCATAGGTTATTGGTGGATTTGAATACCCTAGTATCCATATTATCATTGTTTACATATCTTGTTATTTGCATCTTTTACTTTTATTATTTCAGTCACTTGAAAATTATATCGTCGTATCGACAAAATCAAACCCCTTTTGGTTACTCTCTGAATCAGGATTTAGGATCAACTTCTACACTCTCCAAGTCTCTGTGGTTCGACATGTGCTTGCCCTGTGTTGCTTGTCGACACTGTGCACTTGCAGTTTATACATAGAAGTAGGTATCTTTCCGAGCCTACCAGTGCTTCACTAATGATTGTATGTGATTACATGATTTTACAATTGAGACTTCATTAATGAATATTTGGAGCTCTAGAATTTTGGGGAAGAAGATGATAAAGAAAATAAATCCCTCTCTAAAATTTTCTCTCTCCTCCTAAAATCATCCCCTCTCTCAAAATGTGTCTCTCCCTTTCCTCTCATGCCTAAATGGCTATTTATATGATTTTACACATTGGATAACAACTAATCTTTCCCTTAATTTCGGATCAAAGAATCATCATACGAACCTTCGCAAATTTACTTCACGAACTTCCTTTACTCGTAAAACGTTCTTCGTGATTTCTTTATCTTCGCAAAATATTCTATACTCGCAAAATGTATTTTCTCTCCACAATTTCGTAAGTTATCATTTGCTGTGATATTCCGCTCCTACATCTTGCCTCTTTTTTCTTGAATATTGCTTGAAGAGCGATCTTTAAGAAAAAATCCGTTGTTGTAGTAATCTTTGATCTTTGTTGATGAAGGAACGAGCGAAATAATACTAGTCTTGAAAAGTATATACTTGTCTCTATTCTTTTGCGAAGTCCCGGAATGTTGCGAAGTAAATAAGAAGTATTTACCATTGAAGTATAAGAAGTATGAAGTATCCTTGAAGAAGTATAAGAAGTACTTAATCCTCGAAATATATAAGAAGTATGAAGTATCCTTAAGAAGTACTTAATCATCTAAATGTAAGAAATATTGCGAACCCATCATGCGAACTCTCACTCCATGTTCTTTGCCTCATGCTATGCTGTAATGCAAATAAAAATTTAGATTAGTATTCAACATTTCTTTTATCAAAATTTCTTATTTTTTATTTATATGCTACTTCAAAATCTTTTTGTTTGTTTTGATTTCCTTTGTATTATCTATTTCATCTCTCTTGACAAATATTTTTCCATGGAAATGATCCTAATAGGTACCCCCTCATATGACGCACTGAGGTGCTTTGCATTTTACGAGTATACGCAATAAAGGTTTGCCAGCTATTACTCTCCATGTCGAATATCATATCATTGGAAATAAAGTAAATTTTTCAAGAGAAATATATAAATTTATTTGTGCGAGATGTTTTTCTCGGTTTCTTTTATAATTGTGAAATCTTGAGATCTTTGTAATTGTATCATCTTTGTAATTGTGTGATTGAATCGCTTTTTGTAAATCAAATCAAAAATCTTTTATTTTTCGTAAGCAAATAAAATGTTTAAGGAAAGAGGTACTTAGCTTTTATGTGAGTCATTGTTGTCTCTTGCGAAGTATGTGATTTGCTAGCGAAGCTAGCATCGTCTTGCATGTTCTCATAGCATACCAATTATTCTAGCCCATTCTTGCGAAATAGAATTCTGCTGTTTTGCGGACTTTTGCGAAGTAAACGAACATTTGCGAAGTATTGGTGTTGCGAACGTTCTCAAAGTGAATATTTGCGAAGTGTAAAAGTAGAAATGCTGCTTCTGCGAACGTTCGTAAGATTTGACCCTACGAAGATGATATTCGTAAGTATATGACAGAAAAGAATTTTGATGGGGACCATCTTCGTAAGCACCATCTTCATAAGAATTTTGATGGGGATCATCTTCGTAAGTATATGGGACCATCTTCGTAAGAATTAATGTGGTAACACTAAAGTGGGGTAATATACTTCGCATATATTTAATTTGGTGTGATTTCCTGTAAGTAATCATAGTGGAGCTTTCTTCGTAAGTTATCATAGTGGAGCTTTCTCATCTTCGTAAGAATTAAGTATATACTCCAAGTAGTTGTATACTGGACTTCGTATACACCAAGCTGGGACATATAATCATTTTGCGAAGTACATAACTTCATCTTTCTTCGTGAATTTGACTTATCTTCCAGGATGAGTTGTCAACGAACACATACATGCTTTCTTGGTCGACGACGGAACGTTTAATCAATTACTTGTAGTTTTCACAAGTTGAAGCTGTAATTGATCGACTCGGTGGAATTGAATGATCCGCCATTGAGAAATGAACAGATGGAGATCCTTGTACAGATCCAAATGAACTCACACGAGTTAGTGAAGCTGATCCCTGGAAAAAAATACTAGATCGATATGTGAAATTCGAACTAGACGATGCGAAACCGGACGAAAGGCTTGAATTAGCCGATGACGAATTTGTAAACGATGAACCATAACATCTCCCTGAAGATGATATTGAACTAAGAAAATAGTAGATAAAAGAGAAAAATAGTAGAGAGAGAAGAGGACCAATTATTAAACGAAATGGTTGATCCCGCAAATTACAGGAAGGATAAATCCATTTAATCTTTTCCTGTTTCTAGCGCCAATTATGTAGTTGCAGAATAACCTACAACTACACCCTCAATAGAATTAGTAAAAACTAAAGAAGTTCTTGATGATGAATGATAACTTTCTTATTAATTCTCTTAGTTGATTACATAGAATTATCCAAAATGGAACTAGAATAGAAATAATCGTTGGGGTGTTCGTCTTCATCGTAAAGCTAATATCGCAGCTGATGATCTTCTCATGCACGATATTGATTATGCTTCAGGAAATAATAAGACACCTCGTCGTTCTAATGATGAAGATTGGTATAAGTACCCTTTAATATTATCGGGTTCTTATATTTCTGAGATAGTAGAACTTCCTGCGAAACTTCGTAACCGCCATTATCAACCTTGGGTTTTTAGAAATGTATGTACTTCCATCTCCTTATCTTTTTGTTACCCTTTAATTTCAAATGAGGTAAGAAACACTCTTGTATTTTTCTAAACAATATATTGTTGCCTCTGTTTCTTATCCTTATTTTAATTTGCAGGTTCCACTTCTTCCTGAGATTGCTGCGAGTGAAAATAAGAGTTCTACTTCTTCTAAAAGGTTTACTGCAAGACAACAAACTCTTCGTTATGTGAAGGTTACCCAAGCTTCTAGTAGTCAAGATGATACTCTTCGCAAAGGGAAAAGGAAACTTCAATATGTTGTTTATGAGAGGAGGAAAAAGAAGAAACTCTCAACCAAGTCTCATTCCAACGTAATTTCTTCTAATGAGAATATTGAGGAAGATCTTGGTGATGAAGATGATAAGTTTCCTGAGAAGGACTTTAGTTCTAATTCCGATACCCTTTCTGACGAAGGAGATAATGATGATGATGTTGATGAAGATAACAATGAATAATGCAGTATTCCAGAAACTTTTGCCTCAGAAATGGTTAGCATTTCTAAGGCTTTCCTCCATTCTCTCGTGGATTAGGAAATTCTCCTACAGCGAATGCTCGCAAACTTATTGCGAAGGCTTGTAAAGTTCCTACTGTAATTGATAATAACTCCCTAAAAGGCATTTCAAGATTCGTCTCTCCTGCTTTGTTATATGCTTTAGGTAGCATGGTAAGTTTCTTCTCTATTCCTTGTTTATTTCCCTAATTTTGTTGATTTCTAACCCCTTTCTCCTTACTTAGGTTGGAAGAGTTAGTTGTGCAGCTGCTTCTGATTGGGAAAGACGTCATTCTATTGATGAGAAGAAAACTTTGAATCGTTGTAAGAAGTTAGAGGTTGAAAATTCAAATCTCCGTCAGAAAGTAGAGGATTTAAGTATTGATAATGCAGAATTAACATCCCGTCATGAAGATAATCCACAATCTGCAAGCATCGCAATTGATAATTCTTCTCTTCTTGAGGAGAATAATCAATTAAAGCTTGAAAATTCTTCTCTTCGTAATGATAAGAAGCAATTATAAGGTAAATTCTTTGCGATTGTAATTATTTTGATTACTTTTCCTTCGTAAATTGCTAATCAATTCCTTAATTTCTCTCCTTGATGCAGAAAATTATGCGAAGATGAATAACGATCTGGAAACTACCCTTGCTAACCGTAATAAGAAAATTTCTGATTTGAGATCTCAGCTTCTAATTTCCCAGCATAACCATAGTTTATATGTCAAACGTTTTCGAGCTAAGATGACTCGCAAGATTTGCGAAGATAATGAAATTCCTCTCAAGAAGTACCATACACTCCTTTCTGAAGAAATTCCTGAAGATACTCCATATATGGAAATCTTTGAAAGTGAAGTTGAAGATGATAGTGAAGTTGAAGAAGAAGATCATTTTGATGGGAATAGATCGCCTGAAAAATAACTTCACTCTTTTTTGTATGTCTGTTCTGTTTCTTTTCAATACAACACTTTCTTCTTGATTGCACTTTTAATCAATCCAACAATTTCTTTTTCAAAGCTTAATTTGAATTAATCTTTCTTTGATTGATTGTTTCCCTTGTTCGCATAACTTGATCATGTGGAGAGAAATAATATATCTTAAAGACTTAGCTTAGTATTCCCTTTCCCCTTATTATTGCTCTTCAAATGATCAACTATCATTTGGAAGTATTAGAATATCCTTCTCAATTTATCTTACGAAGTTTCGTCTTATTGTGATTATGAATAAAAAGTCCTCCCTTTGAAGTATAAGAAATATAAGCCTTTTTCCTTTTGCGGAATGTTGCAAAGTAAATAATAAATCTCCCCTTGAAGTATAGGAAGTATGAAGTATACGAAATATGAAATACTCTTAAGAAGTATAAGAAGTATAAAAATATCTTTGAAGAAGTATTAGCAGTATTCAATTTATGAAGAATTGCCCAATATATGAAGAAGTATAAGAATTATTACTCACTGTATGAATAAGTATAATAAGTACTTAACCTTCGCAAAATTAAATATCCGTTGAAGAAGTATAATAAATATGATATATTCTTGAAGAAGTATAAATAGTATTGAATTTGTGGAGAAATATTCAATATATGGAGAAGTATAAGAAGTATGTAATTCTCGTAAAATTTTACGAGTATGAACTTATCTGTATTTGATTGCTATCAAAATCGTATATTTTGTTAAGTCTTCGTGAAAATTCTTCAATGATGTTATCTTCTTTGATAGGATTTCTTGTAAAAATTCTTCAATGATATCGACGAAGATGTCTTCTCTTCAAAACTTCATGATGTATATTCTTGTAAAATTTCTTCAATGATATCGACGAAGTTGTCTTCTTTTCAGATCTTCATAATGTATATTCTTGTATAATTTCTTCAATGGTTTTGATGTAATGAATTTCATTAATTTCTGTGGTCTTATCATGCCTTCCTAGGTAAAGGTCTTATTTTGCCACCTCTTTTGTAGTAAATTTTTGTATTTGCGATAATATGACAAATCTGTACATTCTTGCGAACATACAACCTCGTGACATTATCGTCTTGCGATGAAATCGCAGGACATTTTTACACTTTCATGTAATAACCCATTGATCTCATCTTAACTTCTTTGTTTCATTCTGCGAGTTCTTTTTGTATGTTTTCCTTTTTTTTTCCTTTTTTTTAGAATGCTCGCAGAACTTCATTTGTTGCACAAATATGACAAGCCTTTATGTTTTCGCAAACAAGAAGCCTCGTGACATTTGCGTCTTATAGCACGTATCATCTCCCTAATGGAGGGTGCTTCCCTTTATCTTCCCCCTGGTTTCCCCTTCAAGGAAGCGTACATCGACCATACAAGGTTAGCTCTTCCCATCCGATTCTGCCAACAACCAGCTTTTGATCGCAACCTCTTATCCTTTTTGCATATAGGGGTTATAGTTACGAGGTTGCACCCTATGGGGTATCTTTGGGCCAAGTGCATCATTTTCCAAGACTTGTCAAAAATGGCAGATGTGGTTCAACCTCACCCGGCACTCTTGACTCAACTGTGTACCTCGGCGCCTTGATCGTTTTCTGCACTTCTTGGGAAAGACAGTATGCCTTAGTCGCCCAACCTAAATCCTATTACACCGCATTTTATATTGCGTAATGTCGCTAGATTAGGTGAGAATCCAAGGTGTCTAACCCGGATAGGTACCCCATTATTGGGTTGTACCCCTAAATTTTTACCATGTACTAAGGGTACTTGGTGGTGTTCCTGTTACCCTTAGCCACGTTTATAGGTACCCCCTTAAATGACGTACTTTAGGACTTTTCCTCTTACGAAATATAGCTTCGCGAACTAGGGTGTACGCCACAAAGGTTTGCCTGTATAAAATTTTCTGCGGCTCTCTTTCTTTTTTGGAGGCTGATCACAGATTTCGGTCTTTTATTCGCAAATTAATGAAAGTTTAATCGCAATATAAATTTTGAAATTTGTAACTTTTCCCAATTTCCTGCGAGCAAACAATATTCGTAAAATTTATCACAAAATAAAAAAATTTGTTTTGCAACATACCTCCTTTCCACGAGCAAACATACTGATTACCTTCTTGTTTTATTATTTTCCTTCTTCTTTCTTCGCAAATCACAACCCCTTATTATTATCGTAAATTTCTTGTATGATTATCATCGTAATTTTATTCTCTTTTGCCTTAATCCTCCGCCATTAAATTTTCACTTCTTTTCTGACCTTTGCTCTTTTTCTCCAATTTTCCTTCTCAGCAGTTTTTCCTTCGCAAACTTCTACTTCTGTATCGTAACATTTTTTTCCCTCAGCCCAATCACCCTTGATAATTCCAATACCCTTCATATGAGGAAACTTTATGCACTGATGTAGAGTGGAATCTACGCCTAGAATTCCATGAAGCCATGGTCTTCCTATCAAAGCATTATATGGTGATTCGACATCAACAACGCAGTAACAGAAATTTCAGTTCGCATTCCACTTAATGGAATTCGCATGCTCACTTCTCCTTTGGGCTTGTTAGCAGTTCCATTAAAACCATAAATTATGTAAGTAGAAGGTATTAAATCTGCATCTTTTCCCCCCCATAGTTTTGTAAGCAGAATAAAAGAGGATATTGACAGAACTTCCCGTATCAATCAAAATCCTATTAAGACCAATTGATTCTTCCTCCATATCATCTTCGTTTTCTTCTATATTCATGTAGATTGATAATCTTACTACCAATGGATTATCATGTGCTTCACAACCTTCTGGAATTTCAGTGGCTTCAAAAGAAATTTCACGTTTCTGCCAATCTTCAAGTCGTGAAATTTTTGCGATGTTCATTACTTCCTTTCCTTCACCATCCCTCGCATATACCCTGCTTAACACATTATCATGAAAATCCTCTATGGTTTTATATGAATGCACAATGGAATTACAGAAAACATTCCTTGCTTTTGATCCCACTTCTATATGTAGGGTTTCTTCTCCCTTTTCTTGTGCTGTGTTCTCCCTACGAGTTATGGATGGAGCCTGTGGTAATTGTTGCGACTGTGTTTGCTTAAGTAAAAATTGATTTAGTTTTCCTTGATCAATCATTCGCAAGATTATCCTCTTGATATTATGGCAAATATTTGTAGAATGTCCATGAAAATGATGATATGAACAAAATTCATGACTTCTTGGACCCATTGGTGGTTCCTTTCCCATGTTCCATGGAGTTGGTATATGCTCTACCAGGATAATTGCTTGCCATATCTTTTCTACACTTGTATTCAAAGGTGGCAACTTTATCTCTTCCCTTACCATTCTTTGACCTCCTTGACCGTTGTTATAATTTTGTCTTTGGTTCCCTTGTCCAAAATAATTTTGCCTTTGTCCCCCATAATTTTCTTGTTGTTGATATAATCTTGGAATTTGGTTATTTCCTATTCGATTATAGAAATTCCTCTCTCTATCATACTCTTCTTGATATCTACTACCCATTGCTACCATTTTTGGCTGGCTATCATTGATTTTCTTCTCTTCTGAAATTTGCGAAGAAGTTTGTGAGGATGTTTGCGAAGTACCTGCTACTACATTGATTATTTTGGGAAGTAAATTTGCTCCTCCATCTTGATTGCTAGTGTTTGCTACTGGATATGATTCCATACTGTTTTGTTTTTCCTCTAGTGTAATGTATTCTTCCTGCAATTCTCGTAACTCTGTCATCATTATGGAATTCTTTCTCCTGAAGATTTGAACATATAATTGTTCAGTTGCGAACATCGCATTTATGAAGGACAGAATCAAGTATCTTCCATCGTCTTACCAAATGCTTCAAACTTTCACCCACTCTTTGTTTTAAACCAAATACATCTTCAATACCAAGCCGTGAAGAGTGATTTGTGATATATGCTCCAAGGAAAGTTGCTTGCAAATGACTGAATGACGTAATAGTGTTCTTAGGGAGTCCTTCGAACCACTTTAAAGCTTCCCCTGTTAAACTCGATGCGAAGTACTTGCATAACACAGCATCATGATTCTCCCATTGTAACATGCATCTTATGTATGCTTTAATGTGATGAATAGCACATGAAGTCCCATCAAAGATACTGGTAAGTGTGGGAAAATTGCATTTTGGTGGAATTCCTCCCAATTGTACTTTTCTAGCAAATGGAGTCCTCGCAGCTTCTTCTATTGCTTCATATAATTGCCTTCTATCTCCTCCTCTTCTATTTTTTTATCATCCCTCTCATTTCTGCTAATTCTCGAAATATCCGTGCATTTGCCTCAGAATTCTCATCCATTGGTCTTTTTAATGCAGCTTCTCTTCTTCTACGTTCTTGCGATTCCTCCCTTGCGATCCTTCGCATTCTATCATATTCTTCATTAATGTTTTCATTTGCATAATTTTGAAAATATCTTCTTTCTAAATTATCATAATTGTTCAGTCGCAGAGCATCTTGGAATTCTTGTTCTTCCCTTTCTATTCTTCTCACTCTTCTCGTGCGAATATCAGGAATTTCTTCTTCTTCTGTGATTTATTTCTTCTTGATTTGATTGTACTCTGATTCGAGAGTTTGGTTCATTCCTTTCCAATTCTGTTTGTTGATTTACAATTCTTCTCTTAATTCTTTCATACTCAACATTTTGTTTGTTACGAGCCTCTTCATATCTTCTTACTCCATTCTCGTGATTGTTTTGATGTACTGCTTGTTGTCTCTCAGTTTCTTCCATAAGTTGTTGTTCTTCCTCTCGATTCTGATTGTTTTCTCTAGGATTTAGCCTTGTTCATAAATTCTCCAGGTTTTGTTCGTGGTTTGGTATTAAAATGAAACGATTCTCTTGATTTCTTTCACCTTGATTCTGCGCTTGTTCTTGCATATTATTTTCATTATTGATTATTGGTGAATTTTGTCCTTCTCTTTCTGTTCTAACATTTGATCTTGCAACACTTTGAGATTTCCTTCTTTTTAGCATCCCATTTTCCATCCTCAATTCTTGATTTTGTCTTGTTAAATTGGCACGTTCTTCAGCTTCGATCATTCGTTCTTTTTGGATTCCTTGTCTCAATGTTTCTAACATCTCCCTTTCTCTTTCAAGAATTGTTCCTCCCATCAACCTCCCATTTTCTCTGATTTGTGGTTCTCTATCTTATTCTTCTGGTGTATCAGTTCTCCAAGTGTGTATACTCACTCGATCATGATCTATTATTTGTTGAGCTTGATTTCTTCGATTACTCCTTCTCCTACTAGGTTCTCCTGTTGTATTTGCTTCTCCTCCTGCGAGTCTTACACTTCTTCTTACTTTAGTTAATGGTTCTGATGTGTTTCTTCTCCTTGTCATTTTTCTGGTACAGGAATTCTTCAAATCCCTGTTTCTAGCGCCAATTATGTAGTTGCAGAATAACCTACAACTACACCCTCAATAGAATTAGTAAAAACTCAAGAAGTTCTTGATGATGAATGATAACTTTCTTATTAATTCTCTTAGTTGATTACATAGAATTATCCAAAATGGAACTAGAATAGTTACAACTTTTTCTATTCTCTTTCCTAAGATAATTTCTTACACTCACTAAAAGAACCTCCCGAATTTTACATTTGACCTCCTATTTATAGTAAAACTTATGCAGCTGTATATGAATTGCGAAGTATCGCAATTCATTCTCGCAGAATTATTTCATCCTCGCAAAACTTCATATTTCTCCGCGCTACTTCTATCATCGTATCATTTTATAACTCTTTCCTCCTTTATTCATTCACCCCTCCTTCTAGCGCCAATTATGTAGTTGCAGAATAACCTACAACTACACCCTCAATAGAATTAGTAAAAACTCAAGAAATTCTTGATGGTGAATGATAATTTTCTTATTAATTTTCTTAATTGATTACATAGAATTATCAAAATGGAACTAGAAATTATTCCATCCTCGCAAAACTTCATATTTCTCCGCGCTACTTCTATCATCGTATCATTTTATAACTCTTTCCTTCTTTATTTATTACGATACTCGTGAACTATTATCTTGCGATATTCAGTACCTACAATTATTCATCTGCAATGTGAAAAAATTGAGTAGAGATTAGATATTAGTTGTGAATCAAATTAATTTTGCCTCAATATCGGCGATGTTATCGCTAGCAACAATTGCATAACTTTATGAACTATGCGGAAAATCGCAAATCTCATAAATTCTGCGAGCATTATCGCAATAATCTTATGGGATTATTATGCCTTCCTAATTAAAGGTCTTATTTTGCCACATTTTTTCTTTCTGCGACAAAATCGCAGGACATCTTTACATTTGCATGTATTGACCCATTGATCTTGTCTTATCAATATTTTTTCAACATCTCTGCGACAATATGATAAGTATAAATCTCTTGCAAGAATTAAACCTTATGACATTGCCGTCTTGCGATGAAATCGCAGGACGTATTTACACTTTCAAGTAAAAACCCATTGATCTCATCTTAACTTTAAAGTTGTTTGAATCCAAGAGTTATATCTAAAGAAGATCTGTAGTCAATTTCTAAGAGGCGAAACTTAGATCTGAGTTCATCTATGGAAAGAGAATTAACATTGGAAGAGTTATTTAAAGAATTATTAAGAAGTTCTAGAAGAGTATCGTTGTCTATTGGTTCAGGGAAAGAGTGAATGGATAAAGCCTCATCAGTGAGACCATAAACGTCTGCGAGAATGATAAATCAAGTAAGAAAGAATAGTTAAACATAAAGTTACGAAGGAAAAGAAGAAGGATATCATACCTAAGAGTTGTTTGTTAACAGTGTCAAGATTGGATACTTTGGATGATTGATGAGAACTTCCATTTGTTCATTCTTCTCGCGAAGATTAGAAGATTCAGATTTCAGTTCTTCATTCTTTTGGCAAAGAACAACATTCTTCTGTTGAGAAAATTCACGCCTATTATCTAAATCAGAAGCAACGGCAAAAGCAGCTCTTCCAACCTGCGATAGAACTATATAAGTCAAAATTTGGCAAAAATATCAATAGATACATAAAAAGGATGAACAAACAGAATCATACCAGACTGCCAAGTGAATTTAAGAGACTTGGAGTCAGCGATCTTGAAATCCTGCGAAGGGAATCACTGTCAGCTAATATGGGAGCATAGAAGACTTTGGCGAGGGACTGGGATATTTCATTAATAGCTTCATCTCCATACTCATTTGGGATACCAAATACATTCTTTCCAAAAAAATTGGATAGTTGAGCCATTGCAGACTCATAAGAAGAAGAATCCTTTATGGAAGGAAAATTTTGGATAGTTGAACCAACGCCGAAATTACCATCATCGTTGTCCTTATCAAAATTTTCTGGAAAAGGTTGAGGAATTGGAGAAGAAGAGAGTTGGGTTTTTCTTCTCTTTAAGGGAGGATCGTCAGATCCCTTACTGCGAGGAGCAAAAGATTTCCCCTTGCGATCAACTGTGGACTTCACTTTGGTTCTCGCAGGTTTTATTGGTTCTAATTCTTCGATTTCCTGTGAACACAGATAAAGATAAGAAATAGGGGCTACAATATATTGTTAAAGCTAATAAAACGATATTTCTTACTTCATCTGTGAAGGATTTAAGAGCTAAGAAAGTGTTGGGTTTCCTCAAAGCCTGGTAGCTGAGTTTCATTCTGTCAATCTGTAAAAAATCGAAGTAATTAGCGAAAATATCAAAACGTGGGGAAGATAGTGAATAATAATTATACCAAAGATCATAGAGAACATACCTCTTTAGTTCTTTCATGCCAGTTGAAAACCCAAAATGGATATTCTGAAAGATTCGTGGGTAATGCGCAAGAACCAGAAATATAAGGACCCTCAAGACATAACAGAAAAATGAACCACTTGTCATCGCTAGAATGGCGAGGGCCTTGATTAGTAGATGTATGCCAATTAATGTCTATCATAAGAGCTTTATCATCAGCGATTATTTCTTTCTTCAAGCGAACACCCCAGCAAGTGCTATCCCTCTTCATAGGGACAATTTTATAATTTTCAAAAAAATTGTCCACAGTATAATCTGCAAATAATCCTCAATTTAAAGATGTTCCCATTGTCTCTACAAAGAATCCTCAATTGATCTTGTCATATTTTCGCTTGACGAAAAATATATCAAGGCAACAAGCCAAAAGAGAAAAGTTAAGATGAGATCAATGGGTTTTTACATGAAAGTGTAAAGACGTCCTGCGATTTCATCGCAAGACGGAAATGTCATAGGACTTTGTTCTCGCAAGAGGATATAGACCTGTCATATTGTCGCAGAAAATTCGAAGAAACAAGGATAAGGCAAGATCAATGGGTTTTTACATACAAATGTAAAGACATCCTGCGATTTTATCGCGGAAAGAAAAGTTTGGAAAAATAAGACCTTTAACTAGGAAGGCAAAATAAGACCAACAGAATAATATTAAACATTAACTATTTCAGAATACAGGAAATACTTGTTCCTCGCAGAAGAATATATGAGAAGGCAACTTTCTTCGGAATTTTTCAGAATATCGCAAGAATTCATTACATCGCCGATATATTCCTACTTTCACAAGCAGATACATGAAATAATTCAACATCTCAAGAAATTTAATGAAGGGCAAGTAGGGGAATGAATAAATAAGATCTCATTATCTTCCTTGAGAATATTCAAAGTAAACAAAAATTAAAGGTTGAATTCTAAAAGTTGCAAAAGTTACATTGCTAGTAAGGAAGAAGAAGGAAAAGAAAGTAAGAATGAAATTCAAGCTTCAGCGATGGTCTCGCCAGACTCAGGATTTTTACTGCTATTATCAACATCACCAACATTTTTCTCATTACGAATTTCTCTTTCTCTGGGAGAACTTTTTTTTTTCTTCTTCTGGTTTATCTTCTTCAACATATTCTTCAACGTTTTCTTGAACGGGTACATCTTCTAACTCCTTGTCCATGGGAAGAGGGATTTCATCATCATCAACTTTTAGAGGAGGAACAAATATAGGAGGGAGAGAATGGGATATCAGAATATCATTCACAAGAACTTCAGCACTAAGGTGAACCTTGCGAAGGAAACCTCTGTCATGATTTCTAATTTCTATATTTTTGAAGTACTCGAGATAATCAAGTCTTCTCTCTGCCTTATCACGAACTTCTACAAGATCATAAGTGAGAATCTTGTTTTCTTTACGAACTTTATCGAATTTATCAGTAAGATCAGCGATGGTGGAATGAAGATTTCTTTCAGATTCTGCGAGCAACAAAAATGATTAAATATTATTCAGACAAAGATCTTGCAAGAAACATAACGTAAAATTTGTCAGAAAGATCAACAAATGAGGCAGTCAATTGACTACCTTCTTTTTGAGAGGTTAAGTTTTGGATTAATGTAAAGAAACAGTTCTCCCATTGATTCATAGTGTCATCAAATTTATCGCCAACCATACCCTTCAGACGAGATTTCATGTTTTCTTCTTTAGAGTGTAGATACGAATTTTCCTTTGCTAATAAAGAATGAGATTTATTTAATTGGGAGTACTGGTCTTGAAGATCGCTGGCCTTTAAACTAAGAGTTAATCTATCCTTAATAAGTTTATCCTTATCAGCGGCAGATGATTCAGTTACTTCCTTGAGTTCATATTTAAGGGAGCGAAGAGATCGCTCTTGATTATCACATATTCTTTGTAGATTACTCAATTGCTTTGAAGAAATTGCCATCAAGCTTGAAAATCTATGTTTCTCTTGGGATAAAGTGCTATTTTCATCTGATAAAGATTCTATCGCCAAGTTAGACTTGATTAACAAATATGAGAGACGAGTAACCTCATTACTTAATAAATCTTGACTTTGCGATAGTTGATTATTCTCATTAGTAAGATTATCTATTTGATCGATCGAATATGTGTAAAGATTATCTAGTCTATTATACTGGTCTATCCAAGAATCTCTTTCAACACGAGCTTCTTCAGCAATAGATTAAAATTTAAGTCTTTCCATGAAACGAGTCCGATTTGAAACTAATATATGAACCAAGAATTTAAGAAGGAGACTTGAGTACAGAGGATATGAAAGCAAAATAGAAAGACAAAAGAGTAGAGGCAAGAAAATTGTACCTTTCAGCTCGTCATTTTTTCTGCGAAGGTTCTCGAGTTAAGTGAAGAATTGCGAAGCATATGGTTTAGAGTATCACATTCAGAAATTTTGACTTGAAGGCTTTTTCTTAGAGCTTCAACTTCATTTTCTAAAGATGCTCATGAAGCAATATTATCAGAGCCAAAATATTTGAGTAAGGTCTCGCAAACTTCATATTGGAGAGAGTCAGTAGAAGATTTTCTAGCATCATCTAAAATATTAGATAAAATTTTAAAAGCAACATCAACTCCTGCTAAGGTTGATGCATAGGTTTCATTTGATGGAGGAAGAGATGCAGAGGGTGAAGTAGTAACGAGGAAAATTGACGATTTGAGTTATTTGCGATGGTTGTATTATCAGAAGGAGGAGTGTTGGGAAAAACAACAGTTGAAGGCAATAAAGGGCTAGGAGGAATTTCAGTCACAGCAATTTCAGGAGCCATATTTGTCAAAGAAACAAAAGAAATAGAGGTGTTGGCAGCGGTATTCTCGCAGATAAAAGAAAGAGGATCCAATCGTAAGGGTTTAGGAGTAACTCTCGCAGATTTTAACGTGGGGATGGTGAAATCAGACTCAAGAACTTTAAATTGACGAGGTATTTTGGGAGGATTAGCTATGTTCTCGACATTCTGCGAATAATAACTTAGATAAGAAACAGAGGCAACAATATTGTTATTAAGAAATAGGATGTGTTTCTTACCACCTTATCATTCGCAGAACTTCTCTTCTTCTTATCAGTTGGCCTTTTGCGAGCATTATGGTTTTGAACTGAGGATTGGGTGTTAGGGATAGTTCCGCTGAAGAAAATACATAATACGAGAGTTATGAAGGATCAAATAGAGAAAATCGAAGAATATGAGTAAAAATTTAATCAAATAGAGATTATAATCAAAAAACATACCTTGATGACTCCATTAGAACAGTGGCAGGAGAATATGAAGAAGAATAAGAAGAGTTGCAGACAGAAGATAAAATGAACAGATGAAGAAGATAGAGAAATAAAAGGAGAAAATTAGTTTTAAAGTCTAACTCTACCTTTTATAGGCAAAGGGGAATAACCTACTGAGTAGATACGTGTCAGTAAAAATATAAATTTATAACACGTGTAGGCGGTTAAGCTAAATTAACGGAACAATGTCGAGAAGAAAATATGGAAAGAAAAGAGGCTGCGAGCACTTTGAAGAATTGAAGATTCTCATATCCTCTCCACCTTGCGAAGAAGACATAAGAAGAGGCAAGATGTAGGACCAAAATATCGCTACAATATTTCTCTGTGAGATTAACAACGCTTCTCAGCGAGCATTACCGCAAGATTTTAACAACACTTGGCGAATGTTACAAAAGCAGTCAAAAGAGTGACGTAATAACTGACGATTGAAGAAAACATGAGAAGAGCATGTTTGTCCCGCGATGGATACAAAGCTTGCGAGAATGAATATTGTAACTATCGCGGTACAATCGCAGAACAAATCCGAGATAAGAGGAAAACTTAGATGTCATCCATTATGTAACTACCCTATAAATAGAGACCCAATATGTCCAGAAAAGGATGATATATTTTTGAGAGTTAAGAAAGTCTTGAGGAGAGAGAAACTTCAAGAGAATAGTTGTAATCTTGAATTATTTCATTTCTGTAAACATTTCTGAGAACAAAATAATAAAGTGTCGTTTTTAATCTTCAATTGTGAGTTGAATATAGAAAAATCATAAAAGGGTGTAGTGTGGGATTTCCTGCAACTACAGAGAAGTCTTCTGCTCCTCGCAGATAAAAATCTGGAGCTCCTCCTTTGAAGAAAATAAAAACCCAATTCTATTCTTCTTCAACTCCTCAAGCTAATGCAGAAAACTCGAGTGGTAATTATGATAATTTTAATGCTGATGTCCCTTATACCATGGAGTATTCCTAATATGATTCCTCCATGACTCAACTGTCCAAGATCTTTGGTGATATTACATGTGGTATCGCAAATGATTATGGAGATGAAGCTCTTAATGGGGTATCTCAGGCTCTCGCTAAAGTCTGTAATGCTCCTATACTGGTTGATAATGATTCACTCCAAGGAATCTCAAGATCAATATCTCTCAGTCTCTTAAATTCTCTTGGTATTCTGGTACGCTTTCATTTCTTTACTATACTTATGTATTCATGTCCTCTCCAGCTTTAATTTACATTGTTCTCTCGCAGACTGGAAGAGCTTATTTTGCTGTTGCCTCAGACTTGGAGAGGAGGTGTGTATCTTTTCGCAAGAAGAATGTCATTCTTCATAAGAAGAATGTGGATTTGTAATCTGAGTCCGCTAATCTTCGCGGGCAATTGGAATCTGGGTCAACTGACCTTCAAGAAAAAATCAAGCAGTTGGAAACTGATCTAACCTTCTCGCGAGAAAAAGTTGCAAGCCTCCAAGCTGCGAATGATCATCTTTATGGTAAGAAATATTTCTCTTTCCTTTTACCCTTGTATTCCTTTGCATTTTGTTCTTATTATTCTTCCTCGCAGATGTTTATGGCCTTTCTGACGAAGCTATATTCCTTCGTTATTTTCCAAACCTAATAGATGATGGTACACTTCTCAATCGCCTTAATGAATCCTTAGTTAGTTATTCAAATGAACAGATTAACTCCCTTTATGTAGATGATCTTAGATCCAAATTTCATGTTTTAGCAATTGATCATAGATCTAGCTTGAAAGCGGCCAATGCATCCAAGCGTCAATATCTTAATTCTAAAGAAGAAATCAAGATTCTAAGATCTCAAAAAAGTTATTTTATAAATGAAAGGGATCGTATCTCTAGACAGGGAGCACAAACCTTAGCGGATTTTCATAGAACCCTTCTTGAAGTCCAAATTAACAGAGATAAACTTATCCGCAAGAGAGATTATCTTGTTAAAAGAGAAAACCAAATCCGTTCCCGTCTTCTTATTAGCGATGATGATGAATTTTCTTTGGCTGCAAAGATTCTTGACAACGCTAGAGCTAATTTAGGTGTAGATGTTAGTCTTCATGTTGAACAAGCGGCCTTAATTAAGGACATGATTTCTGAAAGAGAAGGTTTCTAACTGTTCTTCCTTATTAATTTCTTGTCATTAATCTTCTTATCTTTGCAGAACTTTCAATTTGTTGTTATATATTCGCAGGAGTTGAGAAGAGATATACTGAAAGAATTGGAGAACTTGAATCCGATAAGAATCAACTAGCAAATACTCTTGCTACTCGCAATGAAAAGTATTCAAGGTTGAAAGATCAATTGAAGATTACTGCTGCAAATTTTAGTAATGCCCTTATTGGTGTTCATAACAACTCCATTAGAATGGTCTGTAATGATCATAACATTCCTCATTCTATATATCCTGATCTTGCAGAAGAAATTCCAGCGAATACTCCAAACCTTGTTATCTCTGATAGTAAGGATGAGGAATCTGACGAGGATGAAGCTGATGGTAAAGGTGAAGAAGAAGAAAAATCTGGCAAAGATGATGATGAATCTAATTAGTCTTAAACCCCCTCTGTAATATTTGTTCATTTATCTCTTTCTCCTTGTATTGTACTACTGCGAGTATCTCCAGCTTCTAACATTCCTTAATGTATAAATTTCTTTTGCTTCTATCTGTAAATTGAAAAGCAATTCTTTTCTGCGATATAATCAATCAACATAATTATTAATCTTTAACTATCTGTGTAAATGTGTCATATAATAATATCTACGTAAATTTATCATATGATGATGAATAAATTTTTTATCATTCTATGCATTCCCATGCTTGCCTCTGTTATTCATCTGCAATATGAAAAAATTGAGTAGAGATTAGATATCAGTTGTAAATAAAGTTGAGTTGAGAACATAATCACAAGTAATAATTGCATACTTTTATGATTTATGCGTAAATATCGCAAATTTCATAATCTCTGCAAGAATATCGCAGTCGTTCAACTTCTTGTGGTCTTATTTTTCCACTTTTTGTACTTGCGACAAAATCGCAGGACGTCCTTACACTTGTATGTAAAAACCCATTGATCTTGCCTTATCCGTATTTTTTTTTAATTTCTCTACGACAATATGACAAGTCTAAGTTCCCTTGCGAGAACAAAGCTCCATGACATTGCCGTCTTGCGATGAAATCGCAGGACGTCTTTATACTTTCATATAAAAACCCATTGATCTCATCTTAACTTTTTCTTATGGCTTGTTGCCTCTGTATAATATTCTTCACGCGACAATATGACAGGACTAAATGCTCTTGCAAGTAAAGCCCCATGACATTGTCGTCTTTAGACACTTATCAGCTCCCTAATGGAGGGTGCCGCCCTTATCTTCCCCCTGGTTTCCCCTGTAAGGAGGGCACATCGGCCATACAATACTAGATCCTCCCATCCGGATTTACCAACAACCAGTTGTTTTCGCAGCCTCTTGTCCTTTATGCCTATATGGCTTATAGTTACAAGACTGCACCCTATGTGGGGTTTTCTTTGGGCCGAGTGCATCATAGCCAAGACTTACCAAGAATGGCCAGGGTAGGTTCATCCGTACCGGGCATCCTTGGTCCAACCATGTACCCCATCGCCTTGGTCATACTCTGTACCCCTTAGAAGAGACCTTCAGTCGTCAAACCAGGGTATAACCTTATATAGTTGGAAATCTAAAGTATCTCTCCTGGATAGGTATCTCAAAGAGATGGACCCCAGTCTCCGTGGTTCAGGTTCCAGCAGCGGTATAACCTTATCCCTGAGTCACGCAAAGAGATACCCCCTTTATATGACGCACTTTAGGTCTTACATTTGCCTCTTGCGAAATTGTATCCGCGAACTAGGGTGTACGCCATATAGGTTTGTCCCATTCTTATGTCTCTGTGAAATTTTATTCGCGTTTCTTGCGAATATTGCAATTCTGGTGAAATTTATTTTCTTTGATCTTCTCTTTATTTGCATTTCAACTCTTGTATAATTTTTCAATTTCATTTTTTTTTATTCAAATGAAATATTCTTTTGAAATATTTTCTTCAACAAATCATTCATAAACTTCTTAAATTTTTTCATTTTACCTTTCTACTTACTACTTTATGCTTCTGCTCTTTTGTTGCGTTTTGCATCTGCGATCCGCTTGCCAATCATATACTCATGTTGATTTTGCAGTATTCCCTCCTCTCGCCGTTCTATTGTATCAACCATCAGCTTATCACCTCTTTGTTTGTGTTTGATGTTTTGTTTCCAATTTTTATTCCTCGCTGCTCTTTCTTCACAAGATTCCATGTCAATTTCATAACATTTCTTTCCATCAACCCAATCTCCCTTTATGATTCCAACACCATTTGGATGAGGAAATTTAATACATTGGTGGAAAGTTGATGCCACACCTAATATCCCATGTAGCCAAGGTCGACCAATCAGGGTATTATAAGGTGATTCAATATCCACAATGCATAATAGAATCTTAGAAAATAACCCCTTCAATGGAATTCGCATTGTAATTTCCCCTTTGGGCTTGTTGGCGGTACCATTGAAACCATAAATTTTATAGGTTGATGGTATCAGATCTTCGTCTCTTCCACCCATGGTTCTATAAGTATGATAAAATAATATATCAACTGAACTTCCAGTATCTATTAGAACTCTATTAATTGCCCAGGAATCTTCAGTTTCACCATTATCATTTTCTTCATCTTCTTCTTCTATTTGTTTTGGATTTATTTCTAACCTTACCACCAGTGGGTTGTCATGCATCTCGCCAGGCTCTGGTACTTCTTGCGCAGTGAAAGAAATAATTTGCTTTTGCCACTCCTCTAATGGCGAGTCTCTCGTGATATTCATTATCTCTCTTCCATCTGTGTCTCTCGCATAGACTCTGCTTAGAACATTGTCGTGTAAATCCTCAATGGTTTTGTATGAATGTACGATGGAATTACAGAACAAATTCTTCGCTTTGGCTCCAACCTCTATCACAAATGTTTCTGCTCCTTTTACAGTATTCACTCAGCGAATATCTGGTGCTAGTGGTAGTTGCTGAGATTGCGGATGTCCTATTAGAAAATGATTTAATTTTCCCTGATCAATCATCCTCAAAATTATTCTTTTACATTCCTGCAATTGTTTATTGAATGACCATGTAAATGATGGTAAGGACAAAATTCTTGGTTTCGATTATTTTGATGTGGCTCTTTTCCCATGTTCCAGGGTGATGGTATATTTTCCCTCAAAATGATAGGTTCCCAAATTTTTTCTATGCTGGCATTCAGGGGTGGCATTTTAATTTCTTCCCATATTACTCTTTGATTCCCTTGCCCTCTGAAATTATTTTGTCTCTGACCACCATAAGTCTCTTGTGGCTGATCAAGTCTTTGAATTTTATTATTTCCACCGCGATTGTAATAATTCTTTTCTCTTTCATACTCCTCTTGATCTCGACTTCCCATAGCTACTAACTTCTGCTGATTTTCAATCACCACTTTTTCTTGCTGTGGCTGCGAGGTGCTCGCCACATTGTTGATCATTTTAGGAAGTAAACTCCCGCTCGCTGCTATTGAGCTGGTGTTTGCGACTGGATATGATTCCATCTCATTTTGTTTTTCCTCCAAAGCACTGTATTCTTCTTGTAGTTCTCGTAGCTTAGCTCAGTCATTGTGATGGTATTTTTGATTCTGAAGAATTGTATGTATAGCAGATTGGTTGCGAAAATTGCATTAATGAAAGATAAAATGAGGTATCTCTCATCCACTCTTCATTCCATTTCACTACACATTGTCTTCCATCTTATGGTTAGGTGTTTCAGACTCTCTCCAATCCTCTGTTTTAACCCAAATACATCTTCAATGCCGGGTCGTGAAGAATTGTTGCTTATATATGCTCCCATAAATGCAGCTTGCAAATGGTCGAAAGAAGTTATTGTATTTTTAGGTAAGCCTTCGAACCATTTTAACGCCTCACCAGTTAAACTAGATGCAAAGTACTTGCATAATACAGCATCATGGTTTTACCATTGTAGCATACACCTAACATAAGCCTTAACATGTTGAACAGCACAGGTAGTCCCATCGAAGATACTGGTTAATGCTGGTAAATTTCATTTTGTAGGGATTCCTCTTAATTGTACTTCTTGAGTGAATGGAGTTCTCGCAGCTTCTTCAATGGCTTCATCGAGTTGTCTCCTGCCTCTTTATCTTCTATTATTCAACATTCCCCTCATTTCTGCTAATTCTCTTAAAATTTGTTCATTTCCTACTGAATTTTGCTCCATCGGTCTTTTCAGTGCAGCTTCTCTTCTTCTACGTTCATGTCTTTCTTGTCTTGCGAGATTTTGTGTATCTTCATCTGCATCTTCATTCTGCCTTCTTCTGTGATTTTCCACTTCAACTCCTTTTAGATTTCGCAACTGATCATGCCTCCCAATTTCTTCTCTGCGAGTTTCTTTATTTCTCATCGCTTCTCTTCGCTGTCTTTCTATTCTTCTTTGTATTCTATCTAATTCTTCATTGATATTATGGTTATGGCGAATTTGTGTGCGTCTTCTTTCTCGATTGTCATGATTATTCTGCCGCATTAATAAGATCAACGATACATTCTTTGATGGTTTCATTGAAAGATACGAGGTTCTTAATGAACTCTGATTTCTTATTATCTAGTAAATCTTCTATTTTTCTTGTTTTGTTTAGAAGAATAACTAGTGCTTTGGAATAGCCATTATTGTGATTACACATAGCTATATCCAATATTTTTCATCTTCTTGTTTTTAGATTTATTGGTTTAAATCCTAAACTTGTTTGGAAGATGATGGTTGCAGTATTAATCTTTATGGTTTTATATATTGCAATATTTTGATGGGATATATGTGTTTACGTCCGTGAACTTGATTGTCCCATATTTTGTCAAAAGTAAAGTTGTTCGTGAATTGATATGCAAATATTGATAAAAGGATGAATAGACTTTTGACAAACACAAAAGTTAATCCTATATTGTCAATTATTGATGTAATATAGGTTAAAATCTTTTGTGACTCAAGGATTATGCCTATTGTGTGTGATTGTGAAAATGGTGATGGAAACATAGAATGAATCCTTGTGTAATCCACGGTATAGATCCTTATTGATCCATATTGTTATGTACTACAAAGGCTCCATTGTGTATCTTATGTTGAGCACGATACGACTAAGCCAACTCCTTATTGGCATGGTTGGTTGTTCCATAAGATGCTATATGTTGAGCATTAAGAACTAAATTAATCAACTTGTGTGGTTATTTAGTTTGTATTCCATAAGTTTTCTTATGTTGAGTACATGTACGTTAAGGTTGTCAAGTCTTATGATAATCTTAGTCGGGGTTCCATAATCTCTTATGTTGAGCCAAAATGAACTAAATCAATCATATAGCATGGTTATTTAGTTAGCACTCCATAAGTTTTTCTCATGTTGAGCATGATGGACTAGGAGGATTATTTTAATGTCATTGCTCCATAAGAAGTTCTTATGTCGAGTGTGGCCAATTAAATTGATTACTTTTGTAATTAGTTTGATTGATTATGACAATTAGATTATTTACGAGTCCTCTTGTGTTTAACCTAATTGATTTAAGTCTCCATAAGTTTACTTGTGTTGATCATATTTAGTCAAATTAATCTTGGTTCGCTTTGGTTAATTTGATTGAATATTTCTTGTTGCATTCCAAATTCATACTTGTATGTAATTTGTTGAGTCTAAAGAAATCCTTCTTTTCTTTTGAAATTAAGGTCGCTCTTGTTGTTCCTTAGGGAATGACATTTTATGGGGGAGAGTTCTTTTGAACTTGTACTTAATTGCCAAATATTTGTGGGGAGTGCGGCTGTGGAATATTAGAGGGGTTATCTTGCGTCTTTATAAACTCCTTGATGAATGAATTTAGATTCAGCTTTATGATTGCATCTAAACAAGATGATATACATTTACCTTTGGTCATGAAATGTGTCTTACGAAAATTTCATTAGGTTCCCGTTCTTGTACCTTTGCCAATTTTATTGACAAAAAGGGGGAGAATTAATTGTAGTTCACACTACAAATACATATGGTTTTCGGATTATTATGTAAGGGGGGAGTGGTTTCCATGTGAGAAGGAGTATTGACTAAGGGGGAATGAAGTATCACCATAGTATTGTTGTTGAAGTTATGATGCAATTAGACTTTGACGATGTGTAATAATACTATGACACTGTATAACAATGATTGAGAACCGATGCTTTTCTCATTGCTATAGCTACGGATATTCAACAACGATGATGCTAAACTTTCAACCTTTGGGATCATTGGACTACTTTGAAGTGATGAAGATTTCGAGTATTGTTGAATATTAGGCACGTGGAATAGGATCTACAAAGTTTATTTATATATTTTTTTTATTCCATATGTATTAATAGTTTTGCCACTAAAATTGACAAAGGGGAGATTGTTAGAGCATTTCTCGGTCGAACTCGCATGCGTTGCTATCCCAAGCATGTTTGTCAATGTTAGTGATCAAAACTATAAAGTCTTGATTTCTAGTCTACTATAGGTAAGGTCTCGGACTAGGATAGAAAGTGTGGTTGAGCTCAAGAACTCCATGGAAATCATCATACAAGATGAAGGATTACTCAAGGAACCAGTGGATCTTCATCGACTTAAAGGTATGTGGAGACTTGAACTTATCTATCACTCAAAAGTCTATCTACTCTATCTCTTATCTTGAGACAAAAGTCGTTTGCCATGTAGACTACGAATATGCACATGTGACATTTCGAGCTGAGTATATCTCGCTTATCTAATTATCGAAATGTGTATTGGTAAATCTTTCGCTTTATCCAAGTTCATCTTTTCCTAGTGACGAAAGTCATGTTATATTTCAATCATTTTGGAAATCTCTCTGACAAAAATAGTTTGTGAATAACAACTATGTAATGCCCTCTGAGAATATTTCAATGATTGAAATGAGAGTTTAGACAATATAACCATTGGGGGATATAAACGTTGTTGTGGCAACACATATATGTATAAGTCCTTAGCACTTGAACCGAAGTTTGCGAACTTTGTTGATCAAGTGAAACCGGAACTTGAGCATCTAACTCAGTCCGCGAAATCAGTCTGCAAACGTGCATAATTCTCGAACCCAAGAATTTCTGCTCGAGTTGTAGCTCGGTTTCAGTCCGCGAACTGACGGAAGTTCTCGAACCCGAGAATTTTTGAGTTTGTGAACTCCAACCGGTTAACTTGAGTCCGCGAACCCAGTCCGCAAACTTGAGTGGTTATGTCTAAAAACGATGTTCATGAACTTATCTAAATTATCTAAGGAATGCTATTGCAAACCATGGCTTTATAGTTCATGAATAGATTCGAGTGAATCAGATCGTTTTTACTTCAATTGTGTCTTGTGTAGTACATGAGATCTCATAGCAATTGAACAACTCTCTAACTAGTTCATTTGAGTCATTTGGACTAGTTATGGTGAAGATGAATATGTTTGATATGAAAGTTATCATTTGGCTAACCATTTGGTTGACTTATATTGAACCAACCATTGTAAACGTTTGGGTACGGTTACACAAACCAAAAATTGTCAAGTACATGTGTGTGTGGAAAGCTAAGTTTTCGATCTAACGATTGACAAATATTAGCTTGTATCTAATCAGGTTTTCATCTAACGGTGAATATTGAATGCTTTGTTACCAAGCTAACATTGATTGCAAACCCTAATTTGAAAGACTATATAAGGGATAACTCTAGAAATAGGGAAACCTAGTCCTCACACATTCTGTGTGATACTAGTTTTCTAAGCTAGAGTCGATTATCCTTTAACCTTTGGTTTTCTTCTTCTAAAATCAGGTTAACGACTTAAAGAATTCATTGGGATTGTGAAGCCAGACCGATACTACTTTTCTTGTAGTTGTGTGATCTAATCTTAATGTTTTTATCATACGAGTACAATTGTAATAATTGGCTTGAGATTTATATCTCCGATAGGCAAGATATAAAAGTAATCACAAATATCTTCGTCACATCGTTTGTGATTCCTCAATAATCTTCTTTGTTGCGTCGATTAATTTTATTGTGAGGTGATTGATAAAACTGAGCTGTTCTTCGAGAATATAAGTCTGGTTTTATTGATTGGTTCCTGTTCACCTTGATTTATCGAAAGACGGAACAAAACTCATAGGTTTATTCGTAGGAGACAAATTTATCTATCTTGTAGATTTTTCTATGTGAAACAGATTTGTTTGCTAAAGTCTTCGAATTTGGGTCGTAGCAACTCTTGGTTGTGGGTGAGATCAGCTAAGGGAATCAAGTGTGCAGTATCCTGCTGGGATCAGAGGCATATGAGAATAATTGTACCTTGGATCAGTGTGAGATTGATTGGGGTTCAAATACAGTCCAGACTGAAGTTAATTTGGAGTAGGCTAGTGTCTGTAGCGGCTTAATACAATGTATGTTTAATCTGGACTAGGTCCCATGGTTTTTCTGCATTTGCGGTTTCCTCGTTAACAAAATTCTGGTGTCTGTGTTATTTCTTTTCCGAATTATATTTTTTTATATAATTGAAATAATACAGGTGGTGCATTGTTCAATCAATTAGAATATCCGACCTTATTGGTTGTTGATTTAAATTGATTGACACTTGGATATTGGTCTTTGGTACCATCCAAGTTATCTCTCTTTGATTAGACTCGCGAATCACATTTTCTTGAGTAAATCAAATTGAGAGATTGAGATAATAAATCCTTGAGTATTTTCTATTGATTGAGTCTAGTTGATTCTCTAGAAAAACAACTCGGAGTTGTCCATACAGATTGTTAATCGAAATATTGGGTGAGGTTGTTAGACCTCCGCTTTTTCAGAAATATTATTGGTCGACCATAGAAGACGATGCAGCTGCACATGTTCAAAGATGTCATCAATGCCAAGTCCATGGTAACCTCATTCACACTCCTTGTCTTCCATTGAATTCTGTAAATAGTCCGTGGCCTTTCTATAGCTGGGACTAGATATCATCGGGAAAATCAATCCAGCATATTCGAAGAAACATGAATACATCATCACTGCAACCGAGTATTTTACCAAATGGGTTGAAGTTGTTCCTCTTCGAAGAACCACTGGAGTCACGATTGCAACCTTCATCAAAGAATATATAATATGCATATTCGGTGTTCCCAAACACATTGTCACTGATAATGGAACTCCTTTTTCCAACAAGCACATGACAAAATTACTCGAGGAATACGGCATCAAACAAGTTTTCTCTACACCGTACTATCCCCAGGGAAACGGACAAGCAGATAGCACCAACAAAATTTGATCCGGATTCTCAGCCGAACAGTTCATGATAATCCTCAAACCTTGCATGAACAGTTGCCTATGGATTTATGGGCTTATAGAAACGTGCCAAGGAGCTCGATCGGTACTTCACCATATTCTTTTCTCTATAGGGCCGATGCCATACTACCGACAGAAATCAAAATTCCTTCAGCAAGGATCGCAACATCCAGTGGAGTACAATGGGATGAGGCTGAAGTGTCCAACTCAAGAATTGCTAAACTGGACATGCTCGAGTCGAAGCGGGCCAAGGTGGAAAAATATGTAGAAACCTACAAACAAAGAATCTCCAGAGCCTACAACAAAATGGTAAGACCTCGAACATTTCAAGTAAGGGATCTGGTATTAAAGACAGCAAAGCACATTCAACAAGACATGTCTACTCACAAGTTCTGTCCGAAATGGGAAGGACCACATGTAATTATCAAGGCAGTATCTAGCGGATATTACAAAATCTTAAAGATTGATGGAGGAGTGGAAGGAAATATAATCAATGGTAAATGGCTCAAAGCATATTACGCCTGATCCATAGAAAACAATTACCCTTTCACCATTTTATCATTTCAAGCATTTTCAGAATGTAATTTATATTCCTCCAAAGAGCGTGCAAAATGCTCCTTTGTTCATTAAATACTTCATAAATGAACAAAAAAATTCCTCATGACATGATCAATTATTCTTCCCAAGAAAAAGCCTAAACACATTCGAAAATAACAATCATAACTGCTCACTCAGAGTAAACCATCCAGCAAAGGATAATTTTTATAAACAACCATGTCAAGCTTCTTTTGAAAGTTCCTGGTGTACACTTTCAAATCCTGGATAGATTTCTCAACTCTCGCTGACTCCAAGGCAAATGCCTTTTCCTCTTCCAGAAATGCAGTTGTGGTGGAAATTGCTTCAACGGCCACCGCTGCCTTGTCAACCTTGATCATCTCAATCCGACGGCGAAGCCAACTTACATTGAACCGCAAGGTCTCACAGTTCGATATCATGTAATCCAACCTGTGAAGGTCACGATTCTTGACATCTTGCATATTTATCTTCATAATCTCTTCAATGATTGGTAAAACCCAAGCAACTGTAGTCAGGAGGGTCAGCAAAAAGTCTCTCCACACCTCAGTAGTGGAAATGTGACCATATCGTCTCCATATCTTGGTATAAAAAAATGCGTGACATTTGGGAACAACGAAGCCGCCAACTATTTCATTACCTGGGAAATTATTGATCATATGAGTCTCAAACGGGAGTCCAGCTGTTGGGTAGTAAGCTCCGGTATTCATGGAGTTGATAGAACTCTTATTGATGTCATCATCATCGGTCGCAGACTTTCCATTCCTTTTCTTTCTGGCATCAACAACAACATGCACATCAACATGCAGTGGAGAAATTTTAATTTCATATGAAGAGTGTATAAAACTATCGAGTAATACTTCATTCGAAAATCATAGAATTACTCACAGATGTTCCAGCTTCAGCATGAGTTGATCTATATCGAGTAGGGGCTCTAACAGTCCGCTTGGGTCTCGAATTGTATGAAGAAGATGGATTCTTCTGATTATCCTACAATAAGTTATTTTCCTATGATAAATAACTCTGATCAAATGGAGACGAAGGAAAATACATGACTTACTGAGACAGACGCTTCTACTTCATGCTTCGACTGAGGTTCATTTCGAGAAGAAATACTACTGCTGGATATAGCGCCGAAAAGTTACGATAATCAAAATTTCCTCTGTACAGTGAAACTGACTTAGGAGAGAGAGAAATGTTTACGCAAATGTTAAACCCTAAGTCCTAGGGATATATACAAGATACGGTGGATGCTTATCTTCTACGATAGTCAATTCAGTTGCGGGTTTTAATGAAACTTCAAGATTCAAACAAGATCAATACTCAAGATATGGAGAAAAATAATTGGGGACTGACGGGACTGACGGAAGTTACGTACGGTCAGAAAAACTACACGGATTTGTGTGTGACACGTTGTTTTCTCACGCAACTTATCTTAGTATTTTCGCAAATGGAAATCACCAAGGCAAGTCGAAAGTAATCGTAACGAATTTTGGGGCATGGACATTGGTCCATTTCATTTAAGTCGGGAAGAATCAACATTAATAAAAGGTCTTATCATTCAAAAAGAAAAAAAATCTTAATCTAGAAGAAAACTGTTCAGATCATCAAAGGAATATCTACTACGAGGATTAAAAAAATAAATTCAAATATTTGAATAAGATCATGATCAAGACTAGTCGGAGTCGTTCGCATCGCCGTCTTCATCATCATCATCATCATCATCCTTCTCTGAATAATCCTCTTCAGACTCTTTCTCAGAATCACTATCCGAGTCAGAGAATTCTTCTTCTTCGGTATCACCATCTATTGCATCATGTAGGCATTCCCGTACAACCTCTTCTTCTTCATCCTCGGCATCTGAGTCTGAGGCCACACTATAAAGACGGGATTAGAATCTCTCCTTAGCTCTTTGTCTTTTCCACCGAA
The DNA here is from genome assembly GCA_023529315.1 of Papaver bracteatum. NCBI lineage: Eukaryota > Viridiplantae > Streptophyta > Magnoliopsida > Ranunculales > Papaveraceae > Papaver > Papaver bracteatum. The sequence continues at coordinate 2,570,934 of JAJJWX010001114.1, forward strand.
TTCTAAGCCTTTTCTATCCATACTCAACAAGTATCTCCGCATTTTATTTCATCTTCAAGAGCTCAGCACGAGCAACTTTCAACCTATCAAGAGATCTGCTATTTTTCAATTGAGAGCGATCTATGTCGCCGCGTGCTTTGGCCTAAGAAATCCTTGCATCCTCCTCAGATTAGCTGGAAGAATAATCACTGCTGGAAGAAACCATTGTCTAGAACCAGAGTCACAGAGTCATGGATGTGCACATATAAATTTCACAAAATGGTAATTCGCAACTCTTACCTTTTTACAATTCCACTAACAGTAGTGATTGCAACGTAAGACGGTAAGAGTTAACACTTCAAAACTTGCTCGCTTCTTCAAACCTACAAAAGACGGGCAAAACTTAGATTTTCATAAAATCATGAATATCTCTACTATGTGAACATTCACCATGGGATTGTGAAAATTAAAACATTACTTCATCATAAATAATTGTTCACTTCTAAGTAATATTGCACAAAACTCAAGTTTTGGTTTCAAGGAAAATAATATATATATTTACACATATATAAAAAAAGAAGGATTTACTCATGTAAATAATAATTTAAAAAAATCCATCAACAAGCTATGGTTTAAAAAAAAAAAAACTTTTTTCCTTCGTACGTTCGTTTTTCTTTGAAACGAGGGTTTATTTCGGCTTTGTGAAAGCTCACATCTCTTCAAGATAAAGTTTTGGTTTTCATGAAGCTCATAAAAAAAAATCTTATCATTGGACACAGGTCTATATATAAAAAAATCTCTCTTAGGTCATGGATTATTAATAGTTTCTCGAACTAACGATTGAACGAACATACGTTTCCTAAAAAACAAGGGTTTTTCAACAAAACTCACACTCATATATGCACATGTATATGATTTCAACATAATCAAAGCATGAACAACTCATGAAGTCAGAAAACTTCAAAAAATAAATAAATCGTACCTGGTCAGCGCCGGCCGGAAGTTCGCCGGAAGGTGCGGCTCCGGTTGGAAATTCCGACGAATTTCTTCTCCTCCCAGATGGTGTGAAGGAAGTAAAGAGATGAAGGAGGTGTTCGTGCAGGTAAAATAAAAAAGGGAGGATTCATTCCTTTTATATCCAATTTTATTTCTAAAACCTAATTTTACAAGGATTTCCTTATCGGGTCGGGCCCGTGAATCCTAAAACGACCAAGGTCCCGTCATCAAAATTAGCGGTTGAACACCAATATATGCTCATTAGACGATGCTCTATCATACCACTAGAATCTTCATTCAAGCCATGGTTTGCTCGTACTATCATAAATTCGGTAAGGTCTTATCTTACGACCAAGTTTAATTGATTATATCTTTTGTAACCGGAAAAACACCATTCAGTGCTGACTGAGGAACATGACTGTCCCTCACTAAGAAGGGGACTTAATGTAGATGGTGGATTTTCGACAAAGGCTAAAATCTTAAACCCATACTTATATGTACTCCTGATCTAGCAATCAAACGAGTATTGAGGCTCATGTCTCTTATCGAAAGCATGAAAGCTTACGCCACAAGAATCTTTGACTGAGAATATTGTCTCTCAGAGTATATGTAGATATGAAGTCTCTCAGCCGAGGCAACGACATATCTCATGAATGCTGAGCAATTTCAGTAATTACTTCCATATAGAATCGAAAGATTGATGGCTCCTAGACAGCATGACTGCTAGTATAGATAAATAACGTCTTTAGGATGTAACAATGTTTTCCCTGACTATATAAAAGAAATATGACGCTTCAACAAGCTCATTACACTCAATTCATAATTAATCAATGCTCCTAGATGATCGTACTAGTATAGAGCCATTAATTATTTATTCTTAAAATCATTAGATTCATTAACTGAATCCCTGAAAAATATTCAATGTTTTTCATAATATTTCGTTACTTCAATTTATGGTTCTTCCCAGCAGAATTCCATGGGTTAGTAATAAATATTCAACACACGGACATTTGAGTTACCTTTGAGTTACCTTTGAGTAAGCCCCGACCAAAATGGTGTAAGTGTACTTAAAAATAGTGCATTAACGAGCACCTGAACGCACAAATGAGTATTGCAAAATACGACGAGACGATGAACCTATGCAAAATAGGAAAAAAATAATAAAATATTAGTCAAGGCGTTAGGGGACTGGGCTCACCGGCCGGCCAGTCATGACATGACCAGTCCCACGACCAAATTCTATATTTTATCATATTTTATTATTTTCCTTGATCTCATGAAAATCTTTTCATTTGAAAAAATATCCTTTGTTTTAAGGAAACTCCTCAGTTTCATGGTGTTTCCTTCGCATCAAGGAAATAATATAAAATTAGAAAAGGTTTCACGGGACCGTGTTTACTAGCCGGCCGACTATGCCCTAGTTTTGGCCGGTTCCACACCTCATGATTCCTCAATATTTTATTATTGTTTCTCTAATTTCATGAAAACTCCTTGATCTCATGACATTTCCTTGATCCCGTGAAAAATAATATAAAATTAGGGAAACCCGTGGGACCGGGCCCAGCCGGCAGTTCATGCCCTAGTCGGTCCCAGAAACCCCTTATTTTATTATTATTATTTTTATGTTTCCTTGATTTTATGAAATTCCTTGATTTTATGATCTTTCCTTCAAATTATGAAAATTCTTTCAAAAGTATGAAAATTCCTTCAAATCATGAAATAATACATAAAATTAGGGAAAAATCACGGGACCGGGCCCTAGCCGGTCCCACACATCCCTTTTTTTTTTTTTAATGTTTTCCTCATCTCATGGAAACTCCTTTATTTTAACAAAACTCTTTGGTTTCAACAAACTCCTTGGTTTTATGGTATTTCCCTAAAATCATGAAAAAATATTATAAAAATAAGAAAAATGGCATGGGATCGGGCTCCTTGGACGGACGGCCATGCCTTGGCCATAGCCGGTCCCAGACTTCATGATTCTCTCATTTTTTATAATTTTCCTTCATCTCATGAAGGTTTTTGACGGTTTCAGCAAAAATCCTTGATTTCTTCATATTTTCTCAAATGATTGCTCAAATGCACACCGGAAAATATCAAAATTCTCAGAACTAAGATACGAACACTTTGGCGACATGAGAATGTTACCTTGACCGACCAAGGTTGTCTCTTTGTCTTGCAAGGATCCGGTCCCACATATTTTCACAATTTGACCTAATTTGCGCAATTGCACGTATTAGGTTCAAAACTCTTCCAAACAATTTGAAGCTTCATGGAATGATCATTGTTTGATCCCGTGACCACCCAAGGCCAGTTTCATGACCCCTTGGTCGGTCCCTCATATCTTCATAATTAATTAGGTTTCATCACCTAAGGTTCAGACGAGCATTATTTTAATAAATGATTAAACCATCATTTAATCATCCTTTCATCAACTGGTCTTCAAGAGACTTTGGTATATTTTGTCTCACGTGAGCATTTGGACACTACAAGGTTGATGCATAATCCCATGTATCCGGTCTCTCCTTCACCCCGTGGTTAATTTTCAATAAAACATTAGTTAATCATCAATTGATCAAAATTAGGGTTTTGAGTCCAAGGTTCATAATTCCAGATTCAAGCGCTAATAATTTTATGTTGATCTCATGACCAATATTTTATTGATTATACTCGGTTCAGTTGCCAGTATTCTGATTTAATACTTTATTTGGTCATGCTACCAATAATTCATCAAACGAGCAACATTTGCTCAGATGAGCAATATCTGCTCAAACCAAAGAACATTGGTTCAACTATCAATGTTCAACAAATCATCAAATGAGAAATATTTGCACACGCCAATTATGTTTATTTATACATTATACCTATCTCTCAATCCGTGAGTCTCAGAACATTTTCAAGCCATGTTCGACTCAACAGTACAAGGACTCATCGTCCCATGAAGTCATGAAGTCAGCCTTGCAGACTCAACAGTACAGTACTGACTAACTAAATACACGTCTGACTTGCAGAATCCACAATCACACGAGACATTAATCGTGTTACATGGGGGATATTAACTAGGTTTTTGGTCTGGCGGTCTACGGCATGTGTGTTCATACACACTGTTAGAGCACTGCTCGGTCGAACTCACATGCGTTGCTATATCAACCATGTTTGTCAATATTAGTGATCAAAACTATAAAGTATTGATTTCTAGTCTACTATAGCTAAGGTCTCGGACTAGGATAGAAAGTGTAGTTGAGCTCAAGAACTTCATGGCAATCATCATACAAGACGAAGGACTACTCAAGGAACCAGTAAATCTTCATCGACTAAAAGGTATGTGGAGACTTGAACTTATCTATCACTCAAAAATATATATAATCTATCTCCTATCTTGAGACAAAAGTCGTTTACTATATAGACTAAATATATACACATGTGACATTTCGAGCTGAGTATATCTCGCTTATCTATTTCTCGAAATGTGTGTTGGTAAATATTTCACTTTAGCCAATTTCATCTTTGCCTAGTGACGAAAGTCATGTTATGTTTCAATCACTTTGGAAATTGCTCTGACTAAAACTATTTCGTGAATAACAACTATATGACGTCCTCTGAGAATGTTTCAATGATTAAAATGAAAGTTTAGACAATATAACCACTGGGGATATAAATATTGTTGTGGTAACACATATATGTATAAGTCCTTATGCACTTAAACCGATGTTTGCGAACTTTGTTGATCAAGTGAAAAACCGGAACTTGAGCAGTCAACCCAGTCCGCGAACTCAGTCCTCTTACTGGCGGAAGTTCTCGAACCCGAGAATTTTTGCTGGAGTTTGTGAACTCCAACAGGTTACTTAATTCCTTGAACCAAGTCTGCGAACATGAGTGGTTATGTCTAAAAACGATGTTCGTGAACTTATTTAAATTATCTAAGGAATGCTATTGCAAACAGTGGATTTATAGTTCATGAATTGACTCGAGTGAATCACATCATTTTTGCTTCAATTGTGTCTTGTGTAGTACATAAGATCTCATAGCAATTGAACAACTCTCTAACTAGTTCATTTGAGTCATTTGTGCTAGTTATGGTTAAAAAGAATATGGTTGATATGAGAGTTATCATTTGGCTAACCATTTGGTTGGCTAATCTTGAACCAACTATTGCACACGTTTGGGTACGGTTACACAAACCCAAAATTTTCAAGTACATGTGTGTATGGCAAGCTAAGTTTCGATCTAACGGTTGAGAGATATTAGCTTGTATATAATCAGGTTTTCATCTAACGATGAATATTGAATGCTTTGTTACTAAGCTAACATTGATTGCAAACCCTGATTTTAAATACTATATAAGGGGAAACTCTAACAATTGGGAAACCTAATCCCCACACATTCTGTGGGATACTAGTTTGCTAAGCTAGAGTCGATTCTCCTTTAACCTTTGGTTTTCTTCTTCTAAAATCAGGTTAACGACTTAAAAACTTCATTGGGATTGTGAAGCCATACCGATACTACTTTTCTTGTAGTTGTGTGATCTGATCTTGCTGTTTTTATCGTACGAGTATAATTGTAATAATTGTCTTGAGATTTCTATCTCTGATAGGCAAGATATAAAAGTAATCACAAACATCTTCCTCTCATCGTTTGTGATTCCACAATATATTTTTTCGCTGCGTCGATTAAGACTATTGTGAGGTGATTGTTAAAACTGAGCTGTTTTTCGGGAATATAAGTCTGGTTTTATTGATTGGTTCTTTCTCACCTTGATTTATCAAAATACGGAAAAAAATTTATAGGTTTATTCGTGGGAGACGAATTTATCTATCTTGTAGACTTTTCTTTGTGAGACAGATTTGTTTGCTAAAGTCTTCGACTTTGGGTCGTTGAAACTCTTAGTTGTGGGTGAGATCAACTAAGGGAATCAAGTGCGTAGTATCCTGCTGGGATCAGAGGCATATGAGAATAACTGTACCTTGGATCAGTGTGATATTGATTGGATTTCAACTACAGTCCAGACCGAAGTTAATTTGGAGTAGGCTAGTGTCTATAGCGGTTTAATACAATGTGTGTTTAATCTGGACTAGGTCCCGAGGTTTTTTTTCATTTGCGGTTTCCTCGTTAACGAAATTCTAGTGTCTGTGTTATTTCTTTTCTGCATTATATTTTTATATAATTGAAATAATACAGGTTGTGCGTTGTTCAATCGATTAGAATATCTGAACTATTAGTTGTTGATTTAAATCGATTGACACTTGGATATTGGTATTTGGTACCATACAAGTTATCTCTCTTTGATTAGACTCGCGAATCATATTTGCTTGAGTAAATCAAATCGAGAGATTGAGATAATAACTCTTTGAGTATTTTTTATTGATTGAGTCTAGTTGATTCTCTAGAAAACAACTCGGAGTTGTCCATACATATTTCTAATCAAAATATTGGGTGAGGTTGTTAGACCCCCGCTTTTTCAATTAGTATCAGAGCAGGCAAACACGTTTAAGACCTTACAAGTATGTGTTTGTAGCGATTTAACTCTATGGACAAGAGTAGTATCTCTGATAAACGCGTCACCAGAAATAAAAACTCTATCTCTAATATAGATGAACCTTGTGTTCAAACTAGACCGACGGAGTGTGACATATGTTATCCCGATTATCCTTTAAAGGAGTCCATTTCTCGAAGTAAACGAGAAACAGCTGAAGAGAGTTATTTGATTCTAAATATTGTTAGAATCCAAGCTGATAGATGCAATAGGTTGAAACAACATATCAATGATTTTCTTGGTATGATAAGAGACTGCAAGTCCAAAGAAAATACTGAAGATCATTCTTCGTGTATGACTCTTAAGGAAAACCTTAAAAATGATGCTTTGGAAATATAACACCTCTTGAGTAAACTCTCTATTCAAGAATGCTCTAAGCAGTCCAACATATCAATTACTTCTGCTACTACTAAAAATGCTCCAGCATCAGAAGTAAAAGTGGAGTCCCTTCCTATTAAGAAAAATATGTTGGATTCCTCTGACAAAGGAAAACATACACCATTTGGAAGGAAGGAATCTCATGACGAGAATGTTAAGACTAAACTGCCTAATCACCCGTGTGATCAGAAAGTGTGTCTCTTTTGTGAAGCAAAAGGTTCTGTTAGACAGAAGAGAAACTCTAAGTTGAATAAAAATTCTCTTGTTCAACTTCAACACACCTTAGACTTAATCCTCAAAGGTGTAACTGATATTCGTATGTCGAAACCCATTGGTTTTCATACATACCCTGTGTATGTTACCAGGAAGGTCAGTTCAATAAGTTCCTCAAATGTTCGAAAGCAGGACAAAAGTCTTAATAAAAATCGTCTGAGGAAAAACAAAGCTGGTGTTTCTGAAAATAATGTGTCTCTTGATCTGAGAAAAATTCTAAGAGAAAGAAGGAAGAATGATGATATGAGAAATGAGATGATAAAAATAATTCAAGGCTACAAAGAAATTTTCAACAGGTTTTCTTCCTCCTCAAGGCGAGATCCTTCTGGTAAGAACTCAAACTATGTCTCATATTTTGATGACAGTAATTTTTATGATAATTTCTCAAATCAAAAGGAGTCTCTCTCAAAATTCAGAAGGAAAAAAGACTTGATCATAGACATAGTTCCTAAGATGAGCTCAAAGCTCATACTTGTGCTAATTAATCACAAGGTAGGGAACTTGCTCATAAAAATCCTGCTGAGCAAGATGTGTAAAAGTCATGTGTACTTCGGCAATTTGCGTTTTTCCTAGTTAAAGCTCTTCTCTTATCGTTCATAGCTAAACTAGTGCCAGCAGACAATTTTACCAAAAAAGTATTTGCAATGTCTTTTAGTATTTTTATGTTTAATTATCTTGTGTTCTTTTCTTATAGACTGCACTGGGGTCAAATGTGTACATGGGCTTACAGCTTGAAACCCTAAAAGTTCCTCTTTCAAACAAAACCTTTAAATAACCAACCTATTGAGTTACATATGTCACGTACGCATACTCTAGGTTTTTCTGGGTTATCAAGAATGTCCTCTTCTTCATCTCTCTATGGTGATTTTGCAAAGGGATTTCTTGTGAAAGGTTTTGGTGTTGAAATAAAGGGAAGAAAGAAAAAAAATCTTGTGGAAGATGGAGCACCTAATGCCTCATGTTACTATGCCTACTCACATCAAGATGTTGAGAATGAGGAGATGGTATCTTCTGAAGTGGTTCATGACTTTCTGAAATACTTTGAAAAATCAAAACTGCAACTTTGTTGATACAATGAAGGATCTTGATGTGGTAAGAATTGAGTTGGAAAAGGTTACTGCTGACCTTGGTCTCATGAAGACACATGTTAAAGAACTTCTCAATAAGGATATATTATCCGAAGACGCAGTTAATGATATGGATCACAAACTCAAAGGTCTTGAAACCTATGAAGTTATCGGATGTGAACTGTAGCTTATGATCGGTTTCTAGTAACTTGAGTTCTTCATGCCTAGTAAATCTTCTATTGTTTCCCTTTTGTTTAGAAGAATAACTAGTGTTTTGGAATAGCCATTATTGTGATTACACATAGCTATATCCAATGTTTTCATCTTCTTGTTTTTAGATTTTTTGGTTAAAAAATTCTAAGTTTGTTTGGAAGATGATGTTGCAGTATTAACCTTTTGATTTTATATATTGCAATATTTTTATGGGATATGTGAGTTTACGTCCGTGAACTTGATTGTCCCATATTTTGTCAAAAGCAAAGTCGTTCATGAATTGATAGGCAAATATTGATAAAAGGATGAATAGACTTTTGACAAACACAAAAGTTAAGCCTATATTGTCAATTATTGATGTAAGATAGGTTAAAATCTTTTGTGATTCAAGGATTATGTCTATTGTATGTCATTGTGCAAATGGTGATGGAAACATAGAATGAATCCTTGTGTTATCCATAGTATAGATCCTTATTGATCCATTTTTATGTATTACCGTGAAGGCTTAATTGTGTATCTTATGTTGAGCATGATACAAATAAGTCAATTCCTTATTGGCATGGTTGGTTGTTCCATGAGATGCTATATGTTGAGCATTAAGAACTAAATTAATCAACTTATGTGGTTATTTAGTTTGTATTCCATAAGTTTTCTTATGTTGAGTACATGTACGGTTAAGGTTGTCATGTTATGATAATCTTAGTCGGGGTTCCATAATCTCTTATATTGAGCCCAAATGAACTAAATCAATAATCTAGTATGGTTATTTAGATAGCACTCCGTAAGTTCTTCTCATGTTGAGCAAGGTCGACTAGGATGGTTATTTTTATGATTAACTTAGTCGTTGCTCCATAGATTTTCTTATGTCGAGTGTGGACAATTAAATTGATTACTCTTGTAATTAGTTTGATTGAGTATGACAATTAGATTATTTGCAAGTTTTTATGTCTCCATAAGTTTACTTGTGTTGAGCATATTTAGTCAAATTAATCTTGGTTCACTTTGGTTAATTTGATTGAATATTTCTTGTTGGATTCCAAATTCATACTTGTATGTAATTTGTTGAGTCTAAAGAAATCCTTCTTTTCTTTTGAAATTAAGGTCGCTCTTGTTGTTCCTTAGGGAATGACATATTATGGGGGAGAGTTCTTTTGAACTCGTGCTTAATTATCAAATCTTTGTGGGAGTGCGGCTGTGGAATATTAGAGAGGTTATATTGCGTATTTATAAACTCCTTGATGAATGCATTTAGCTTCGGATTTATGATTGCATCTAAACAAGATGATATATATTTACCTTTGGTCATGAAATGTCTCTTACGGAAATTTCATCAGGATCCATTTCTTGTACCTTTGCCAATTTTAACGACAAAAACAGGGAGAATTAATTGTAGTTCACACTACAAATACATATGGTTTTCGGATCATTATGTAAGGGGGAGTGGTTTCCATGTGATATGGAGTATTGACTAAGGGGGAGTAAAGTATCACCATAATATTGTTTTTGAAGTTGTGATGCAATTGGAATTTGACGTTGTGTAATAATACTATGACACTGTATAACAATGATTGAGAACCGATGCTTTTCTCATTGTTATAACTACGGATTTTCAACAACGATGATGCTAAACTTACAACCTTTGGGATTATTGGACTACTTGGAAGTGACGAAAATTTCGAGTATTGTTGAAGATTAGACACTTGGAATAGGAGATAAAAAGTTTATTTATATATTTTTTGTATTCCATATGCATTAATAGTTTTGCCACTAAAATTGACAAAGGGGGATATTGTTAGAGCATGGCTCGGTCGAACTCGCATGCGTTGTTATATCAAGCATGTTTGTCAATGTTAGTGATCAAAACTATAAAGTCTTGATTTCTAGTCTATTATAGCTAAGGTCTCGGACTAGGATAAAAAGTGTAGTTGAGCTCAAGAACTCCATGTCAATCATCATACAAGACGAAAGACTACTCAAGGAACCAGCGGATCTTCATCGACTAAAAGGTATGTGGATACTTGAACTTAGCTATCACTCAGAAGTATATCTACTCTATCTCATATATTGAGAAAAAAGTCATTTTACTATATAGACTAAAGATATACACATATGACATTTAGAGCTGAGTATATCTCGCTTATCTATTTATCGAAATGTGTATTGGTAAAGATTTCGCTTTAGCTAAGTTCATCTTTGCCTAGTGACGAAAGTCATGTTATGTTTCAATCACTTTGAAATTTCTCTGACGAAAACTAGTTCGTGAATAAAAACTACATGACGTCCTCTAAGAATGTTTCAATGATTGAAATGAGAGTTTAGACAATATAACCACTGGGGATATAAACATTGTTATGGTAACATATATATGTATAAGTCCTTATGCACTTGAACCGAAGTTTGCGAAATTTGTTGATCAAGTGAAAAACCGGAACTTGAGCAATCAACCCAGTCCGCGAACGAGCGTAGTTCTCGAACCAGAGAATTTCTGCTGGAGTTGAAGCTTGGTCTCAGTCCGCGAACTGACGGAAGTTCTCGAACCCGAGAATTTCTGCAGGAGTTTGTGAACTCCAAACGGTTACTTAAGTCCGCGAACTCGAGTGGTTATGTCTAAAAACGATGTTCGTGAACTTATTTAAATTATCTAAGGAATTCTATTGCAAACCATGGCTTTATAGTTCATGAATTGATTCGAGTGAATCACATCGTTTTTGCTTCAATTGTGTCTTGTGTAGTACATAAGATTTCATAACAATTGAATAACTCTCTAACTAGTTCATTTGAGTCATTTGGACTAGGTATAGTGAAAAAGAATATGGTTGATATGGAAGTTATCATTTGGATAACCATTTGGTTGACTAATCTTGAACCAACTATTGTACATGTTCGAGTATGGTTACACAAACCCAAAATCATCAAGTGCATGTGTGTATGGAAAGCTAAGTTTTCGATCTAATGGTTGAGAGATATTAACATGTATCTAATCAGGTTTTCATCTAACGATGAATATTGAATGCTTTGTTACTAAGCTAACATTGATTGCAAACCCTGATTTGAAAGACTACATAAGGGATAACTCTAGCAACTGGGAAACCTAATCCCCACACATTATGTGTGATACTAGTTTGATAATCTAGAGTCAATTCTCCTTTAACCTTTGGTTTTATTCTTCTAAAACCAGGTTAACGACTTAAAGACTTCATTGGGATTGTGAAGCCAGACCGATACTACTCTTCCTGTAGTTGTGTGATCTGATCTGGATGTTTCTATCGTATGAGTACCATTGTAATAATTGGCTTGAGATTTCTATCTTCGATAGGCAAGATATAAAAGTAATCACAAACATCTTCGTCTGATTGTTTGTGATTCCACAATATCTTTTTTCGTTGCGTCGATTAAGACTATTGTAAGGTGATTGATAAAACTGAGCTGTTCTTTAGGAATATAAGTCTGGTTTTATTGATTGGTTCCTATTCACCTTGATTTATCAAAATACGGAACAAAACTCATAGGTTTATTCATGGGAGACGAATTTATCTATCTTGTATACTTTTCTGTGTGAGACAGATTTGTTTGCTAAAGTCTTCGACTTTGGGTTGTAGCAACTCTTAGTTGTGGGTGAAATCAGATAAGGGAATCAAGTGCACAGTATCTTACTGGGATCAGAGGCATATGAGCATAACTGTACATTGGATTAGTGTGAGATTGATTGGGGTTCAACTACAGTCCAGACCGAAGTTAATTTAGAGTAGGCTAGTGTCTGTAGCGGCTTAATACAATGTATGTTTAATCTGGACTAGGTCCCGGGGTTTTTCTGCATTTGCGGTTTCCTCGTTAACAAAATTCTGGTGTCTGTGTTATTTCTTTTCCGCATTATATTTTTATATAATTGAAATAATACAGGTTGTGCGTTGTTTAATCGATTAGAATATCGGACCTATCAGTTGTTGATTTAAATCGATTGACACTTGGATATTTGTCTTTGGTACCATCCAAGTTATCTCTCTTTGATTAGACTCGCGAATCATATTTGCTTGCATAAATCAAATCGAGAGATTGAGATAATAACTCTTTGAGTATTTTCTATTGATTGAGTCTAGTTGATTATCTAGAAAACAACTCAGAGTTGTCCATACAGATTGTTAATCGAAATATTGGGTGAGGTTGTTAGACCCCCGCTTTTTCACACACGATGAGAATGTGAGCAAGTCGTGCAATCAATTGGAGGAGTTAACAAAGTAGTGGATGGAAAATCAACCAAATCTCCACACGTTGAGCAACTAGTTTTAACATGATTTCTACTTCTCCACTCTTTGATTCCATCAACTTTCACACTTCATGGGATCATTGTGTTTTCAATTCTAGCAATATAAATAAATCTCTGAATCATGATTGAAAAAAGTACAATCTCACATCAAACAGACAACACGATATTAACAATCGAACTCTCAACAGAGCAAATTCAATCATTCAAAATTTATCTTATTTTCAGAATACACAACACACCTACTATCTTCGATAACCATTGATCTCACACATTTCTCAGCTTCCCTCCTACATATCGACCCATCCTCTCTTGTGACCGAATTTACTCTGGAACGACCATTGTCTTGGTTTAGACCGGAGTACTGCATATTAATCTCTCGAATTCAAAGCACTCCCTTCTTGCAGTGCATTTGTGTGAGGTTAAGCATTTTGCTCGGTTCAAGGAGTCTCCTCCGCACGGTCGTCTCATCAATTCCGTAAAAACCAGCAAATCGTTTTGCCCTATCTACACCTTTGACCCAAAACCCTATCTTGGTCACGAACCTAGCTTGTCCATGCCAAAGCCTTGGCCCCACCATGCCAAGCCAAACACACCTTGACTTGGCCCTAGCCATGCTAGCCGCACCATGTGCCAACGACATGCCAAACCCTTGGCCCCACCATGCCAAGCCGTTCACGCCAAGCCCCTGGCCCCACCGTGTCATACCAAATGCATCTTTCCATGGCCCCATAGCCGCTCCATCATACTGGCCTTCCCTATGCGGTTACCAAAACGAAGGCGTACGATAATCAACGGTCCCTCTTCAATCCCAGGAGCAAATCCTAGCCATCCAAGGTTACCAGACAACAAATGGTAACCATTGGCCCGAAACCCAAATTTGGCCGTGCCAAACCATGCCAATGGCATTCCAACCTAGCCGCGCCACCATGCGGGCCTTCCCTATACGGCCACCAAAAACGAAAGCGTATGACGATTAACGTCTACCTTTCCTCTTAAGATGCAAAATATCGACCGTCGAAGGTCACCAAGCAAGCAAGTCTCCCAAGCTCGATTTTCCAGGTAGCAACAATATTGCTACATGTTTTCCACAAAAACATTCGAGACATCAACACATATCACAAACTGGGGGATCCTCTTTGGGTATTGGTTTGGAGGTTTACAACGTACGGCGTACATTACACCCGTCATAAGGAAGTGTCATAAGGAGGTGGTTAGTAAATACAGGGAGTTAAGGGTGAAAAGCTCTTTTATGGGACATCAATTCCATGCGTTAACGGTTTTATGGAACATCAATTCCATGTGTTAACGGTTACCACCTCCTCCCATTTACTCACCCATTTTTCCATTTCTTAATGAGACCAGAGTACAATTCACTTCGACTTGTATAAATAGGTCTTACCTATTTCCACCGAACAACAAGTTCAGTCAGGAGAATACAACACTCAGAAAATATTTTCTAGCTTTCCCTTTTTTTAGCTTCCCACTTTATGATACAAGTTGTAACACAACTACTCTTCCAGAATCAACTATTCTGGTCTCATCACTTTCCTTGCTTCCCTCCCCAAAACCAACCCATTCTCCTCTACTTTGTGACCGAAGAAAGTCTGGAACGGATATTTCTTGGTTTAAGACGGACTTGTACAGATTGATCTCTCGGATCTAAAGTACTCCCTTGCAGTACATTATTTAGGGTTTAAATTCGTTTCTCACCCACACATCCGAAATTACCGAAATCAGCAGAAACCGTTTTTACCCACAACCAGATAGATAAAGCGTCAATGGGCGATTTTAACTTCACTAATTTCTGGGGCATCATAGAGGTAAATATCAAAATAATTATTTTTAAATTTATTATTATTACTAATGTAGATTATTTAGTCAAAATGCTAAAATTATGGAGTAATTTGTAGTATTGGTGGTATAACTACTTCCGTGTTGGTAAACCAATCCTAAAAGACCGGATAGTTAGATTTCCAATGTTGGACATATATATGAAGAACAACGTAGAGAAGAACACTGGCATCGACGTCTTTGGTTCCAGTTTTGTTCACAGGTTACAACAGATGACTCGGAGCCACGATAACGTAGTTGTTCACCCTTACGTTGATTTACCTCAGTATGGTCATGGTGTTGGAGTAAGTATTCTTGATTATTCTATGCGTAGAGTTATTTTTTACAGTCCTAAATCACAAAGAGGGGTTTGGTATCTGGGAGAAAGAGTGCAGTACCAAATACAAGGTATATTTGCAATTGTAATTAACCCGCTATAACAGATGCAAACCTCTGCATCAGATTTTGATCGGCTGATGAGAACCGGTTGGGAGAGGTATGAACTAAATACACAGAGGAATATTGATGAAGCGCAGTATGTCAACTGGTACATGTCAATTACGAAGCCTGTAATTGGGACACAAAACATGCACGTCTATGGGTTAGATTTACCAGGGTTATCAAACATGTCCCATGATCCAAGTATCATTCATAGCCAACCACCTCCACAAGAGCCAAGCTTTATGACTTATCCGAGGACGGGTGCAAGTTCTTCATCATCTTCGTCAAATATGCCCGAAATTCATTGGGAGCTACAAAGTATTACTTCACAAGGTGAGCCAACCACGATCCCCATTGTTTCCCAAGGTATGGACCGTGATTATCCTTACAATAATGTGACTTCCACTGAGCCAGAGTTAAGGAAATAACTGAATGATTTATATTGGCTGAATCGACAAGTAGAGGCGATGCACTTGGAAGAAGTACCAAAATGGCAGACAAACACAATGTTTGTATTGAGTCCGCCTGTAAATGATGATGGGTGGCGGTCACAGTCTTCCGGTTCCACTAGGAGAAACAGATCATGGCACGAAGGTGAAGAAACCAACAGATCATGGCAAGATAGTGAAGAAACAGTGGTGTAAGAAACACAACAAAATGTGGTGCGAGAAACATAGAACAATACTGCACCACAACTTGTGCATGTATCTCAACCTCAGGCATTTCGTCTTGAACCTAGGCGCATTTCATCACCATTCTCGCCCTACAACCAAAATGAATGCTACACACCAACACCACCACAACAACAAACCTCTTATATGCTTGGAGTACGGAGTACACATAGTGCTTTCCAATCGCCTTATTTTGTTCAGCCAGGTCTATCAACAATCGCAAATTTATATAATATGTTGGCAACTGGGGATTTTCCAGGTCTATCCCCAGGATTTTCTGAATTATTGGCTCTAGAAAATAACAATGAGGGAGCTAGAGATGAGCGACGTTAGAGAGATTATTGTAATTTTTAATTCCGCTACATTTGTAGTTTTAGTTTTAAAAGTATGACAGTTTTTATTAAATAAAATTACATATGTTTAAAAATAAGCGTTTTACATTGCCTTCACTAAGTTACGACGGACTACATTATATTAGCTTCACTAATGAGAACAAGTACTGGGTGGAAAAACAACTACAAAGAAGGAGTTGAACAGTTTCAACCCCTTAAGAATTTCAAAACATTTTACGAAAGGAAAAACCACATTTTTCCATCTTCTCCATTCAGGCAAAGATCTTGTTACCATCTCAGCATCAGTTTCACCTCTCAGTCGATATCGATTTACTTGTATGGTTAAAGTTACAAACTCACTTACTTATTTCTTAATTGTACCAAAACGATGTTCTAGGTCGCATATAGAATGACGACTCGGATTACAAGTGTCACTACAGAACCCATCGTGAATAACCGCCCAGAAATTCACCCATGGATAGTTTTCCAAAGCAAGCTGAGTAGATAAAAAAACATAGTTTCTGCAAATAGATTCATCTTCTTCTTTAGCATACGGAACTCGCCGAACTAACCGGGGCCGAGACATATTCAATCAACAATTGAGAGTGAAGAGAAGAATGTGTGAATTTAGAGTTGAATGTGTGAATTTAGAATGTGTGTATTTATAGATTTCAAAAAATGTAGCCGTTGGATCACAAGTTTTTGTAGCCGTTCAGATTGAGCCGTTGGCGCTATTGGGACAGACGCGGGCGCTTTTAGTACTGACGTGGGCGCTTTTAGTGAAAACGCGCGTTAGACATACAAACTATGGTGTTTTTTCTTCGGAAGCCAGCGTTTTTATCAATGACGCCCGTCTTTACCACAGACGCGCGCTGGCTATTCCGCCTCAATGTTCAAAGCATCAGATTTGTTGATTTGAACATCCATTTTTCATGTTTGTTCATTCCATAAGAACTGCTCTTATGTTACTCATGAGATGGCTCTCGAAAATTTGGCAATAAAATTAGCTTTAGGGAGGACAGTTGGGCTCTTCCAACTGCTTATGGTGTGCCTGGGTCTAAATCTACAACTGATGCAAATGGACAACACCACCGTTTTCAGTTAGAACTCCGGCAGCATCCTAGACGAGTCCACGACGATGTTCAATAATTCGACCCTGCGCCCAACGACCAATCCTTTTCCTTGGTTTCGTCTTTCCCCTGTGCTAAGTTTTTTTCTGAAGCAGTGAAGCTTCTACAAGTCTCCGTTATTCCCCTTCGCTTATCTATCTCTCCTCTAAAACACCCTAAAAATAAAAATTGAAGTGGTTTCTGTAGACTAAAATTACCATTCTCTAAGTTATCTCTGTTTGATTAAACCAGATGTTGAAGAGTTGGAAATTGTATCAGAATTGTTTGTCAGCTCATTTGGTTAATACCCAAATTAAACATTTCTGGTATTCTATGGGGGAATTGGAGACATTACTTCTAACAAAAACACTTACTCGAGAAAGATACGACGGCAACCACATCTAACCCATGTAAGTATATCACTGATTCTGTGATTTTCAATGGCTAATTGGGGTTTGCGCTTTTGGTATCTGAGTTTGATGTTTTGGTTACTTTGTGGACAGGTTGATGATGATAAATGAGATGAACAATTTAAGGTTAAATGGAAAAGAGCAGCTATTACTAGTGGGTTTGGTTTTGGATTTGTTGGTCCAATTTGACACTACTGGTATGTATCTTGTTCTTCCCCAATTTCTTCACATAGTGAGTGTTATTGGGCTTGCTAGTGTGGGGATGAAGTCTTGTCTGCTTATGAGTTACTCTTAATTGATACCCATTACCAGAAACATGATAGCGCGTTTGTTTTTCGCCAATTTCGCCTTCTTGTTTCCCCCAATTGCTCTTAATTCATCAAATACATACTATTATCGTATTATTAGCTCTAGAATTACATATGGGGATGAACATATAGCTTAGAGGTGTTTATAAATTTCTCTTAGTTACTACTCATTATGGAAAGAATGGCAATGGCATAATGCTTTTGTTTTTCGCCCTATTCACCTACTTGTTTTCCCCCAGTTGCTCTTAATTCATCAAGTACATACTTATAGCACAGTTTCTATGCATATTCCTAACTAAGGTTACATATGGAGATGATCATAGGTTAGAGTTGTTTATGAATTGCTCTAAAATTGATACTCATTACTGAAAGAACGATAGTGTGTGTTTGTTTTTGCTTGTGCCTAGCGTCCAAGGAGTCCTAAATGGTAAATTCATAGATTTTCTCTGGTTATTCAAGATAGAGAAGTGTGGATTTTCTTTGATTTTGGAGTCCTGTAGGACTTGCCATCAAGGAACGAACTCTTAGCTGCCTTAGTTACTTGCATTTTTGGTTATACATATTGGAGGTGAACATATCTCAGCTCTAGTTATGAATTGCTCCTAAATTATGCTTAATATGGAAAAATGGCAATGTACTTGTATTATCTCGGGGCAAGCCATAAGAGGAGACCCTAAATCCATGCATTTTCTGTGGTTTGTCAACTGGAAGAAAAAAAATCTTTGCCTTGGAAAGAGGCATGGATTTCTGGATGTTGGAGTAGGACTTGACCATAGAGAACAAACAGTTTATTTGCTTGAATAGTTGTGAACAAATAATCTGGTAAATTTTGAAATAAGAATGATGTGTGCTTAATGTGTTTGTGTAGGTATGAAGGTCTAGATCGACTGATAAGATTCCCACTTAGATTCCCACCAAATTCATTACGGTTTGTTGCCAGTGAAATAGCTCTTGATGGGGGTGTTTTCGGGCCAATGTATGGAATCTTGTTCTTCAGTTACATTGGGTTTGCTTCTGGCAAGAATTTAGTTGAAGTGAAAGAAGGTATTATGAGGGGTTTAATACTATCAGTGGCCGTCAGAGCTGCATTTTGGAAGATGCTCCTGTATGTTAACATGTTTCGGGCCGATAATCCAATTCATATATTTCCGACACGTTCCGCTTATGTATCAACTCCTCTTTGCCAACATGTTTTGTTTGTTAGCTGGTGCTTTCATGTCTTGGATTGAACAACAGGAAAATGCTCCTTGGAAAAAAAACATTGCACATCTCTTCTTACTTTTGAAGACCAGCAACTACAGAAGAATCCAATCAGGGAATGCTGATGTTTGCTGTTTGATATGCTGAAATATTCGAAAGAAAATTGAGGGTAGGTTCTTGACCTGGGTTTACAAATTCATTTGAGCACTCTTGAACTTGAATCAAGATTCGATAGTAGTCGAATGAAACTCGATTTCTGTACAACATTTGTTTTTGTATTCAGTAAGCAAAGTTGATGTGAACTGAACTGGATTCGTTCTTGGTCTTGCCTAATTTGCAGCTTTAAAGATAATCTTTCTAGAATTCCTTCTTCATTTGTAGCCTCCACTATCTCTTAAAGAACCATCTTTTGGGGACTACCCAAAAAATGTGGGGGACTACCCAGTGATACAAATGTCCACCCTACAATGATAAGGGGTGTCCTAAACTGTGGAAATGACTAACCTACCCTTAACCTATATATATATATATATATATATATATATATATATTACCACCTCCTCTCATCACCACCTATATATATAACCACCTCCTCCCATCACCCCCGTCACTCACCACCACCGACCACCTTGAACCACCACCACAACCGCCTCTATATATAGCTTAATTTAATTCATTAATAAAAAAAAATCAAAATCAAAATTATAACAAACTCATTACTTGTCATTCGTTTTTGGTTGCAAAAATGAGAAGTAATCATTAAAATGAGTTGAAAATGTAAGTTGCAGAGAGAAGTTCGGTTAGGAATTATGTCAAAAACTTTGTCGAACTAGCCGAACTCAACTTTTAATGGAGGTTTTTCTTTCAGAAAAAAATTCGGTTACGTCGCAATTTTTTTTTTCCTAACCGAACTTCAGTTCGGTTATGTGGCAATTTTTTTTTCCTAACCGAACTTTAACTGAGTTACAAATAGGCATGTGGTAAGTTAAATAACTTAAATCATATCTTCGCACTTTAGAATCAGAATCATGATAAGTAAATAGATGAAGGCGTCTTTGCATATTATGGCAATGTGTATTCGATTCTTATATCTTTTGTCAAGTCACTTAGCTTATAAGCCATGCTACATACAAATGGAAGTCCGGCCAACAGGAATAATACATTCCCTTGAAAATTCTTTATCATCAACACCGGAGAGGACGTCCGGTCGTGTTTTAGAGACTGTGTTTAACGGTTAATCTACAAGTTCTGTTCATCTGGCATGGGTACAATGGTTAGTATCAGTTGACAAAATTACAAAAGAAAAAGGTTTTGGAGAACACAGTAGGAAAAAAAATTGTTTAATGATCAATCACTAAAGAAAAAGGTTTTTGTTCGGTTAGGTACCAATTTATTTTGAAGAATTAATTGGGGGATATGAGAATTAATTGGGGGATATAGCTACGGGACAAAATATGTGTCCCAATAACAATTCTGGGTGACCCCTTATGTAATTATTTTTTTAATTCCTAATCTAGCCCCCACTAATTAGGATTAGTGATTAAGTATAATTAGTAAAATGTTAAGTATTTGGGGGATAAATTAGTGTGTATTTTTATTTGTGTTTGGGTGAGAGTAGAAGGAGGGAAAAAAATATTTGAGAGGAATTTCTTTTTTTGAAAATGGGAAGATGATTGTGATGAGATAATTACTGATAATAAGAGGTTGAAAAATTGATTTTTTTCTTTGAATCCACCATTGTTGCAGCTGAAAAAGCTTGGTGCCGGCATGGTATTCAACCAAAAAACTCATGCCGGCAATTGTTGGAAATGTTCATAAATTGTTTGCCACTATCCGGGGGGGTTCGGGGGGGAGTAGCCCTACGATTTTTTTCCTGGTTTTGATCTTCTGAATGTTGATTTTTTTCTGGTTTTGAACAGGTACCGGCATGGTAATAGTTTTTTCGAGCGTCGTTTTTGTTCCGGCATAGTATTTTGCTTAAATACCTATGCTTGGGAGCAATGAAAAGTATCCAGAATGTTGATTTTTTTCACTTGACTACCTAGGCATTGATAGGAAATTATCGGGCATGATCTGCATCCGTGTTCCGGCATATGGTCTTCATCAATTCCGGCATGGTATTCCTCACTTCCATTTTGAATTTTTGCGGCTTTAAAAAGCTTGGTGCCGGCATGGTCAATTGATATGAAGACCATGCCGGTATTGTTTTCCGGCCTAGGAAATAAATATGAAAACTATGCCGGAAAAAAATACCGGCATGGTCTTCATATCAACTGACCATGCCGGTACCAAGATTTTTAAAGACAGGAAAAATTCAAAATGGAAGTGACGAAGACCATGCCGGAATTGATAAAGACCATATCTTGGAACACGGACTCAGGCATGGTCTTCATCAATTCCGGCATGGTCATCATCACTTTCAGCATGATCTTCATCACTTTCAGCATGATCTTCATCACTTCCGAATAAAAAGAAATTTTGTTTCCAAAGTGAGGTGAAGAGAATTTGATATAGAATGGGGAGAGTTTAGAATTTGAAAGGGAATGGAGAATATTTGGGTTTCAAAACACTACCCCTAAATAAGATTAATAAGAAGTGGAGATGGAAATGAGGGATATGATTTAGATTTTTGATTTTAAGTTTTTAATTTTTATTTTGAGGGAAGAAGTGGAGATTGAAATGGGGGATATGATTTTGTTTTTTGATTTTAAGTTTTTTTTTTGATTTTGAGGGAAGGGTATTTTAGTATATTCATAACCAAAAGTCACCCCTTAGCACACACCATGGGTTGGGGGAAGTAATTCATATCCCCCAATTAATTCCCATATCCCCCAATTAATTCTTCTTTATTTTTTCCTAACCGAATTAAAGTTCGGTTAGGTAGCAACTTTTTTTACTTAACCGAACTTTAGTTCGGTTACGTCGCAATATTTTTTTCCTAACCGAACTTTTCTCTGAAAACTTATATATTGAGTTCGGTTACGTCGCAATTTTTTTTATTCTTTTTCCCAGTAGGAACTTTTAGTTCGATTCGTAATAATTTTTTTTTCCTAACCGAACTGTTCTCTGAAACAAAAAATTCCATTAAATATGAGTTCGGCTACCTGTGTTTTTAGAAACATTAACCGAACTACACTTGCAGATGAGTTCGGTAACCTGTTCTTCAAATGTTGTAGCCGAACTTTGTAAACCAAACGGAAATCAATTTGTAAATTGTTCATTTTTAGGAATGTTTTGGCCAATTCAAGCACCATTAACTAAATTTGAAGTATCCGTGAGTACCCAAAATATCATACTCTTGTTCTTCCTGTTTCCTTCTTCTTCTTATCTCTCAAAAAAAAATGTTAAAAAAAAAACAATCCAACTTATAAAACACTAATCACTAATCCCTAATCACTAATCAGTTTTTAACTAATCACTAATCAGTTTTTCACTAATCACTAATCACTAATTAAGTTTATCATCAAGGGTAAAGTGGGTATTAGAAATAAAAATTATAAGGGATGACCAAATATTACTTCTAATATCCTCCAGAGAAACTGATGGGTAGTCCCCCAACTTTTTTGGGTAGTCCCCAAAAGATGTTTCCTCTTAAAAGTGCAATTGGGTAGTTTTGGGAATGGGCCTTATCGGATACATAGCTATCGGAGAATAAACGGCCCGGTAATCCACGCTTAAAAGTCTTAAGTTTAAGACAATATTACCCTTGAAAATTTCAAAACCACCGGGTTAAATACAATACCCTTACTGGAAATGAGGAATTTTTCATTTGAAAAGCTTAGTATATATTCCCGCGCAGGCAATTGTTGAAAATTTGAATTACGGAAATTTGAATTTCAAAATGGGGAAAAGAAAGAGTAGAGATGATGAATCGATTTGTTCACGAATTGGAAATACAATCTGTTCAGAAATTAGGAAAAGATTGAGAAGTTATACTAGATCGATTAGCTCATGTACTTCTTCTCCTCCTCCTCCTCCTCCGTCTCAATCAAGGTTTTCAGGTTTATTCTATCGACGACGACCTCCATATTTCAACAGGTATGTATTTCTCTTTCTTTATTTCTATCTCTAGATCTGAACGACCAGTAAGTTGTACTCGATTCGTCTGTAATCTGTAGTGATTGATTTCAGTTTTTTTCGATTTGGTTGAATCTGGATCTTCGATTGAAGATTTAACTGGATGACGAAGTTTGATTCAATTATAAAACTGATTCTAAGTTGAAGATCGTTTAGTTTGTTTGAACTTATTTTGAATTTCTGTTTCAAATTTTTTGAGCTGAAATCTGAATTTCGAAGTGAAATTTTCGAGAAATTTTTTGGAGTTTTGGAATTTCAAATCGAATGTTTTCCATGATTGAGCTCAGTTTAGTTAGGAATTAAAGTTTTGCTTCTTCGTATTAGACTCTGATTCAGTCAATTTCAACGTTAAGCATGAAAAACGTCTTCATAATAATTCGCTTGGATTTGAGTTTCACTGAATTATTTCTCTAAATCTGAATTTAACTTTCAATCTCAAGTGTTCAGATTCAGAAATAGTTTTCTTCTTTGATTTCCCCTCTTATGTCGGATCTATTGAACTTCTTTGGTCATCACTGTTTCAATTTCTCATTAACTCAATGTGTTTCTTTTACAGGTTTGAAGAGGATATTTGGACCGAGATAGCAAAATATTTAGACGGAAAAAGTATAGTGATGCTTGGATCAGCTTGTCGTTGGTTTCGTGATGTAATTTTGGAAGAAAACAGTGTTTGGAAATACGCTTGTTTACGTGATCTTCAAATTCCTCCGTTTCGCCAACAAGTCTCCTTCAAATGGATCCACCTCTACGTATCAGCATTTGGTAAATTTGATTCAATCCCTTACTTGTGTGTATGTAAATTATTCGATGTATCCTCCTAGAGAGAGTAAAAGTTAGCTTCTAAATTATTGTTCTGGTTTTGTGTGTTTCAGATGGGAGTCATTCTTATCTGTTTAGGCAACAAGACAAGCACATTGGTAACTAGAAATTCCTTACAATTCCAGTCTTTCGTAATTTTCGTAATTATGGGTTACTTGAGTTACTAGAGATTACAGCAACTAGAATTTGGGATATGTTAGAAAAGCTTTCATAAAGGATGCAGTTAATCCAGTTATTTTAATATTTTCATTTTTTGGTAGAGAGTTTCTGGGATATACATGTATTCATTTTGCTATTACTGACTTAGAAATCTTGAATGGGTTAGATTGGATGAGAATCGGTGCTTTCTTCTTCGACTCATCGATTGGACTCCTGACTGAGAAGATACCTTTGCTCCAAAGACTCCCTAGAGGAGTGTCTATAGAGAAAATGTTGCAGACAACTGGTACTTGCGTCTTAGATAATATTAAAACTGGTATCTGGATAGCAGGTAACCTTTCCTCTTCTTTGTTTTTTTACATATTTAGTCATGTTTGATTGGAGAATATTTGTAATTTCAAGGATATTATTACCAATGTCTGTATCTCAACCTTTTTCTTTTTTGTTGTTATCAGATCTTCAGGTGGTTCACTGTCCTGTTTGCAACTTGGCCACATGTGAAGGTGCGAAAAAAAAGAGAAGGAAAACAAACTTCTGGAACGCCTTCTATTATGTTGACATCAACTTACCATCACTTTGAATTGTTAGCTATTTGAGGACCATAGGAGGGATATTTCATCCATTGAGCCTTCAATCATCAATAATAGTAATTGGTCTTTAATCATCATTTTTTTGTTGTTGTTGATGTTTTTACAGGGACAATGCAGACATTAGATGCAAGACACATAGAGCTCTTTCTAACTGAGGGATACAAAAATGGGAGCTGGGACTACAAAGAGATTGGATCCCATCAGATCAGGACACCCTCTGATGGAGCTATAGGGGTCATTCTTGACATTAAGCACCTAAAAGACCGTGCAACTACAGGTAACATAAAAAACCTGGAAACTGAAACCATATATTAAATTTCTGCAACCATGCATGTAAACTGAACCAAAACTTGTGCCACCATTCCCAAATTTGATTCAACCTGTGGAATGCGAACTGGAATAATGAACATTATAACAAAAATTCCAACTTGCATACCTTAATAGTTGATACCTAAGAAAACCAACTAAGAAAACCAATACTGGAGCATAATCAGAAAGGACTGGCCTTGAATACCTGTTCCTTTTTTTAAATTTCCCGACATTTTGCATTTACGTGCATATACTAACCCATTATCTAAGAAAGAAACATCCAAGTCCCATATAGAAGAACTAAATGTGAACCAGTTACCCTTTTCCGTCTGAGAAACATAACTGAAAGTCTGAAACTAGGACTGGAGTAGTTTCTAGCTCCAGAATACTTCAGTAACTGAACCAGGGGTACTCTATTGACAGCGGTAACATCCAATCCTTTACTAACTTATAGTCATCACTTCACTATTAAGGATAACATTCTATTTTGAGTTATACAGTTCAACTTTTCTATTTGATATGCAAAAGAAAAAAAGGAGCATTATTGTTTTACCCCTCAAGAAAAAAATTACTTTTTGGGTCGTTTATTATTTTACTTAATCTTCTGAGTTTGATGGAGCAGAAGTGTTAGATTTGAAGAAATGGGCAGCAAAACCTAGTGATTGGCACCCAAGGGCTCGAATTTCTTGTCATGGAGTAGCTGTCAACACCAATCTTCAGGAAAATGACGGTAAACACAGAGCTCCTTAAGCATTTCCTACTTATGCAGCAACATCATATAGCTCTTAATCACTATCCCCCACATTTATCATCAGCATGAGTTGCCAAACAGATAGATAACCTTCATAAATTAACCATGTGTACCCCTAAATGTTAAACTTAACTTTTGAAATTTAATTTCTGACTAGTTTTTTCTTACCTGAAGAATGTTCAAATTTGGTTTAGAGTTTTGGTTTTCATTTTCAACAGGACTTCATGTTACATATCATGCAATGAGAGCTGGAGAAGAAGATGATAGTGAAGTTGTTTCAATTAGAATCTCTCAACAACTCCTTTAGTTCCTACAGCTAAAAATTATACTCGTCATTCATTCAAAAAGCAAGAGCAGTAATTTAAAAAAATTATAGTTCTGTTCACACACATCACGCACACAGATAACATCAATTCCATTTGTTGGATAACAAACGTATCCATTATATGATATAAAATTAACTTACAAAAATATTACCTAGATTAAGATGCAGGCAGTGATATCTTGTACTCAGACAGAGATCAGTATTCTTTTTTAAATTCAGTCATTATCTGTTCTACATTTTATTGTTAAATTTTGTAAGATATCCCATCTTTGATTAATATTTTTAGTAGTACAACAAACTTTGCTATGGAACCTTCGGCTTTGGGTGGTGAGAATTGTAAGACCAACAATACATACCTGCAGTTAGCACAAGCAGGCCCAATAGCGTCTTTGTCAACAAACATTTGATTTTCCAAGTAAACTCTAACCATTGCAAACCTTTGCAACTCTGGGAAATATTTGATAAGTTCTATTTTACCCGCCAAAGTATTATATTACTGGGAATAGCTTTTTTGCTAAACAAAATGGATTCATCCTTACTTTTGGTTAAAACCAAAACCTTACCTAATAAACTTCCCCCAAAACTAAATCAAAACAAGAACAGAATCACAGAGAAATTAGAGAATCAAGCATTTTCATGGCTGCAGTCTTGCAAAAACTTCAAACAAGTGACTCAAATTCATGCCCATATTATCAGAAACTCAATTCATCAAAACAATTTTGTTGTTACAAAACTTGTTTCTTGTTGTTTCTCATCACATAACCCATGTTATGCAACTAAGGTATTTGATCAAATTCTTGAACCAAATACTATTTTATGGAATAACATGATTAAAGGGTTTGTTCATGTTTCTTTATATGAACAGGCTCTATTGTATTACATTGATATGCTGTCACATGGCTCAACACCTAACAATTTTACTTACCCATTTCTTCTTAAAGCTTGTTCAAAGCTTTTTGCATTTGAAGAAGGTAAAGTACTTCATGGGCATATTTTGAAACTGGGTTTTAAGTCTGATGTTTATGTTCAAACTTCTTTGTTGGATTTGTACGGGAGTTGTAGAGATATTGTTGCGTCACGGAACGTGTTCGATAGAATGTCTGAAAGAGATGTTGTAGCTTGGAATGCAATGTTGGTTGGGTATACAAGATGTGGATTAGTTGAAATTGCTGAGAAGTTGTTTAATGAAATGCCGAATCGAAATGTTTCTTCTTGGACAACGATGATTAGTGGGTACGTTCAAGTTGAGAATTCTATGAAGGCTTTGGAAGTTTTTCAAGAAATGCAAATGAATGGAGTTAGACCTGACAAGTTGACTATAATCACTGTTCTTTCGGCTATTTCGAATTTGGGTTCGCTGGAGATGGGTAAATGGGTGCATGATTATGTAAAAAGTAAAGAAATTGAGATTGATGGGTTTGTGGGGACTTCTCTGATAGATATGTATTCAAAATGTGGGAGCATAAATGAAGCTAGAGGTGTGTTTGATAAGATAAACCAAAGAACTATTTCATGTTATAATGCAATGATATCAGGTTATGCAGTTCACGGATTAGGTGAGGAAGCCATAAGTGTATTTAGAGAAGCTGAAAGATTGAGAATTGGTATCGACGATGTAACCATGATTGGGGTTTTGAGTGCTTGTAGCCATTCAGGATTAGTTGATTTGGGTTACATGTATTTTGATTCAATGAAGGAAAAGTACGGCATTGAACCAAAGCTGGAACATTATGGATGTATTGTGGATCTATTAGGAAGAGCTGGAAAATTTGATGAAGCAATGAAGATTGTTGAATCGACTGAAGCCGATATAGTTTTGTTGGGTACATTAGCTTTTTCTTGTAGAATCCACAGAAACGTAGAGTTAGGAGAAGAATTGGGAAGAAGAATGTATAAACTTGATCCAACAAATAGTGGTTTAATGGTATTGAAATCAAATCTATTTGCAGTTGAAGGAAAGTGGGAAGAAGCGGCAGGAGTTAGGAGATCGATGAAAAATAAAGGAATTCGAAAGAAACCTGGTTGTAGTTGGATTGAAGTCGATAATGTAGTTCATGAATTTGTTGCAGGAGATGATTCTCATCCATTTTCTAAAGATATATATGCCAAACTAGAAGAGTTGAGTGAGAAACTGAAAATGTATATATGAACATAAACTGAAACCATGTTAAGTTTGATTGCCAAACCTTATCCATGTTATTCTGAAATTTGGTTATGCTTATATCAGATGAATCTATTGGTGTTCATGCTTGCTTGATGCACTAGTTATTTTAGATTATCTATATGACAAAAACACAAACTGTTTTTGACCCTTCCAATGGTTTCTCTTGTTGTTCCGTAATCCATGAGAATCAATGTACTGCCACATTTTTGGTGTGGTGATTAAGCTATATAAAATAAAAGTTGTACTGAAAAATGACACTTGATATAAAGATCTCAGTGTTTGATAATCATTTTCGATAAAAATTAAACCAATGTGAATCATGCAGTGGGTTTCATCATCATTTATGTTTGACAGGAAAAAGTTTCGGAACTAAAATCATGCAATCTAGGAGTTCTAAAGTTTTAGAATTTTCAAAACTAGCACATCACAAGTTACTAGTATATCAATTTTAGAAACTTACATGAGAAATTCAGCTATATGATAACATCCAGAGCCAACCCACCTAGGGTTAGGGTTAACTATCAACCCGTAACCCGCTTAATCTGCTGCGGATTGGCCCTAACCCGGACCGTTGCCAGGTCTAGGTGATTATTCACAACTTCACAAGACTAGCTAGTTCAAGAAAAAGAGTGTAAGATAAACATAATAAGTGAAATGTCG
Source organism: Papaver bracteatum (assembly GCA_023529315.1). Classification (NCBI taxonomy): domain Eukaryota; kingdom Viridiplantae; phylum Streptophyta; class Magnoliopsida; order Ranunculales; family Papaveraceae; genus Papaver; species Papaver bracteatum. The sequence continues at coordinate 2,599,792 of JAJJWX010001114.1, forward strand.
TTTATCTTACGATCCCTTTATGCCATCCATTTCTTCATTTTGACACAAACTTATATTTGGAGTTTGCGAGGCTATGTACATCTAGCGTTATATTTCACATGATGTGCAAACTTCTTTTATGAAACACCTGCTTTCAGGATGGGGATGCTTCTAAAGAGACTCGGTTTTTCAATTTGACAAAAACAAGAATATTAAAAACAGAATCAGGTATCACTTAACAACCTTTGTAGTATATTCCTGTTTTTGTTTTACTCATTTAAGACTAGTGATCAATGTATCAATTAAGTGCACATTTAAGACTACTAACTGAATCTATCCACAGACACTGTAATTAATGTTATAATCTTTTTTTTTATTTAGACTACTAATTGAATCTATCCCCAGACACTGTAATTAATGTTATAATCTTTTTCTTATTTCATTCGTTAAGTTGATGTATATGTAGGTTTCACTTTTGACAAGGAATTACCATTAGTTAAGTGAGAATGAGCTTCGAGGATCTTATCAAACTTGTGGTACTGGTAACTATACTTTTTAGTTTCAGCCCAAAGAATTATTATGGAGTACATGGAGTAAAAAATATACAATTCAAGGAAGGAGACATGGAGTTCGATAAACAACTTAAGATTCTCAATAAACCTCCTATAAAGACTATATGGGTACGAGATATAAATTATGTCATGAGTCATTACTAGTATTCACTTTTCAAGGGTTAGAAGATACATTATTAGATCTCTAAGATTGTTGTTGGTAATGATGTAGTGCATTTTTTATCGTTTATTTCATTAATTATCTTGCGTTCAGTTAAATAAGGTTGCCGTTCAAGTGAGATTGTGGTGCCTAAGGGTTTGTACTCTAGAACGGACTTATTAGAAATGAGTTTAGACACTAGACATATTAGGTTATTTTTACGAATAAAAATTATACTATATGAAGTTCTTTTTTCTTTCAACAATTTACAGACAAAATTTGGGGACGCATATGATTGCATAGACATATACAAACAACCTGCCTTTGATCATCCATTGCTTAAGAATCACAAAATCCAGGTAACAAAATCTAATATACTTTTTTGATTTATTATTTCAATTTCCTCTATTGATGCTAATGTGTCCTTATTTATTTGTAAGCGTTAAGAAAGTTTCAATCTATTACCAACATAATGTAGATTTACATGTGTGTTCACTATTTGTTGTGAAAATTGGCCGAAGCTTGGTTTTGGCATCTTTAATCTAATGAATAGAAGAAAAAAAATCCGTCTAATTTATGTCAAATAAATACTGAGCCGAACTGAATTTTTGCATGCATACAGATGAAGCCAAATTTGGTGCTTCAAGAAGAACAAATCAATAAATCAGTTTCTGGTAGGTTTTCGTCAACAAATTTTGAGATATCTGACAAAGAAAGATGTCCAATGGGAACTGTGCCCATCCGAAGAACCAAAAAGAAAGAACTAGTGAATGCAAATTTTTTCTCTAAATGGGTCCAAACATATAGTAAAAAACCTACCAATTTCGCGCAAATACATCAACATGTAAGTAATCTTTTGTACACTTTGTTTCTATGATATCGCACCATGTATATTGAAAAGTGAATAGATTTTTGTATATACATTATGAGTGGGATGGAATGTTTAAACTCAGATATGGTTTTCTTATGATATAATAAAATAGAGAAAGAAAAAAGAAAGACAACTAAAGAAATTCAGTTTATAATTCACTTATTTTTTTTTCCTTTTGTTTTTAGTATGTGTCAGCTTCGCTATCTGACAAAAAGATATACCATGGAGCAATAGCCAGAATTAGTACGCATAACCCTCTTGTTGAACCAGATAAATTCAGTACATCTCAAATTTGGATACAAAATGGTCCTTTCGAAGATGTTAATAGTATAGAGTTCGGATGGGCAGTAAGTCATCTCAAGAACTTCTCAAAGATATACTTTCTATGACTTTAAAATGTTATGCCATCATCCATTTGACAACAGTGATAATGATTTCAGGTACACCCTCTACTATTTGGTGACAATCAAACTCGAGTTTTTGGTTTATGGACGGTTGGTTTTTAGCGATTCTTCGTTTATTAATTAACTTAGAATTTAAGTGTATGCTAATGTGTCTTTTACTCTTGATAAAAATACTTAAACGATAAATTGTGAACATATGTTTTGTAGGCTGATGGGTTTAGAAAAACAGGATGTTATAATATGCTTTGTCCAGGATTTGTCCAAGTCGACCCTGTCTACACTCTCGGAGAAGTTCTTAGAATATCGGTGGACATAAAAAATCCGGTGTACATGCATTTTCAAGTGCAGCAGGTAAAGTTTCTATAATTAATATCTTGTACATAATAGGAAAAATAAGCGATATAAAATTTATGACAAGTTGTTGTAATTGCGAAAAATGATCACATGCAGGACCTCAAAACTGGGAATTGGTGGTTATTCGATGGTCCAGATTATTCACCAATAGGATATTGGCCGAAAGAAATCTTTACTCATCTAGCAGACAATGCATCTGAAATTAAATACGGTGGGATTGCAGGTGGAATAGTACCAACTAAACCAACTCCACCAATGGGAAATGGGAAGTTACCTACTTTAGAATTTGGAGCCTCATGTAGTATGTCAATGATGAATATAGTGAATGATAATGGAAAACTTGAAGAAGTTAGCTCATCGAAGCTGGAACTGAAGGGAAGTACAACCCTTGACTGCTACGATACCATGCTTCCACAGTATATTAATAGTTCTTATGGGACAGTAATGTTTTTTGGAGGACCCGGAGGGATTTGCCCATAACTATCATCTATTGTAATGACCAAACTTGGGTATGATCTTTACTAACAATAAAATCCCAATATAAGGACTATTTTTTCTTTTATTTGAATAAGTTTGATTAAATTTGAGTAGTCTTTGCCGTCTCATGAAGATTTTTAAGGACATGACTTTGATTAGACTGTGAATGTCCTAGATGTTCCTTATATTTTCAAATCAATTGTGGAAATCTTTACGGGAAATTTTCACGGTGGATGGATAATTATTTATTTAAACTTTTAAACCCAAACCTAAATTATCCAAAAAGCTAAAGTGAAATCAGTCTTCATCACTAGTCTTAGGAACATATAAATCCTTATGTAAGTGAAAATTTTATATATAATTTTCACTTACTACTATAAATGTTTTTTTTTACCTTCCTAGTGTGGGGCCTATGGTATGTCACTAAAAGACAAAACACTAAAAGACAAAAAGGGCATTATAAAGTAATTTCCCAATACCCCTTAACTAACAATTCTCTTACTACCTATTTTACCCCTGATTAATTAGTGTTAATTAGTCGTGTTAGATGTGAGATCATCTAATGTAAATCGATCTTTAAAACATCAAATAACTGAAGAAAAAAAATGATTTTTTTTCATCTGAAAACACTACCCGAAATCTGTTTACGTTCATGCACTCGTAAACCGATTCTGGGTAGTGTTCTTTGGTATTCAAGAAGGGAACCCCGAATCGGTAAAAGAATGCATGGATAAAATTCGATTCTTATAATCGGTCATTTGTGGCGTTATATATAAACTGATTGTTTCATTTTCGTAATAAAATAAAATAAAAAATTCATTCATTTCAAATCTACTCTTTTTCGTAGTTATCACGGATGCACTTAGCACATGTATCAAACCTTTTGAACCTCCAGGTGACCCTAGTGGACGAGTTATAGTCTCGTGAGGGTTTACAAGAGGTGTACCCACAAAACCTACACAAAAACTCTTAAAACTAATAATCTTCTTCTGAAGAATCCGAGTCCGATTCACCCACCATAAAGTTCGGGTCGTACTCCGAAATTTTGGATACCATGAAGTGACAGTTTTATCAAATGTGAATGATTCCCCATTTTCCTCCAAGTAACACGCTTTCACGACCTCATGCTACAAAAACACGACACAAACTTACTTTATTAGTTACAAATTTATAATAGTAGATTGTGTAGAATAAACCATAAAAATACTTACAAATTGTTGAAGGGACATGCCAAAGTGGCTAGCATTCAAAATCCGTTGTTGGATAGGTATAAAAGAAATTATTTCATCTAGGATGACTTGGTGCCTATCATGGATTTTTTGAAGACTTCTTTTATTCGGGTTCCCATTGTCTTTCCTAAAAAATTTATATATCTTTGCTAAAAAGGTCTCGAACGAGGAGTGATCAACTCGACTGTCGGCGTACCATGCTTTGGTGATTGCCAAATCTTCTGTGGAGTCAAACGATGTCATTTCTTGTATGTGGAGGTATGAAATGAGTAGGAATGAATAGAATTAGCAAGTTAAGGGAAAATTGGGTCCAAGGATGAGGTATCTTTATATATGAAAATATAAGGGTACCCAAATACACCACAATCTTTTATTTATAAACCTATAAGTCCTCTACCAAATGTGATCGTCTATGGATATAGTCGAGACAATACGACAATTCGGTTCACACTTCGTGTGATTGACTATGGATACGAGATCGATGCAATCAAACAACAACAAGATACGAGATCGATACAATACAACAACAAAATAACTTGTGTGATTGAATATGGATACAAGATCGAGACAATACAACAACAAAGTGTGTTACTTGATAATAGGTTCGGTAAAAACCAAACTCTATAGGATCACTATCAAGTATTATGGAGTTAACATACTAAGTGTAATTTACTTTTAATTATAATAAAAACAATTATAATTGCGGAATAAAAAAGTAAATGACACGGGAAGATTTTGTTAACGAGGAAACCGCAAATGCAGAAAAACCCCGAGACCTAGTCCAGTTTTGAATACTCTCAAAATTAAGCCACTATATAAAATCTAATACCAACTTCGTATAGTTGAGACCAAGCAGACTACCCCTAGCTACTTAGTTCCCTCAGTATCCTTGCGCCTTCGACTTCTAGAGTCACACACGTGATAGCAAGTCCTTTGGATCATATTCCAAATTACAGCAAAGGAAGAATCTGTTTGGTAACCACTTTAATCAATCTTGCTAAAAGATTTAGATGAGTCGTTTGACAAAGGATTTTCCGTTTAATCTAATAAACTCTTTTGTCTGGTTAGATCAATCTAACTTTAACTACCAAAATAGTCAAGTATAGATTCACATTCAATCAAAATAAATCTCAAAAGAGAAATATTGAGAATGCCAATCTCACACAACTAATCAATCGTATAAATATGATTCTAGTTGGATCCCAGCCGATAAAGGTTTGTGCACATAATTCACAAGATAAGAAAACCAATAAGAAATCTTATTCGTCTTCAAATCTTCTTTAATTTTCAATAACCTACACAATACCAATTGAATCTCTTGTGATTAATCACACACAGAACGGAGTCTGTTAACAATAAATTATCACAAGATGTCTTTAGATATAATAACAGTTCTAAAGATCCTGTCGATACTATGATCTAGCTTGAGTGAATCTTATATCAAAAGAGAAGATTCTCAAGCATAAACAAACTAGGTGCAATCAAAGTTTCAACAACCGTTAGTCAATCAAATCAATCGAAAACTAATAATACTGCAATTATCTAGTTTCCCACCAACGATACTCGTAGAGCTTCTTGATCCTACAAAAGTCTTATTAAAGAGCGTTCGTGAGAGATTTCGCCTAACTAGGATACTTTCCTTTCCGATTATACGGATCTACCAGAAATAACAAATAATAGTTTTCTTAGTGACAGGGCGGGGGTACAACAACCACACCCAATATTTCTCTTAGCAATCTGTATGGACAAACTCCAATATGATTCCAAGAGAATCAACTAGACAGTCAGACTCAGTCAATGGAAATACATCTAAGAGTTGTAAACCTGTTTCTCAGTGTAATCAGCAAATCAAACAAATAGAATCCGTGAGCCTGATTATTATGAGAAACAACTTGAACGGTACCAAAGACCAATGTTCAAGTGTCAATCAATTCATATCAACAACCAAAGGTTGGATTATCTAATTGATTGAACTGCGCACAACCTGTGATATTTCAATTATTTAAACAAAAATAACGCGGAAAAGAAATAACACAGACACCAGAAATTTTGTTAACGAGGAAACCGCACATGCATAAAAACCCCGGGACCTAGTCCAGATTTGAACACCACACTGTATTAAGCCGCTACATACACTAACCTACTCCAAGTTAACTTCGTACTGGAATGTAGTTGAGACCTAACCAATCTCACACTGACCAAGGTACATTTATGCTCCTTACGTCTCTGAATCCCATCAGGACTCTACGCACTTCATTCCCTTAGCTGATCTCACCAATAACTAAGAGTTTCTACGATCCAAAGTTGAAAACTTGATAAACCAATCTGTCTCACACTTTCTATTGAATAGATAAATATGTCTCCCATAGATAAAACTATGAGTTTTGTTCCGTCTTTTGATAAATCTATGTGAACATAAACCAAATTGATATACCGAGCTTATATTCCCGAAGAACAGCCTAGAAATATCAATCACCTAAAAATAATCTTAATCGTATGGTAGCGAAACAAGATGTTGTGGAATCACAAATGATGAGACGAAGATGTTTGTGACTACTTTTTATCTTGCTTATCGGAGATTAAATCTCGAGCAAATCTTAGAGAAGATAGTACTTAATCACGATAGAAAACAGTAAGATTGGAACATACAACTACATAAAAAATAGTTGGGTCTGGCTTCACAATCCCAATGAAGTCTTCAAGTCGTTAACCTATAAGGTTTTGGGAAAAACCTAAGGTTAAAGGAGAATTGACTCTAGTCGCAACTAGTATCACACATGAGGTGTGGGGATTAAGCTTCCAAGTTGCTAGAGTTCTCTTTTATATAGTCTTTAAATCAGGATTTTCAATTAATGTTACCTTGGTAACAAAGCATTCAATATTCACCGTTACATGAAAACCTGATTAGACTCAAGATAATATCTTTCAACCATTAGATCGAACTTAGCTTATTACACACAAATGTAAAGTGACTTCATTTAGATATGGGTAACCCTACCTAAATGTGTCCAACTTTGTTGGCTCAATAATAGTTAACCGAAGTTAGATATATGAACACTTTCATATCAACCATATTCATATTAACCGTAACTATTTCAAATGACTCAAATGAAACTAGTTCTAGAGTTGTTCAGTTGTTTATATTCTGATAGAAGTATACAAGACACAATAGAAGGAAAATAGATTATGATTCACATGAATCAGTTCACTAACATTATAACCACAGTTTGCAAAAGATTGCATTCCTTATTATATAAATGTATTAGTTCATGAACAAACCGATTTGAGAACATAACCAACTCAAGTATGCGAACGGGTACGCATACCTAAGTGGTCAGACTAAGTTTGGGTTCGCCAGTACGCAAACTGGTACGCATACCACCAAACTCAGTAAAGTCCTGAAACTTGAACCTCACACCAGTACGCATACAGGTATGCATACTTAGTTCCCGGATCTTAACTAAACCAATCAGTATGCATACCATGGTTCCCGGACTTGGATTACACATACGCTAGTATGCATACTGTGCTTATAACCAATTGTTCAAAACTGTCATTTTAACCATTGAAATATTCTTATTATACGACAATAGTTGTCTCACACAAAATATTAGCTTCAAAGTAATTTTCAAGTGATAGAATAATCAATACGAAACATTCAGAGTCTACGTCAAATGACTGTCTCACACAAATCATGCAAGATGTTACTAGGTGATTTTCACATTATCATGTTTTGACTTCCGTCAAGAATATAAGATGAACTTGGTTAATGCGAAAGCTTACCAACACATATTTCTAGAAACATGTAAGCGAGTTAAACTCAACTCGAAATATCAAATGTGTATAATCGAAGTATATATAGCTATACGACTTTTGTCTCAAATAGGAGATAGAGTAAATAGACTTTTGAGTGATAGATGAGTTCAAGTGTTCACATACCTTTTGTTGATGAAGTTCCACAAGCTCACCTTAGTAGTTTTTCGTCTTCAATCGACGAACGTCGTGAAGTCTAATGCTCAACTACACTTTCTATCCTAATATGAGACTTAGCTATAAGTAGACTAGAAATCAAGACTTATAGTTTTGGAAACTAAACTTGCAAACAAGATTGAGATAGCAACGCTTTCCAGTTCGACCAAGCAGTGCTCTAACAACCTCCCTATTTGTCAATTTTAGTGACCAAACTATCAATACATATGGATTACAAAATAAATAAACTTTGTATCTTCTCATCCAAATGCTTGATTTCATTGGTTCTTCAACATTACTCGAAATCTTCGTCACTTCCAAGTACTCCAGTGATTCTTAACGTGTTCAACTCAACATCATTGTTGTTGAAGACCCGTAGCTATAACAATAAGAAAACAGTATCTCTCAATCATTGTTATACAGTGTCATAGTATTATTACACAACATCATATTCCAGTTGTATCACAACTTTTACAACAATACTATGGTGATATGTATCACTCCCCCTTATAGTGGAAAACAGGATTTTTAAGTCTGTTTGGGCCTTGGGAAAACGTCTTCCGATGGGCTTCCTAATATAACGGGCTGTCAAATATAGTCATTTTGTATTAGGACTGCGGGAGTCAGAGTTTCCTGTGAAACAAATATCGAGGCAACTTTAACCCATGCCTTGTTTTCTATCGAGTACCATTATCTTCTCACCCCTTCTCTCGCTTCTCATTTACTTTCAAATCTGCTCCCTAACTAAAAAAAAACTACAAACCTTCTACTAAAACCATCAAAGAAAGAATTTGATTCTCTATCCATGAGCAGAGAACAACAAAGATAAGCCATTCCATCTACTAAAACCCTGTAAACCAAATAAATGTGTTCTCCTCACAGATCTATTCGAAGTCTTCTTCTTCTTCTGCGGAGGTAAATGATAAACAAAACCCCTAATTTATTTTTCCATTTTCTCATATTACTTGGTTTATGATTGTCACAACCATCTAATATCTTCAATTTTAATTTTACTTTGGTTCTGTAGTGAACAATTTATCTTCAATAGGTCGGGTGGTGATGTTGATATTATTGGAGGGAATCCTGGTGATTAAAGGTATACACAGATGATTAATTCATATGATTTCAATTTTCCAATTAGGGTTTAGATATGTGCATCTGGCATTTTTTGATTGATTTTAATTGCCATCCAATTTTGGTATGAGTTTTTCATTTTCCGTCTCCTTTTCAGTTATGGATTTTTTTTTTTTTAATGTTGTGTTGTGTTGTGTTGTAGATCACGAGTTAAACATCTTTAAAACATTTGAACAAAAATGGAAGGAGTGATGCTTGTTCTATTAAGAATTCTGGATTTATTGGTTAAATCCAACTTTGATTACGAGGTTAATTATAATTGAAGAATAGATGACGATCAACTTTGGAGAATATGTATCTGTATGCATGCAGATTTCTTATTAAAAAATGGGAAGAATGCTAGCTCAGATTGGCCCTAGATTTATACCCTGTGAAGCTTGTTTATTGAGCATATCTTCTTGTGTTTTAATTTTTAATTAATTTGATCAATTGATTGGATGTTTGTTTAGTGGCTTCTCTTAAGATTGGTTAAAATACGAAATCTAATATATTTAAAAATTGTACTACTTTGTGTTGATTACTGTAACCTATCTATTGTCTTCATGTATTTGCATATGTACTGTGAGAAGTGGAAACTATGCTAGTAGGCTGTGCTGTTTATATTTCACTGAAAATCTGCTTTGCTGTATTTACAGATATATAAAGATGAGTCCTCCACATGATAGGCACAAACCTTCCTTCTTCTCTTTCGGAAGCTCTTTCTGATGATTTTCCCTAAGAAGGTGCAAATCTCTCAGCTCACTCACTCAATTGTTATTGTTTCAAATCACATAGAATTTCTCACTTTTTTTGTGCATTCTCACTTTTATAGGCAATCAAACCAACAGTATTGATTGGGTATTCTTGAGTAGGACAAAGATTTACAAAGAGGTAGTTCAGGCTATGGATTCCTTTATAGGCAATCTCCCACTCTTACTCACTCTCCCCATATTTTGTAATTGAGAAAAATGAAAATTTAATGCTAATTGCCGAATTGATACAGAAACCTATAATTCTGGATTTATCCAACCTGACGTCACAAACTGAATGTACAGCTGAACAAGCTTACCCTTGGTCAGAGGTAAACAAATACTGAACCCATTAAATCCTGTGTTACAAGGACACTCCGTGTCCCTGTAAATATGCCGTGTCGACACTCGACGAACGGACACTCGTGTCCGACACACAGGACACACCTCAATTTCCAAGATAAAAATAAAATATTTAATAAAATTAAAAAACACTTCATCTATAGATTTTTTACATATTTATACTAAGAAAGAAAATGTTTTCTTCATTCTAACTTGTATAAGAACCTTCATCTTTAGTATAAACATATTTTTTCTTAGCTTCAATAAGAAGTTTTGTCTCTAGTAATAAAAATAGAGACACTCCCGAAACTAACCACTGATCTCCATTAGATTTTTTTAGCAAAAATGGAGATATGCTCCCACAACTACAGCTATATCTATGAGATGATGGAGATACGTAAAAATATCAATGGAGTCTGTATTTCTAATGGCTTTTTTATTAGTCATATACATATATGTAAGTATTTTTCTATGCTCGCTATCCGGTGTCCCCGTTTTCTATTTTTTTAAGTTGTCGTGTCAAGGTAACGTATTGGACACGACACACCGACACCGTGTCCGTGTCCTTGTAACACAGATTAAATCAATTAAAATCTTGTGCAAATTAAAAAATTTGCAACCAAAACCGTCTTCTTTTTATTCCCAGGGTCGTGTTATTTTTGCTAGTGGAAGCCCATTTGATCCAGTGGAATACGATGGCATAGTTTTTGTGCCTGGGAAGGTTGGAATTATATTTAGCCTTGTTGTCTGTCTGATAGATTTTAGTTTTACAGCCACTCGCAATGCCACACATGTCTGACTTTCTTTATTTGTTTTAATTCAGGAAAATAATGCTTACATTTTCCCCGGGCTTGATCTTGGTTTGGTAATGTCCAGTGCAATTCATGTGCATGATGATACTTCTAGCCGCATATAAGAATACAAACAAAAACTCCATATATGTTCACAATTTGAAAGTCATTTAGTATGCACATTCCAAATGACCCATTCCTTACATATTTGGTGGTCATTTATTGTTTGACAGCGGAAGCTTTAGTTGGGCAGGTTAGCCAAAAGAACATTGATAAAGGTTTGACTTATCCACCATTCACTAATGTCAGGAAGATATCACACATAGTTGCAAATGTTTCTGCTCAAGTTTTGACAAGTTCATCGATGAACCACTACCCGTATGCTGATTATATAAGAACCAACAAGCACATGAGACATTCTACCCACCTTTTGTGTTGTTCCGGGATGCTTTTCCTAGTTGAAATAGCACTACATGGAGAACTACGGCCAGTTCTTCTGTTTGGAAAGATGTAGGTGGCTCTAGTTTCAAGTATGTATACTATTAAACTTTGCAATATATTACCAAATTTATTCCTTAGCCACAAAAAGCGAATATTTTTCTGTAATTTCATTGAAAAAATCATTCTTCAATGCAGGGGATATCAAGTTCATGCCATTCACCACACTATGTTGCTCATTTTGATAATTTTGTGGCTAAGTATGAAGTTCACTTCTTTAGTTTTACCATTGTGCTCAGTTGTTTCTCCACTTGCATTATCTAAAATTTAATACTTCATTGGTGGTAGGTCAACAGGTGTTGATGTTAAAAATGGTGGGAGCATAGATAACAAGTATGCATTCTAGATCTTAGTGTTTATACTACTATAATAGAGTGTGGCATACCCATCTCCCTTTTTAAGCGCCTTCAAAATATTTCTTGTACTGTAGAATGCACACTAACTCTGGTGTTATTATGATGATGAAAGGGATTAGGTATTTCAATATCACATGCCCAATTATCTTCCAATGTATTATTGATTTACATTTACAACCATAGGCTGTCAAAATTTATACTTATATGATCCATGCATAGTAATTAACCCAATATGTTTTCCTAAGTTCATGGGTGACAAGGTATGCATTGGCTCCATTTATTTTCTTATGTTTGTTTTAAAGAAGCCACATTTCTAATTTCTCCACATAAGGATATTCGGTTAGTTGAAAATGCAGAATGATTTAGTGGTTGGTGGATGTTTGACTTGTACACACTTCTAGTTGAAACCGAAAAATGAATCAGGCTGTTCAGAATACTCCCTTAGATAATATAGCATCTCTTGTACTAGTCTTACACAATCCACATAAGGATCTTCAAGCTGATCTTGCTGCTATATGTTCTTGCGGCTAAGATAAATTGTTACACCAGATCTGTTCACTTGATTGCTTCCTGTTTATGTTCTTGTGGAATTCAAAGATAAATTGTTACACCAAATTTGTTCACTTGCTTGCTTCCTTTATTTATGAGCTTATTGAATAACATCACAAGCAGGTATGTTTTGTAACCACACTTGTATGGTGCAAGTAATGTATGGCGAATGAATTGCACATTGTTTTCTATACCATCTTTGAATTTTCCATTCTTATCATGTTGAAATTAGTTTCATCTTTGAATTGTCCATTCTTATCATGTTGAAAATTAGTTTGGAAACTAATTCCCAATCTTATTGTTGCTGCAGGTATGTGATTCTGAGTTGTGAAGTTCAATTCATCATCAGATCATTTTGTTGGTTTGCACTTATCATTAAGAAAATGAACGAGTTTTATTGATGTTAATTCAGTTTTTGTTTACAATTGTTTGGTGATTCTGAACCCAAGTGTCAACTGAAATCGTCTAAGATGAGTGTATTGTACATGCAATGGATTGAAATTTTAATTGAATGGGCGGTCAACCTTTTTGTACATGCAATGGATTGAAATTTTAATTGAATGGGGAACTTTTTCAACTCAAGAATTCAGGTTGTATTTGAATGTAAATTGAATCTAATTTTGGTCTGTTTCTATTATATTTGATTATAGTTCAAGATTTGGCTGATTCAGTTTTGGGTTCAGATGAATCAATTTCATTTTTTTTATGAAATATGATCTCGAAAAGGACTGTGTCCATCAGTTATATTGTCGGACAGTCGATGTGACGAACTGGAAAATTATGCCTTTGGCGCATCACCCCGCATGTCGTAACTTCCCCGGTGCGCCATGATTAAGCTACGATCCGGGCCTCATCCCCAGGAAAATGCACGTCTATCTTGCCCTTGCAAGCATGCTCGTGGAGAATGACGCAACTAACTTAGCTTCCACACCACTCCAAAGTCACCCTCGTCCGCGGAAGGGTTTAAGGCCATAAGGACAATGCCAATGCACTTCGCATGCATCTCTGGCTTTGCCTCAACGTAGGGAATTCATCACTGAATTTCCTATATAGATAAGCAACCGTCATACCTCCGTGTCTTTTCCAGGCATAATCCTTGGACATGGTGTAGGCCGCACCAAGCCCTTGCCATTTCCTATGTTACTTCGATTACCCACTCTTTATAACTTGATAGGAAGTATGAGCATCCACTTACTGGCATGCAACTAAGCCTCGTCAAGTCTGGCCACAATCATCTCTTGCGTCGCTACCGAGCTTAGATGATATGAGGGGCCAACGTGCTGGACCGGCAATGCTGCAACTCATTGCGGATGCCTACGTACCCTTCCCTACTTTAAAGGGATCAAGCACATACCGTAGTTCATCCTTGAAGGGACAAGCGACTTATTCCAACTCGTTTGCTAGGCCGTGGCCAAGCAATAGTGGTAATGGCCTAGTCCGTATAGGCCGTTCCGTCAAATATATCCAAGTGATGCATCATCGAGTTCGTGGAATGGCATAGTGATGCCTTAGCATCATATGCTCCATTCGTAAGGCTAAGCAACTAAAAATGAGCCTTATGCATCATTTATACTCTTCCGGCTAAGCTATGAAGCTTACTTGGTACATAGTCCGCATATGCACCTTCAACCAACTACCCCTCCCTATATATGTTAATTTGACATTTTTATAACTTTGATTAGGGGAGGAAAAATCTTTCATCAACTCCCCGTAATCATTGTGTTTCACTGTTCATCACAATGATTGCGTTTCGATGTTCATCGCAATGATTGCGCTTGCGCAATATTCGTTCGGCCAGCCTTCTCTGGCCTGATGCACAATAATTGTGCACCACTCGGCGCAATGATTACGCTGCAAGCTCACGGCGACCACCCAACAGGCCTACTGCATCATGATGATACAACATTGGCCCTCATACGAATTCCAAACATAATGTGCCATTTTGGCGCGGTATTGGCCTTAGGCCAATCTACCTCTTACCAACCAACGGAAGCTTTGGATGAAGCTTCATCTCAGCCCATGGTGCATATTTTAGCATGCGCCATGCTAAAAACACGGGGAGTTACAGTCGAAAGAAGTCGTAATCTAATCAATTCTAATGCTCCCAGACGCAGTCGTTTTGGAAATAAGACTACAATTCTAGGGCTCCCGAAAGCAGTCATTTTTGTTAATTATAAGTGCATTTCTGGCAGACTTTTTTTTTTTTGCATTTTCCACTAGTTAGTCAATACTTCATCTCACATGAAAACCACTCCCCCTTGCATAATGATCTATAAACCATATGTATTTGTAGTGTGAACTACACATTAGTTCTCCCCCTTCTTGTCAATATAAATTGGCAAAGGTACGAAAACTAGTGGGATCCTAATGACATTCTCATAGATATTTTTCATGACTAAAAGAAAAAACATATCAACTTGGTTTCGATGATTTCACATAGTCGAAACTTAGTGTATTCATCAAGGAGTTTATAAAGATATAAGATAACTCCTACAATATTCCACATCCCACAAAGATTTGGCAATTAAGCAAAAGTTCAATTAAGAATTCTCCCCCATAAAATGGCATTCCCGAAAGAACAACAAGAGTGACCTTACTTTCACAAGAAAAGAAGGATTTCTTTGGAAATTAACAAATCACATGAAACATGAATTTGTATCCAAAATACTCAATTAAATTAGCCACAAGAGAACCCATGATTAATTTAATCGGAAATGCCCAACATAAGAAAACTTACGGATCCACACAGTATTTTGCACAAAGATGTGGATCAGGTAAAGACCTATATTGCGGAATATTCAAAGATTCATTCTATTTTTCATCAATATTTGCATAAATACATATAATAAACTTAATCTTTGCAATCAAAAGTTCATCATATCTTCATAAAGATATAATAGGCTTAACTTTTGACATATATGGGACAATCATAGTTCACGAACACAAACACACATATCCCCATAATAATTTGCAATATATAAAACCATAAAGATTAATACTGTAAAATCATCTTCCAAATAAACTTTAGAATTTAAATAAATAAACCGAAAAACATTCCAAGATGAAAATCGTTGGCATAGCTATGTGTACTCACTATAATTGCTATTCCAAATCCTAGTTATCCTTCTTAAAACACAAGAATAAATTCTCATAAGAAGTTTCCTAGACATTAAGGCCTCTAAAAAATTCTTTATCATCCCCGAACTCCTTGTCGTCAACAGCCATTGGAACATAAGGTTCATAAATAAAGGAGTCAATTCCAACAAACATTCTAGACTGATGTCAAACCAGGGCCTTCTGAATTTCGAGAGTCCTCAAAACAATAGCCTTTATTTGCTGAATCTCCTTTATTGTTTCAATCAACTCTTCAAGAACACCAGAAAACTTCTGAAGATTTGAAGGAATAAGTCTTGGTTTCCTCATATTCCTTCTTTTTCTTTTCAAAGTTAGTGGAACATGAGATTTATCTTTTTCATTCATGATCGACGGCTTAACAATCATATTAACATATTTTTCATCAGAAGACATAATGCTTGGATTCTCCATACAAGTATGAGATTGTGTGAGGGATTCACAAATCATACTCAACAAGCAATCTTATGATAAAAAAAAAGAGTTTTCTAGAGAAGTAAAAAGGAATGTAGGGTTATGAAACCTTTATATATCTAAAATGATTCACATACGCACAACTCACAACCCTAAAGAAGGCAGAATTGTCGATTTGAACCCTCTTTTATTGATCAAACATAGAAATCCCTTTCAATATAAATTAGATATGAAAAGATGAAAGAATTCCAAATTAGCGAAAACGAAACCAAAAACAAGATTTTTTTTTCTCTCTTTTCCTAAAGCTTGAAGTGTGTAAACTGTTGTCTCTTTTGAACCAGGCACATGAGACAAGATACACAATCAACACAATTAAGTTGTGCTGGGGTGAACAATAATCTGTCCACCATAACCTTCTTGAAAGGAATTTTTAAAACCCTCACAGACTTTTTAGACCGAATTCTTTTCTCTAGTGGTCTAATTTTTTCTTTGGAAATTAACTTATTTGGAGAAGAAATGAGTTTACATACCCCAGTCTTCTTCTGAACAAGTTTGAGCTTGTTTGCTAATCGATTAGCTCTCCGTTGAAGTTTGTTGACATATCTTATCTTATGTTTGTACTTGAAACATTTAGAGAGTTCATGACCCTTGAGAGTACAATAAGAACATGTCAGTATGGAGGATGGTTCAGACTCCATATTTGTGCAAGCTGCTAGACAAATGGTAGAACCTAAAAAATTCAAAAGATGTACGTATTGCTACACTTATCAAAATCAATGTTTTCACAGAGGAGTGCAATGCTTGATTTTTCGTCTTCATTAGAATCATAGTGATCAGACATTTCTTCAAGATTTGCAGCAAGACATTTGTTTCCAGTGTATTTTCTACGATTTGGACACTCATTCGAAAAATGGACAAATCCTTTACACTTGAAGCACAGAAGCATATCCTCGTCATCAATATCGTCAATATCCATGTTTTTAGGAGGAACACGATTATGAGGTTTAACTGATGAACTAGGCTTATCTCTAGTGAACCGTTTACTTTTCTTCAAAATAATATCTCTAAACTATCTTGTGATCAAAGAGATTGACTTGTCAAGATTTTTTTTTTTTTTTTTTGCTTAATCACATATTTGTATTAATTGATTAACCAAGATTATAAAAAGTTTACATCAAAAAGACAGCAAGAAAACAACAGCAAACAGACCAAAATTAAAAGATCTTAACAAAACCTATAATAGACTACAATGGGAATTTCAATTCTTTTCAGGAAGCTTGGCCTTCCAGTGTGGATGAATCTTTCACCAGCTCTTAATATAACACCTATTTTGGCTAAATCATCAGCAGAGAAATTTGCTTCACGAAAACTATGTTGAAATACAATGCATTCCAGATTTTGCTTTGCATTGAGCCATCTTGTCTTGAACATTCAAGAATGCAATCATTGCATAAATCATTAATAACAGCTTTTGAGTCTGACCTGATTATTATCTTTTGAACACTCAACAAAAAAATCCCACTCCAGTGCACAAATCACTGCAAGAATTTCAGCAATATAATTTGTAGCAGTGCCCACTCCCCCCGACATTGTTCCAATAACTTCACATGTAGAATTTCTGGCAATAATACCAAAACCAGCTGCACCTGGATTTCCAAAAGAAGAGCCATCACAACAAACAAAACAAATCCCTGGTCTGGAGATTCCCAATAACATTCTTTAATATAACTGTATTTAATGTATCTAACACCCAGTTGAAAGAAATCAATGATGTTCTGATCATAACTATGTCCTAATTTTGTGCCCTTCATTCTGAAATCACCCTCATACAAAGATTTCCATGTTATCCTTTTATATTCATTGAATTGAGGAGATTTGTCTTCAAAGAGCTTCTTGTTCTTTTGAAACCAGAGTTCCTTCATGATTGTGCAAGCAGCAGTCATCCATATTTCCTTAATCAAAAGACTTTTTTGTTGAGCTAATCTGCATATATCACTGAAATATTGAGGAATCTCAAAGTCAAAGACTGAACAAATCCAAGCCCATGCATTTAAGCTAAAATAACATTTCCATAATGTATGATCCATACAGTCCTGCTCTGTAGTGAATAGGAAACATCTGGATACTATTTTAAAACCATTTTTCTTCATTACTTCATCATCCTCATAAATTTGGTGTTGGAGTTTCCATATATTACTTGCAATGGCAGGGTGGAGAAATGGCTTCCAGATGTAAGTTGGCCAGTTTATTTTAGGTTCTCTTGGTCTTATTCTTTCCACAGCTGCAGAAGTTAAGAATTTTCCTTTTGAATCACCACTCAACACTATGATATCTTTTCCACCACTGACATCAGGGAGATTAGCAGAAATAAAATATTCTATTAGTTCATCAGGAATGCTCCAGTTTTTTCCATCAAGCAATTCTTTAACCTTAATGTCTGTATTGTTTTTAACAAAGTCATTAAAAACAATGTCATTTATGATAGGCCTTTCCCCTAACCAGATATCAAACCACACTGATATTCTTGAACCATCACCAATGCACCACCTAATATCATCTTGCAATGAAGACCAAGCCCATTTTAGTCCAGACCAAACAGAGGATTGCTTCTATTTTTAATTTCACTAACCATTTTTTTCCGTATATTTTGCAGTGAAAAACATAGCCCATTCTTCTTTTGAGTTTAGTATCTTCCACATCATTTTCATTGACAGAGTCTTATTCACTGTCTCCAATCTTCTTATACCCAAACCTCCTTCATTGAAAGGAGTACAAACTTTCTTCCACGACAGTATCTTGAATTTTATTACATCACCATCCCCAGACCACGGAAAATTTCTAATGATTATTTCACATATTTTAGTGACTGAAGCTGGCCACTTATAATTTTCCATGTTATATAATGGAACACTACTCAGCACTGATTTGATTAAGACAAGCCTTTCTTAAAAAGATAGCATTTTTCCCTTCCACACAACTAATTTATCTTGAAGTATTTCTACCATAGGCCATACCATAGACACAGTAACTCTGTCTGGAGAAATCATAACTCCAAGATATTTATCAAGAAATTTTGCTACTTACATTTTTAGTCTTCCACTGATTATCTGATTTTGTTCATTGCTTACTCCATCAATAAAACACTTACTTTTAACTTTGTTAATACATTTCCCAGAGCTAGATTGGTATTGATCAAGTAATTCCATAAGGTTTTGCATACTCTTTTTAGCACCATTACAAAAGATAAACACATCATCAGCAAATAACAAATGAGTTGGATGAATACCTTTGTTGACCACCATAGGAATGATTTTTTTCTTCTTGAAACAACCGAGAAATATTCCTGCGAAGTACATCTTCCATTAAAATGAATAATAAAGGTGATAATAGGTCTCATTGTCTTAAGCCCCTTCCCACAGGAAAAAAACCACATGGACCTCCATTTACCATTATAGAAATTTTTGCATACTGAAGGATAGTTAGCATCCATTTATACCAAGAAGAAGAAAAACCATATTTAAGTAAGACTTTGTTGAGAAATTCCCAGCTGACAGCATCATATGCATGACAAACGTCCAATTTAAGACTTACATTTCCTCATCTTATTTTTTTCTTCATTTCATTCACCATTTCAGAGGCTAACAAGACTTGTTCATGGATATTTCTTCCTTTAATGTAAGCAGTCTGTTGAGGAGATACAAGCTTTCCAATTAAGGTACTCGTTCTTGAAGTAATTAAATTTGTTATAATCTTGTAACTGGCATTGCTTAAACCAATGGGCCTGAATTGAGCAGCAGTTTTTGCACCTTGACACTTTGGCAGAAGAAATAAGTATCTGTAGTTTAAGCCTTTATGAATGAATTTTCTATTCTAGCAAAATTGAATTGCATCTACAATATCCTTATGAATGATATCCCAATAAGTTTTGTTGAAGATTCCAGAAAAACCATCTGGACCAGGAGAGTTGTCTGAATCTATTGAGAAAATTATTTCTTTTATTACTTCTGCAGTAGGAGTGGAATCAACCATAATTTGATCTTCATAGGTGATTAAATGAGGAATAACATCAAGTATTTTATCCACTATGTCCACTTCCTTGAACTGAAATCTTTTCTCAAAGAAATTGACAAGTTCAGATGAAATCTTTTCTTGGTCAACAATGGTATTACCATTTATATCTTCCAACTCACTTATTTGATTGATGGATTGCCTTATCTTCATATTTGTATGAAAAAAATTGTATTAGCTGCATCCTCCTTAACCCATTTAATTCTTGATTTCTGCCTCATTAGCGTATTATGTTGGACTTCTCTGCTAGATAATTCATTCTGAGGAATTCCAATAGTGAATTTAGAGCATTGTCATCAAATGGATCTTCATCTGATTTCTGCATTGCCATTTTGACTTTAGCTTCAGCTTCTTGTATCTTTATATTAACATTACCAAATACATTCCAATTCCAGTCATTCAGACACTATTTAAGATTCTTCAATTTTCTCATAAAAACAAAAGAAGGATCTCCATTGACCTCATTCAACTAACTATAAGTGACTACTTGAAGAAAATTTGGATGTTGTATCCACATCTTTTGAAAAAATTTAGATGCATTTTTTGGCTTTGGAACACTTGCACATCCCCTCAGCAAAGAAGCATGATCAGAGACCATTATTAATCCAACTTTGTATCCCCAATCCCCATAAATTTGTAACCATTTTCATTAAAATCCACTCCATCTAAATTGCACAGTATTCTCTTTTTTCCATGTTGATGGGTAGACCAGGAATGCTCTAAACCTTCTTTAGGGGTTTGAATAAGCTCACAATTATTTAGATAATTTGTAAAATACAATATTGAAGTTTTATTAGGAGCTCTACCACCAACCTTCTCTGTTATGGAAGTTATAACATTAAATTCACCTAGGACAATCCATGGCTTCTGCAAGTCACTAATCATTTTCATTTCAGACCAAAAAAATCTTCTTTGTGTAACTCCAATATGAGCATGGACTATAGAAACTAGAACATAACCAACACTTACTGTAATCATCTTACTTAAAATTGAATAACTTGAGGAGTTGAAATGTTCCTATTCCAAAATAACCATATATTTCCTTTTGTATTTGAAGAAGTAGAATTATGAATTACCATTGTTTATGGGAGAAAACTACTTCTGCTGGTTTTGGTAATTTGGGGTGCGTGGATGAGAAGTGAATCTAAACCCTAAACAAATGCACTGCGCGGTAAGTTCTTTTGATTCGAGAGATCAATCTATACAATTCTGTCCTAAACCAAGAAATGGCCGTTCCAGACTTGTTTCGGTCACACAGTGAAGGAGATGGGGTTGATCTTAGGGAGGGAAGCGAAGAAGGTGTTGAGATTGTGAAGGTGTAGGCTTTTTTATGACTTGTAACAGAAAGGTAAGCAGGTTTACGATTAATGCAAGAAGGCTCTGGGTGATTGAATACGTGTTGTATTAACACTTGGTTTCTGTGTTGTGCTCTTGTTTGGAAATAGGGAAGAGAACCTATTTATACAAGTCATTTGAGCCTTATTCACGTCTCTCGTAGGAAGTGGAGGAAGTGGAGTGATGGAGTAGTGGAGTGGTGTGTTAGTGTCACACGATCAATCTTGCCCACTTCTCCCATCATCACTAACCATCCATGTATTCCTGACACGTTCTTGTGATGGCGCATTGCACCCTGCATGCTGTATACTGCCAGACCAATACACCAGTATGTATCCCCCAGTTTGTGACATGATTGATGTCTTGAGTGTGTGGATTGTGGGACCCACATAAGGTAGCATGTAATTCTAGTTAAATAACTAAGTTATTTAGGAAGTCGATACTTGTAAAGTATCGTGTGTATTATATGAATGTTATGCATCGAATGTATTCGTCATATATGAAGCATCGTTGTTGAAAACCATGCCCTGCCTACTTCACATGAGGGTTTGGAGGATACGCTAGCAAATCCTCCCTTGGCCGACCACATGGTGTGGTAGAGTGGCAGATGATGATCACGATGATACTTCACTGGTCGCCTAACTCTTATCCTAGGACTTCCGTCCGAGCTGGAGAAGTTGGACGGATGAGATGACTTGCGAACCACATCTGCGACCCTCAGATTAAGGTTTAGGAGGTGCTCGAGTGTACTCCTTCAGCTTGGTCGAATCCAATCATGGGAGATGTTTCATGGAGAACCGATCAGGCATGCGTGTAGACGACATGCTGATGTCCATGTCCATGCTTCACTGTCCCACGAAGGTTTGATCTAGGCCACTCGAATTTACCGGTGAAGTTGAGTGGATGAGATCGATTTGCGACAGAAATCCTATGCCGCAAAGGATTTTTAAAGGGGAGCGGTATGCCACCTTCAAGGCGTGCGTTTCGAGACGACCAAGCTTGGTCGGTGTCGGCCGTTTGGTCCGGCGTGTAGGTGGTAGGCTGGTATTCACGCCTATACCTCACTGTCCCATGGAAACGTGATCTAATCCACTCAATTTGTCTGGCGAAGTTGACTGGTCGAGATCAGTTTGTGAGTTGGGAAGTGTGACCATGCCAGTTTGGGTGCGCGAACCGAGGTGCTTGACCAAGGCTGGCTTTGACCGATCGGTCGGACATGAATCCGGGCCCATGGTGATCATGCTAGCATGTTCGGCCCTCCCTGATGTTTCATCTTTTCCTTCCATTCAAGCCTGCGAAGATGGATGCTTGAGATGATTTTGGGACACATAGATGATGCCGCAAACCCCAATTATGGTTTTGTCGGCCGTGCATCATGCTTGGTTAGGTGCGCACGAATTAGGACAACCAATCATGGTTGGTCCTGACCGATGGGTTATGTGTGTAGGAGGGCCCACAGTGATTGTGTTGACATGCTCTGGGCCCTTTGAATCTACATTTACACCCTCCATCTATGGCTGCGAAGATGGATGGTTGAGATCGTTTTGCGACACATGTAATGTGCCGCAAAGCCTAATTTAGGGTTTTTTGTCCATTCTGCTTGGTTTGGACGGTTTGGAAAACTATGCCACCCCTTTTGGGGAGGTCGACCATGCGGGGCCCGCATTGGGTCGGCAGCGAACGTTCCAATACCTGCTTGGGGGTATTGGATTCGATCCCGACCATCCAATCATGCCTGCGAAGTTGGATGACCGTGATCGTTTCTAGACTGTTACAGATAGTCTAGACGCTCAATCGGGCTAGTATAATACACCGAGAGTTACACACTCAATTGGGCTAGTATAACACACCGAGAGTTACATGCTCAATCGGACTAGTATAACACACCGAGAGTTATAGCCTGTACGGGCATTTCGTGCATGCCTCACATTGTTGGTACTTGGATATTCATGCTACTCTGATGCGAGTAACAATCAGTCATCATGCCGCACCAACAATGAGAATTATGCTAGGAACAACACAGGAAATACAAGGCCTTCTATGCATTAATCAATAATGCTAAAATTCACAGAATATTCGGGGGATTGTTGCTACATGCTCCATTCTAGGTGAATTAATAAAGTGAAAAAGTATTCATCACTTATAAAATAGTCTCATCCTCTGCAGGATGTTTACACAAAAATTGATTTTACAACTTTAGACCTGAACTAAAATCCACCATCAACATTAAGTCCCCTGCCTAGCATATAATGGTTACACTATTGTGGGGTAGGCATGAGATGGTGGCAAATATACGGAAAAAACGAGATGAATGGAGCTTACCCGGAAAGCCTTGCTCGTCTGCTTTTAATCGCGCATGTGAACATGTTGTTGCAAGCATGGAATCCTGAGTGGGACCGATTTCCTTCTTTGGGTGTTTGAAACAAAAGAAGAGTTCCATCAAAAGAGGAATCCTTGTTCTATTGGGATTCTTCCAATTTTTGTTTATAAAAGGGGAAGACCCCTTTTCTTTTTCTCACAATTTTTTGTTTGGCAGCTCCCGTCGCTCGCAGCACCGCCACAGTCCGTCGCCTTCCGCCGCCGTTCGTCAGGTAACGTCCCTTTTTTTTTTTGCAAACCCTAATTTCTTAGGTAAAACCCTTTCACTCTTTGAGAAGACCATCCTTGGCTTGAACTTCG
Organism: Papaver bracteatum; assembly: GCA_023529315.1. NCBI lineage: Eukaryota > Viridiplantae > Streptophyta > Magnoliopsida > Ranunculales > Papaveraceae > Papaver > Papaver bracteatum. The sequence continues at coordinate 2,623,812 of JAJJWX010001114.1, forward strand.
TAAACACGATTCCCATGAGTATAGAAAGATCGTGCTATGATACATGTGAATGAATACGGGTCGTTATGCATGTTTGATTAAATGTGGGTTCCACCCTGCTCAAACATTGACTTTATACTCATCTTGTGGCTTTGACCAATACCGGCTTCGTGGTCTTGACTGGTCTTGCTTGTTGACCTGGCCCAATGCCTGCATGACTGTCATGATTTGGTGTCATGACTTAATATCGGCCTTGCTTGAATCTAATACCAGCCTTGCCCGCTTTGTTCGAATATGGGCCCGCTACATGCTCGTAGTCGATCAGGATTAAGTCCACGGGATAGAATTTGTCATGTTTCTTAGACTGGATACGTTTTTTCTCATTGCACGATGATTGCCTTCAAATATCCGATTAATATCCACTGATTGCTATCCCGTGTTTGTATCCTTTACAGATGGTAAGTGAAGACTCCTCTTTTCTCTGGGACCTTGTTAACTCGTGAAATATAAAGAAGACGCTGAGTATTCTCTCATTGCAGAATTGTTTCTTTCTTTGTTTAGGTATTGCTCCACATCCATTGTATAACTTTATTTTCTCGGTGATTGCTTTTGTTAACATAATCTTAGATCCTTTTTGCAGAATGGAGGCGGCTGGCAAGAACTACTCTGGTATCTCTCCTGAAAGAAGCTTCGAAGTGAATAAACCCGAGAATGATGGTCTGTTTGAGGAGGTGATGGCTAAAATTGATATTCCACTTCTCGAAACTGATCGTGCCATACGGGGCATGCCAATTCTGTACCTTCGCGTCGCTCGAGAACGCGTTCGTGATCTTCTAACTTTAATCGACAAGGAAGAAAAATGGAGGCTTGAGGAAGCGTCGCAACCACCGGTAAGCGCAAGAGCTGAGAGATTTGCTGCACGACTGAAAAGGCGAAGAGTTGAACATGAACGGCCTCTGGTAGGCTCGGAAAGATACCTACTTCTATGTATAAACTGCAAGTGCACAGTGTCGACAAGCAACACAGGGCAAGCACAGGTCGAACCACAAAGACTTGGAGAGTGTAGAAGTTGATTCTAAATCCTGATTCAGAGAGTAACCAAAAGGGGTTTGATTTTGTCGATACGACGATATGATTTTCAAGTGACTGAAATAATAAAAGTAAAAGATGCAAATAAAAAGATATGTAAACAATGATAATATGGATACTAGGGTATTCAAATCCACCAATAACCTATGATATGCATTCAACTTGTAATATTATTCTTGTCCTTATAGTAGATTCAAGTCTACCGTATAACTAAGGTGTTTCTCCAATGGATAATTTAATCACAACTAAAGTATTTCTCCAAAGCATTAATTGTCTAATTAAGCACAACTAATCTAAAGATCAATATTTGGTTAAGCATGAGTTGTAGCATAATCAACATAGAGATATTCTAACTACAATGGATACATGGCATACATTGTGAGAGCAAGATGTTGAAAAACTTGGATTAAATTATATCTTTAAACAATTCTAAACTTTCAAGAACAAGATACAAGATATGAATACATACCAATGAGATTAGGGCTTCATATAAACCCTAGTAAATGAAATTAGAACATGAAGAACATTACAACAAAATTGAAATTTGATAAACTAACATGAACAAGCTATTCTTGGATGAGTTTTCAACACAACAACCCTCTCTATTTATACACAAAAATTCTCTCACACTTGGGATCCGAATTTCACTGTAGCAACCACTCAACAATTAAAAAAAACATGTTTTCTTAATTGATGGATAGAATGGAATACAATGGGGGTGAGGTGGATGTTTTGGAAAGAATCCAATGGGGGTGAGGTGGATGTTTTGGAAAGAATCCAATGGGGGTGAGGTGGAAATGGATTTGGGTCTTGGGTTTTGGATCATGGGTTTGTTTAATCCCATGAATTTGTAAACAGGTTGCCACTGATGCGCGAGCGGGTTGCAACGCTTCCAACTTTCTTCTCTTTTGTCTTCTCAATTCTTCCAAGCTTTATTTAGTACTTAAAAACACAAAGTTAATTAATACAAATATTTATTCTTGAAGATGGTAAGAATGCAGAATTTGGGATAATATATGACTTTGAAGCGCGAAAGATGAGTTAAGTGCCAATGAAAAGGTGTATGAATATGCAATATTTGGCACTCATCAGCCTCCATGGGAAGACATGGGTGATTATCCGATCCTCGATGGTGTGATCATTCTTTATTCTGATACAGACGAACCCGAGGTCCAAAAAGTCTTCAGCACGATCTCCAATGTTGCAGTGGATCTTGAGGAAGATATGGAAGCTTCCCCTACTAGGGACATTATTTAGAACGTGGTTGCAGAAATACCTGAAGTGTAGGCTGAGGCAGACCCGGAAGAAGAAGCAGTAGCGGCACGTGATGACGTTGAGGCAAACTTCAATGGTGGAGAAGACACGGTCAACCCTTGATGACTGAACCTTCATGTTATTTCTCTTTTCTTCTTTTCTGAGTATTTTCCCATGATTTTGTGAACACTTTTCTCCTTGTACTCGGTGGCGGCTGAGTCCAAGGTTTAGCTTATTTATGTTTACTTGTTTGAACAAGTTTCTTATTTTTGAGGTAAATCTTTTATTAAAACTGCATCATAGTGGTTGTGCCTTCATATGATTGTATGTGATCCTTGTGAGAAGAAAAGTAATTCCATAATAAAACACCACGGACCTGTCCGCAATCTCCTGGCGTAAGTTCGCATGCGCCCTCCTGATGTAAGCTGGGACAAACTGTTCAAGATGCTTTCTATTTTTACTTTGCATGTATTCTATTCCTCCAACTTTCCCGAAAGGTATGAAGTGATTTTAGGGTTCTCTGGTTTAATCTGGTGGGTAATAATGACTCTGGTCGAACCTGGGTCTTTATGTCATGCCCAGGGGTAATTTTTTTTAAAGAAAATACTTTAATTGAGAAATTGGAACCCTAATAACTATGAATGCAAGTATTGCAATAATTTTTTGAAGGAATTACAAAATAGAAAGGAAAGGGAAATTATTGTAGGAACGCTGGAGGAACCATTACGGAGAACGCCGGAGAGGAAGAGTAGCACAGAGTCTCTAGGTACTGTAGGGTTTAAGCCATCGTGAGTGGATCGTCACGCCCTCAAGCTTGTCAGCATTGATGATCTTGCAGTAGCCGCCTAGGATGACATCTGCCACCAAATATGGTTTATCTTCCTTTGTCACCGACAAATCAGATTGGTTAGTCATTTTCACTGCCACATTTCCAACTTGAAATGTGGTCCTCTTTGCTACCATGTCTCCAATTTGAAACGAATTTGGACTTGACACATTATCTTATTTCTGGGACACGTTGTCTCTGACTGCTTCCAAGCTCTTAGCAAAACGTTTGAAAGGACCAGCACCCCACTCGCACCTCTTATTGGCGGTTAGGTTGTTGATTGAAACAAGTCCCCGGGACTCAGTAGGAAGAGGCTTTACTGTTTGTAAATAAGGTTGTTCGATGAGACTTACATGGGCTCGGAACCTTTTAAGGTATGAATTCAGGATTTCTCTAGGAAGTTGCGTCACGCTTGCAAGGTGTCGATACGGTAATAAATAATCTTCAGGGATTGACGGTTTGCTGGAGATTCTTTCAGGTACTGAAAGCGGCAAATGACTCACTCCTAGTGCTGCTTTGTTGTCATGTATCCACGAACGCCCCAGGATCATGTCGTAATTCGGAAACTCTTTCACTATGTAAAATTTAGCATGTGTTAGAATATTACCGATTTTCACTTCGAGGTCAATGTATCCATAGGAGTCTCTGAATTCTCCTTCTGAGTTCCTAATCACGGTTGGGCTGCGAGTAGCTTCTTGTTTTGAAATCCTTGTGGCCCTCAGAGTCTTGACAGTGATGATGTTGAACTCGGAGGCTGCGTCACTCAACGTGCTGTCAAATTAGACATCCTTCAAACGAGCGATGGTCAGGAGTCCCTAGTCCCCTTTGCTGGTCGTGTCCTCAAGGAAAGTCTGTGGCTTCGAGACTACTTCCTTTTCTGGATACAAGCGCCTTCCTGACACAACATGATTGAGGGTTGTGAACATGTCTTTACGTTGTCCCTTCGAGAGATACAAGATTTCACACAAACGTTCCATCATGGTCTGTATAGTTTTGAGGACATAATCCCATGATATCATGCAGCTTCTAATGGGAAGATGGTCCCTATGAACGCCCTATTTTCCTAACTGGAGTTCTCCTGCTTCCACCTTTTCTCTGAAGATTTGTTTCAACTTGTTGCAATCTTTGGTCGGGTGATGGAAAAACCTATGGTAGTTGCAGTATTTGGGATTTGTCATCTCGTCCCCCGTCGGTGGGCGTCTTGTAGGACCAGAATATCGCTACAACGATATTCTTGCGATATTAACGACACTTCTATGAGCATCACAAAGTATTTTAAAGAAGGACGTAAAAGCTGACGATGGAAGAAAACATGGGAAAAACATGTTTGTCCCGCGATGGTTACAAAGTTTGCGAAAATGATCATTGTAGCTATCGCGGTACAATCGCAAGATAAATCCGAAATAAGAGGAAAGTTTAGCTGTCATCCATTATGTAACTACCCTATAAATAGAGACCCAATATGTCCAGAAAAGGATGATGTACTTTTTAGAGTTGAGAAAGTCTTGAGGAGAGAGAAACTCTAGAAAGAAAGTTGTATTTCTGAGTTCTTACATTTCTTGTAAAGATTTCTAAAAGTAAAAAAATAATAAAAGTGTTGTTGTTCATCTTCAAATATGACTTAATTTTTATTGATTCTTATCAAGGGTGTAGTGTAGGATTTCCTGCAACTACATTTGGCGCCCGAAACAGGGAACGAATTAACGAAAATCATAGAAAAGGTGAAGACGGAGATAAGAATCGTACAAGATTGAGAGAATCATTAAGTAAATCGGTGAGATAATTGAAGGAAGAATGATTAGAATTAAAAAGGATTGTAGAAAATTGGAGTGTTGTATGGTAACAAGAGCAATGATCGATAGATTTCATGAAAATATTAAGGGGAAGATACATAAACGGGATTATGAAGGAAGGAAGATCATGACGGTGGAGAAAATATCATCATTAAAAGATTGGGAAAAGCAAGAGATCACATTTACAGCAACAGAAATACTAGAAGAAGAATTAAGCCATACATTTCCTTTGGTAATCACGGTATCTGATATGCCCAACAAGAAAGAGAGAATCAATAAAATCTGTAGAAGAGTGGACTATGAATAGAACTTTGGTAGATGCATGAATTTCTGTGGATATAATATTTTATCATACTTTCAAGAAAATGGGATATAAGGATGAAGAAATGTCTTGTTCAACGTATCATATTCATGGCTTTGGAAAATCTTTAACAAAACCTAAAGGCGAAATGGTGGTACGAATTCCATTAGGAGAGATTGAAACACAGGTGACATTATGTGTGGTAGATGTGGAATCGCCGTATAATATGATATTGGGAAGACCGTGGATACATGCAGTCAAGGCTGTAGCATCAACATTGCATCAATGCGTCAAGTTTCCTATGCCCAGTGGAATTGGAAAAATTAGAGGAGATACAGATTTTGCAAAGTTGTGTTACCAAATTGAAGTGAGAAATTGTGAAGAACGACCAAAGCTACGAAAAGCTCGTAGAAAACTAGCGAGAAGCAAAGAAAGAAGAAGAGTTTAAAGTTTACATGATAAGAGCGAAAGAAGGAAAAGGAATACCCAGTGAAAGCTCACGAGAAGGAGAAGAACTTGCGAGAGTTAGGAAAACACCAACACCAATGGGAGAACCTGAAGCCAGTTACGTTAAAGCAGAACCAACAAAGGAAGTAAATATTGGGAGTAAAGAAGAGCCAAAAATGCTGAAAATTGGGACTAGGATGGAGGCAGGTGAGGAAGAAAGAACTATAAATATCTTGCGATAATATAAAGATATCTTCGCGTGGAACATGGATGAGATTCCAGGGATAGATCCATCAATAGCATGTCATAAATTAGAAATCAACAAAAATGTAAGATCATTTAAGCAAAGAATAAGAAAAATCGCAACAACATATCATTCTCAAATAAAAGAAGAATTACAGAAAATGCACGACGCATGAATTATAAGGCAAGCAAAATATCCAGAATGGATTGCGAATATGGTGGTGGTCCCAAAGAAGAACAAAGGGATAATAATTTGCATAGATTTTACTGATTTAAACAAGGCTTGTCCAAAAGATAGTTTTCCATTACCAAATATCCCACAAATTGTTGAATCAGCAGCGGGAAATGCAAGAATATCTTCACTGGATAGATATAAAGGATATAATCAAATCCATCTCGCTGAAGAAGATCAAGAGCATATCGCATTTTTGTTCCAAGAGGATTGTACTGTTATACAAAAATACCATTTGGTTTGCGAAATGCTGGAGCAACATATCAAAGAATGGTGGAGAAGGTATTTGCAAAATAGATCCATAAAACACTAGAGGTGTATGTAGATGATATGCTAATCAAAATTAAAGAAGCTGAGAATCATGTGCAAGATTTGAAGGAAAATTTTGATCAAATGCGACAATTCAATATCAAAGTGAATCCCGACAAGTGTACTATCAGAGTAACCTCAGGGAATTTTTTGGGGTATATTGTATCAAAAGAAGGAATACAAGTCGATCCAGAAAAGGTGAAAGCAATTCACGATATGCCAACACCCGCGACAGTAAAAGATGTGCAAAAATTGAATGGACTCTTAGCTTCTCTAGGGAGATTCATCTCGCGATCTTCAGACAAATGCAAACATTTTTTCGACATACTAAAGAAGGGAACAAAATTCAAATGGACAGATGAATGTGAAAGAGCTTTTCAAGGAATTAAAAAACATTTAATAAACATATCTATTTTACAAAAGGCTGAACCATGAGAAGAGTTATTGATTTATCTCGCAACAACCACGTACGCGCTAAGTGCAGTATTGCTGCGAGTAGATGCGGGGGTAGAGAAACCGATTTATTATATCAGCAAAACATTCACTTCTGCAGAGAGAAATTATTCAAAGATTGAGAAGTTAATTCTGGCATTGGTGCATGCAACTTTCAAACTCCGTATCTATTTTCAAGCACATAAGGTCAAAGTGTTAACAAAAGTACCAATTGAGTCAGTAATGAAAAATTCAAAAAGATCAGGCAGAGTTGAGAGATGGAATGCACAAGTAGGACACTTTGATATACAATATGAAATTCTATCCTCGCCAAAGTCACAAGTCATCGCAGATTTCTTAGTTGAATTTCCTTTAGAAGATGATGAGGCAGTGGAAGAGATGATGGATGTAGAAGAGGAACATGAAGATCCAAAAGAGATATTAACAGAACCTAATAGATGGGAGATATTAGTGGATGGATTGTCCAATGGAGAAGAAAATGGAATTGGAGTTGTTTTTATTTCGCCAGAAGGAGAAAAAACAGCTTTTTCATTTAGATTAAAATTTGCATCCACTAACAATGAGACAGAATATGAGGTTGTGATTCATGCTTTAAAGTTTGCGATACAAATGAAGTTGGAAAATTCCAGAATCACTAGCGATTCACAATTGGTTATTCGCCAGATAAAAGGAGAATACACAACAAATGAACCATTCTTGAAGAAATACAAAAGACTTGTTGAGGAATTGTCTGCGAGAATTCCAAAAATAAAATGGAGACACATATCAAGGAAAGATAATAGGCTCGCAGATGCATTTGCTTTCATATCTAGTATGATGACAAATCCATTGGCGAGATGCATAAAAATTCAAACACTTTCATTTCCATCGATAAACAAAGAAGAAGAAGAGACAGATGTAATGATGGTGGAAACTGGCAAGGGAGAACCAAGGAGCAACATTACAGATTGGCGAGCAGATATTTATGCATATTTGGCGAGAGGATAAATTCTAAGAAATCGATTAGAAGCACATAAGTTAAAAAGTAAGGCAACCAATTATGAACTAAGAGATGGAGTGTTATATCGCAGATCTTTTAGTGGACCATCACTAAGATGTTTGACGAGGGAAGAAGGACAAAAGGTATTAAAGATGTTACATAGTGGTGATGTTGGTAATCACAGTGGAGGGAGATCTTTGGCATATAGAACAAAAATGCAAGGTTATTATTGGTCGTACATGCATGAGGATGTAAAGCAACTTTCAAGGCATTGCGAGGATTGCCAGCGATATGGAAAAAAGATACATGCACCAGGAGAACCATTATCATCTTCAACAAGTGTATGGCCTTTTGGGAAATGGGGATTAGATATTGTGGGACCATTTGTGCCTGGCTCTGGGCAAAGAAGATACCTAATTGTCACAACAGATTATTTCACAAAATTGGGAGAGGTAAAAGCAGTGCAACATCTCCGCGATAAAGATATTTTTACATTCATATTTGAAAATATAATTTTCATATTTGGTATTCCAGCACAATTGGTATCTGATAATGGAAAGAAATTTGAAGGGCAGAATATAGAATTGCTACTTAATGCATTTAAAATAAAATGTGGAAAATCTACTCCTTTATACCCACAAGCAAATGGTCAGGCTGAGGCAACTAATAAAACAATTTCAGACATCTTAAAAAATAAGTTAAAAGGATACCACAGATCCTGGTGTGAGCAAGTGCAGAATGCAATATGGGCTTACAACACAACTAGACGAGAAGCTACTGGAATGTCACCATTTTGTTTGACATATGGGGTTAAAGCTGTATTACCAACAGAAGTTGTTATTCCTACAACAAAAAGAGAAGCATTGGAAAGAAATTTAAGTGCTGGTATGATCCTGAATAAGTTAGATGAATTAGAAGAAAAAACAGAACAAACTATACAACATATGGAGAATTACCAGCGCAGATTAGATCGCGAGTACAATAAAAGTGTTAAGAAACGCGAATTCCAACCTGGCGATTTAGTTCTGCAAGAAACACCGAGCTATCAGCGAGAAAACGGCGGAAAATTGGCAAGAAAATGGGATGGACCATACATCATTAAAGAGATAGTTGGAACTGGGGCATATAAACTAATGGATCTTGAAGGAAGAGATATTGGCCAAAGACTCAATAGACCATGGAATAGATTATTTCTGAAGAAGTATTATCAATGACAACTTCTATAAGGTAAAAAAATACTAATATATTGTATGATGAAACAGGTAATGAATTTTTCTTTCTCTATTACACCTGAGAGGTTCTTCTGAAAACAAAGCGAAACAAGAATAGCGAGCATAATCGCAAAAAAGGCGAATAAAATTTCGCAGAGATTAATAGAATGGGACGAACCTTTATGGAGTGCATCCTAGTTCGCGAATAAAATTTCGCAAGAGGCAAATGTAAGACCTAATAGTGCGTCATATAAGAGGGGTATATCTTGACATGACTCAGTGATAAGGTTATACCGCTGCTGGAACCTGAGTTATGTAGATGTTGGGGTTAAATAAAACCTATCCAGGAGAGGGATCTTGGATTTCCAATTATATAAGGTTATACCCTGGTTGGACGACTAAGGACCTCTTCTAAGGAGTGCAAAGTATGACCAAGGCGCCGAGGCAAGGGTGCCCGGGGCGTAAGAAACTACCCTGGCCATCCTTGGAAAGTCTTGGCTATGATGCACTCGGCCCGAAGAAAACCCCACTTAGGGTGCAGTCTTGTAACTATAAGCCATATAGGCATAAATGACAAGAGGCTGCGAAAAACAACTGGTTGTTGGAAAATATGGATGGGAGGATCTAGTCTTGTACGGCCGATGTGCCCTCCTTTAAGGGGCAACCAGGGGGAAGATAAGGGCGGAACCCTCCATTAGGGAGATGATAAGTGTCTAAATACGGTAATGTCATGGGGATTTATGATCGCAAGAACATTTAGGCATGTCATATTGTCGCGTCACGAAAATTATACAGAGGAAACGATCCAAAATATAAAAGTTAAGATGAGATCAATGGGTTTTTACATGAAAGTGTAAAGGCGTCCTGCGATTTCATCGCAAGACGGCAATGTCATAAGGGATAATTCTTGCAAGAGAATTTAAACTTATCATATTGTCGCAGAGATGCTGAAAAAATATTGATAAGACAAAATCAATGGGTCAATACATGCAAATGTAAAGACGTCCTGCGATTTTGTCGCAGAAAGAAAAACTTTTTTGGCAAAATAAGACCTTTAAATAGGAAGGCAAAATAAGACCACAGAATAATCTCAAAAATTAACTATTCTATTTTAAGATGCAGGAAAGATTTGTTCATCATAGGAGAATATATAAGAAGGCATATTCATAACATCGTAAACTTTGTCAGAATTTTTCGGAATATCGCAGCTGTACTCATTATCGCAGATATATTCATAATTTCACGAATAATATAGCCAGACAGTTCACAGAAAGGAGACACATGAAATGATTCACCATTTCAAGAAAGATAATGAAGGGAAAGTAGGGGAGTGGAGAAATAAGATTTCATTATCTTCCTTGAGGATATTCAAAGTAAACAAAATCAAAAGTTGAATTCTAAAAGTTTCAAAAGTTACATTATTCGCAAGAAAGAAGAAGAAAAAGAAAGCAAAAATGAAATTCAAGTTTTGGCGATGGTCTCGCCATATTCACTATTCTTGCTCGCTAGATTCACTATTCTTGACAGAATTGTCAGCTTCATCAGTATTCTTCTCACCGCTTGTAGTTACTTCTTTAGGAGGACTTCTTTCTTCTTCATCATCTTCTTGAGTGGTATTTTCTTCATCATTAGTGAATTCTAATTCCTTATCCATGGGAAGAGGAATTTCATCATCATCAACTTCTAAAGGAAGAATAGATATAGGAGGGAGAGAATGGGAGAGAAGAATATCGTTCACAAGAACTTCAGCACTGAGGTGAACCTTGCGAAGGAAACCTCTGTCACGATTCCTAATCTCTATATTTTTGAAGTACTCGAGATAATAAAGTCTTCTTTATGCTTTGTCGCGAGCTTCAATATAATTGGAAGTAAGAGTCTTGTTTTCTTTGCGAACTTTATCCAATTTATCAGTAAGATCGGCGATGGTAAAATGAAGACTTCTTTCAGATTATGCGAGTAACAAAAGTGATAAAAGATCATTCAGTCAAAGATTTTGCAAGAAATATAACACAAAATTTGACAGAAAGGTCAACAAGAGAGGCAGTCAATTGACTACCTTCTTTCTGCGAGGTTAACTTTTGAATTAATGTAAAGAAACAGTTCTCCCATTGATTCATAGCGTCATCAAATTTATCGCCAACCACACCCTTCAGACGAGATTTCATGTTTTCTTCTTTGGTGCGTAGATACGAGTTTTCCTTTGCTAGTAAAGAATGAGACTTCTTCAATTGAGAGTATTGGTCTTGAAGCTTGCTGGCCTTTAAACTAAAAGTTAACCTACCATTGATAAGTTTATCCTTCTCAACGGCAGATGATTCAGTTATTTCTTTGAGCTCATTCTTAAGAGAACGAAGAGATTGCTCTTGATTATCACATGTTCTTTGAAGGTTACTCAATTGCTGCGAGGAAATCGCCATCAAGCTTGAAAATCTATGTTTTTCTTGGGATACAGTTTTATTCTCATCTGATAAAGATTCCATCGCCAAATTAGCCTTGAAAAACAAATATGAGAGGCGATCGACCTTGCCACTTAATAAACTCTGGCTTTGTAATAATTGATTATTCTCGTTAGCAAGATTATTTATGTGATCAATTGAGTAAGAATAAATATTATCTAATCTATTATGTTGATCCATCCAAGAATCTCTTTCAACGCGAGCTTCTTCAGCGATGGATTCAGATTTCAATCTTTCCATGAAACGAGTCTGATTTAAAACTAATATATGGACCAAGAATTTAAGAAGGAGGCTTGAGTACAGAGAATATAAAAATAAGATAGAAAAATAAGAGGGTAGAGGCTAGAAAATTGTACCTTTCAGTTCGTTATTTTTCTTGCGAAGGTTCTCGCAATCAAGAGAGGAGTTGCGAAGCTTATGGTTCAAAGTATCACATTCAGAAATTTTAGCTTGAAGGTTTCTCCTTAGAGATTCAATCTCATTTTCCAAAGATGCTCGCGAAGTAGAGCAATCAGAGCCAAAATACTTAAGAAAAGTCTCGCAAACTTCATATTGGAGAGGGTCAGTAGAAGACTTTCTAGCATCGTCTAAAATGTTAGATAAAATTTTAAAAGCAACATTAACTCATGTTAAGGTTTCATTTGATGAAGGAGAAATAAAATGTGTTTCTTTACCTTATCATTAAGTGGAGCCATCATGCTTTTTGTTTGCTAGAAATCGAATTCATCTTCTTCGTAGTCTAAAGGACTACATGTTCCTCGTGCATTTTCAGTTGGCCTTTTAGACAAAGCCAAGACTTGGCCGTGGGAATATTAGGGTTTTGAAGGATTGTTAGAGGGAAGAGGTGTAGAAGGTGAAGTAGTAATGGGGGAAAGTTGACGGTTTGAATCTCTTGCGGTGGTTTTATTATCAGAAGGAGGAGTATTTGGAAAAACAACAGTTGAAGGCAATAAAGGACTAGAAGGAGTTTCAGTCACAGCGACTTTAGGAGCTTGATTCGTCAAAAACTCAGAAGAAGTAGAGGTATTGGCAGCGATATTCTCGCAGAAAAAAGAAGAATGATCAGATTGCGAGTGTGGGGGAGTAATCCTCGCAGATGTTAATGTAGGATTGATGATATCAGCCTCAAGATTTTTAAATTTGCGAGATTTTTTGGGAGGATTAGCGATGTTCTCGTCATTCTGCGAAAAATAACTTAGATAAGAAACAGAGGCAACAATATTGTTATTAAGAAATAAAATGTGTTTCTTACTACCTTATCATTCGCAGAACTCCTCTTCTTCTTTTCAGTTGGCCTTTTGCGAATATTAGGGTTTTGAACAGATGTTAATGTAGGATTGATGATATCAGTGGACTGGGTGTTAGAGATAGTTCCGCTGAAGAGAAAACATAATATGGGAGTTATGAAGAATCAAATAGAGAAGATTGGAGAATATAAGTAAAAAATTGGCTCAAATAAATATCATAGTCAAAAAGCATACCTTCATGACTCCATTAGAACAGTAGAAGGAGAATATGAGGAAGAAGAAAAGTTGCAGACGGAAGACAAAGTAAACAGATGGAAGAGATAGAGAAATAAAAGAAGAAAATTAATTCTGAAATTTAACTATACCTTTTATAGGAAAAAAGGGGGTGACCTGTTGAACAGACACGTATCAGTAAAAAGAAGAATTTACAACACATGTAGGCGGTTAAGCTAAATTAACGGAGCCTTGTCGAGAAGAAAATATGGAAAGAAAAGAAGTTGCGAGCGCTATGAAGAGTTTGGGATTCTCACGATCTTCTCTTCTTCGCAGAAAAGACATGAGAAGAGGCAATATGTAGGACCAGATTATCGCTACAACGACACTTCTGCGAGCGTCACAAAGTATTTTAAAGAAGGACGTAAAAGCTGACGATGGAAGAAAACATGGGAAAAGCATCTTTGTCCCGCGATGGTTACAAAGTTTGCGAAAATGATCATTGTAGCTATCGCGGTACAATCGCAAGATAAATCTGAAATAAGAGGAAAGTTTAGCTGTCATCCATTATGTAACTACCCTATAAATAGAGACCCAATATGTCCAGAAAAGGATGATGTACTTTTTAGAGTTGAGAAAGTCTTGAGGAGAGAGAAACTCTAGAAAGAAAGTTGTACTTCTGAGTTCTTACATTTCTTGTAAAGATTTCTAAAAGTAAAAAAATAATAAAAGTGTTGTTGTTCATCTTCAAATATGACTTAATTTTTATTGATTCTTATCAAGGGTGTAGTATAGGATTTCCTGCAACTACACGTCTGCTAGGTGGTAGATTGACCGCGTCATCTTGAATCCATGCTTCCAGGAGTTCTATCACTTCATTCATGGGAAAGGGGAAGTTTGGAACCGTATCTCCGGAATCTTGTACAGGAGCTTTGTCCGCTTTATTTCGAGACGGAGTCATATGTGCTGATGCTGCATGCTTGGGCGGTTGTTCTGTTGTCGACGCTTTCCTCTTTCCTCCTTCGCTCACCACACTCACAAAAGGACCTGTATTATATTGCTTGTTGATGAGGCGCCTGCTTCCTCAGTTTTCATGCGCATCGTCGTTCGGAACGATTTTTGTTCTCTCCAACAATGCTTGGGCTGTCATAGCGGAGCGCTTAGCGGCTTCATGAAGCTCCAAAAATGTTTGGAAGCCCAGATTCTCTGACAAATCATGGTATATGGGAATCATCCCGTTAATGCATAACTCCACCAACTGGCGTTCGGTGATATTCGGATCATGACAATCCAACGCTTGAGTCCTGAACCTTTTGACGAAGTCGTTCGGATGCTCATTACTCCGTTGAAAGATTCTTCCCAAATCTGAAAAGGTGACCTGCTCTGACATGAAGAAATACTTCCTGTAGAAGGCGTTGACCATCTCACTCCAATTGGATATACTATTAGGTGCGAGACTGTTGTTCCAAGTGTATGCTCTTCCGGTAAGTGTCTTCGATAACTCTTTCAGGTGGAGAACATGATTGTATTCGTGTTATCCTAAAGATTCAAAAAATCGAGATACATGTTCACGAGCATTACCAGTACCATCATAAAGGGAGAATTGATGAGAGACATAGCACATTGGGACAGGAATTCATTATACACCTTGAGGGTATGGAGGCTGGTGTTGGTGCATGTCCGCCATATTTCCTTTGCCCCGGCTTCGGAGAAGTCCCTCCAGGTCCTCACACGTAATGAAGTTGGATGGTTGGACTCTTTCTCTTGGGCGTTCAGGAGTGTCACGAGTTTCCTCATCCATGCGGGTATGCGCCCTTGAAGTGCCTACCCCGGGTGCATCAAACACGTTCCTCATTGGCTCCATGGACTATCATGGCCCCTGCAGCAATCGTTCGGTTAGGGTTTTGAGAAAAGTAAGTACCTCTTTCTGAGTCGCAGCCATATCTGTTTGGTCTCTAGCAAGAACTTCATGTCTTTCCATCAAGTCTACCATGGTGATAGAGGGTTGTCCTCCTCTTGCTACTCCGGACCCTCTTCCTGATGGAGGAGTAGCGGTTTCCCTGGTGACGACCGGAGGCGTTACACTTGAGGAAATGCTGGGATTTACGGCTGCTCTGGCTCTGGTGATAGGAGGTGTTACGCCTACTGGAATATCCACTGCTCCGCTGGTGTTAGTGGTAGAGGAAACAACTGCACGAAGTGTACTGATCACGTTCTTCACAGCAGATCCACTGATAGGGACATCAATACCAAGAGTGTTGTCGGTGCTAGATCATTTAGGGTTGATTTCTGATCCAAACCTAAGTTCCACCATCTTGAAATCGGAATTGAAGAATGAAATTGGAAATTTGAAAATCAATATTGCAACTGAGAGATTAATCTCCCACTATGGTCGCCAATTATTTATGGGAGAAAACTACTTCTGCTGGTTTTGGTAATTTGGGGTGTGTGGATGAGAAGTGAATCTAAACCCTAAACAAATGCACTACGCGGTGAGTCCTTTTGATTCGAGAGATCAATCTATACAATTCTGGCCTAAACCAAGAAATGATCGTTTCAGACTTGTTTCGGTCACAAAGTGAAGGAGATGGGGTTGATCTTAGGGAGGGAAGCGAAGAAGGTGTTGAGATTGTGAAGGTGTAGGCTTGTTTATGAATTGTAACAGAAAGGTGAGCAGGCTTACGATTAATGCAAGCAGGCTCTGGGCGTTTGAATACGTGTTGTATTAAAACTTGGTTTATGTGTTGTTCTCTTGTTTGGAAATAGGGAAGAGAACCTATTTATACAAGTCATTTGAGCCTTATTCACGTCTCTAATATGAAGTGGAGGAAGTGGAGTGATGGATTAGTGGAGTGGTGTGTTAGTATCACACGATCAATCTTGCCCACTTCTCCCATCATCACTAACCGTCCATGTCTTCCTGACACGTTCTTGTTATGGCGCGTTGCACGCTGTAAACCACCAGACCAATACCCCAATATGTATCCCCCAGTTTGTGACATGATTGATGTCTTGAGTGTGTGGATCGTGGGACCCACAGAACGTTGCATGTAATTCTAGTTAAATAACTAAGTTATTTAGGAAGTCGATACTTGTAAAGTATCGTGTGTATTCTATGCATGTTATGCATCGAATGTATTCAACATATATGAAGCATCGTTTTTGAGCACCATGCCCTTCCTACTTCATGTGAGGGTTTGGAGGCTACGCTAGCAAATCCTCCCTTGGCCGACCACATGGTGTGGTAGAGTGGCAGACGGTGATCACGGTGATACTTCACTGGTCGCCTAACTCTTATCCTAGGCCGTCCGTCCGAGCTGGCGAAGTTGGACGGACGAGATGACATGCGACCCACATCTGCGACCCTCGGATTAGGGTTTAGGAGGTGCGCGAATGTACTCCTTCAGCTTGGTCGAATCCAAGCATGGGAGGTGTTTCATGGAGAACCGATCAAGCATGCGTGTAGACGACATGCTGATGTCCTTGTCCATGCTTCACTGTCCCACGAAGGTTTGATCTAGGCCACTCGAATTTACCGGTGAAGTTGAGTGGCTGAGATCGATTTTCGATAGAAATCCTATGCCGCAAAGTATTCTTAAAGGGGCGCGGTATGCCACCTTCAAGGCGTGCGTTTTGAGACGACCAAGCTTGGTCGGTCTCGGCTGTTTAGTCCGGCGTGTAGGTGGTAGGTTGGTATTCACGCCTATACCCGAATGTCCCATGGAAACGTGATCTAAGCCACTCAATTTTTCTGGCGAAGTTGAGTGGTCGAGATCAGTTTGTGATTTGGGAAGCGTGACCATGCCAGTTTGGGTGCACGAACCGAGGCGCCTGACCAAGGATGGTTTTGACCGATCGGTCGGACATGAAGCCGGGCCCACGATGATTATACTAGCATGTTCGGCCCTCCCTGATGTTTCATCTTTTCCTTCCATTCAAGCCTGCGAAGATGGACGCTTGAGATGATTTTGCGACACATAGATGATGCCGCAAACCTCAATTAGGGTTTTGCAGGCCGTGCATCATGCTTGGTTAGGTGCGCAAGAATTAGTACAACCAATCTTGGTTGGTCCTGACCAATGGGTTATGTGTGTAGGCGGGCCCACAGTGATTGTGTTGACATGCTCTGGGGCCTTTGAATCTACATCTACACCCTCCATCTATTCCTGCGAAGATGGATGGTTGGGATCGTTTTGCGACACATGTAATGTGCCGCAAAGCATAATTTAGGGTTTTTTGTCCATTCTGCTTGGTTTGGACGGTTTGGAGAACTATGCCACCCCTTTTGGGGAGGCCGACCATGCGGTGCCCGCATTGGGTCGGCAGTGAACGTTCCAATACCTGCTTGGGGGTATTGGATTCGATCCCGACCATCCAATCATGCCTGCGAAGTTGGATGACCGTGATCATTTCTAGACTGTTACGGAGAGTCTAGGCACTCAATCGGGCTAGTATAACACACCGAGAGTTACACACTCAATCGGGCTAGCATAACACACCGAGAGTTACATGCTCAATCGGACTAGTATAACACACCGAGAGTTATAGCCTGTATGGGCATTTCGTGCATGCCTCACACTGTTGGTACTTGGATATTCATGCTACTCTGCTGCGAGTAACAATCAATCATCATGTCGCACCAACAATGAGAATTCTGCTAGGAACAACACAGGAAATACAAGGCCTTTTATGCATTAATCAATAATGGTAAAATTCACAGAATATTCGGGGGATTGTTGCTACATGCTCCATTCTAGGTGAATTAATAAAGTGAAGAAGTATTCATCACTTATAAAATAGTCTCATCCTCTGCAGGATGTTTACACAAAAATTGGTTTTACAACTTTAGCCCTGAACTAAAATCCACCATCAACAACCATACTCTGCATTCCTGACAGATTTAACTTTTTGCAAAAAGAGGAACTACAAATTACTTTAGGTTTAGCTATATATACTAGAGAAGGACTAAATTGTTTAACAAAAGACCATAATTTATCTTGGGCCCTTGGTCTTCTAAGACCCCTTATGTTCCAGTAGAGAATTTTCATTGATTGGATTGGGGGTTTTTTGTACCCCCTTTTCCTGGATTTTCCCTAAAGTTATATTTAATAGGTGCTGGTTTACTTACCTTGTGTTGCTCTGGAGTTCTGACAATGGATGTTCTTGCAGAATTATTCTTTTCTGATGCACTGGCAGTTATAATTTCTTTTTCCACTATTTTGGCCCAAGATGTAACTGGAATAGTTTCTTCTGTCACGTTTTCATTACTTCCATTAACAAATTTAATGACACTATTCTGCAAAGATTTTTGTTCTGCTACTTCCAAAAAATTTAGTACTTCCATAATAACTGATTCAGACTTATTGACATGAGAATCAAACCTACCAGACTTAGGATTTATAACTTCCACGGTTGGATTCATAATAGTTGTTGCATCAATTGATTTTACAAGAGACCTCCCTGGCATTAGGATCACAAATGAGTCTTGTTTTTATTTCTTTCCACATAACACTCCTACTATTATTGATTCATGAGTGTCCAAAATTTTGCACCACTTTTAATATAGTGTGGAACTGACATCAATATACTTTATATTTTGTAAATTTAATCTTCCAGTAAGCGAGAATTTCCAAGGATTTAAAGCTTCTTCAAATAAATCATCAGGCAATTCAATTGAAGGAACTTTTTTCTCAACTGAAAATCCAAATTTTACTCCATTAGATTCATTAATTGAAGTGGTTTTACGACCAGAATCCATTAAAAAACCACTTAATTAATACTATCAATCATGAAGAATCAGAAAACAAGAAAGATTAAGAATTCAACACCTGAATTAATGAGTTCTGAGGAACGAAAATTTTCTCCGAGTTGATCTCCCGATCCTTAGACAGTCTCTCTCCTCAACTCTCCGATTTTAGACAGTAAATCAAAAATACATATCATCAAGATCTTCATCTGATGAATCAGTCTCAGTAGGGTCATCTTCAGAGACGCCAACACTTTTACTTTTATCAAGTAACTTAGTTCTTTCCATTTTTGGAAGTATGCTCATGATCAAAGATCTTTAACTTCCCAAGAATGATCTGAGAATTTTCATCACAATGTCCTTTTCAGGAATAGTTTTACCCAATTAAAAAGATGCACTAACAATTTCAGACACTTTGTGATTAAACTCATCAAATGAATCTTCATATTCCATACGAAGGTTTTCCCAATCATAATTTAGGTTTTGAAGACTAGATTCTTTTTCAAAGGTATTCCCTTCGAATACGGTTTCTAAGATATCCCAAGCATCTTTAGACCGAGTGCAAGAAGTCACACGGTGCTGAAGATCTGGGGTAATGGCATGAATGATTGCATTTAAACCGTCAGAATTTTTCTTTGCAGCGAGAATCTCGTTAGGTTCATATCTAGCAATATCCTTTGAAATGGAGACACCGTCTACTGTAACCATTGGAGAATTGTAGCCATTAACAACATAAACCCATGATTCAAAATCACGCACTAGAAGAAAGGAACGCATATCAATTTTTTATCGTAAGTAATTTGAGCCATCGAAGATTGGTGGTAAGTTTACTGAGATAACACTTCTGTCCATAAAGTCAGATCGCTACAAACATAAACTTATAAGGTCTCGAACGTGTTTGCCTGCTCTGATACCAATTGAAAAAGCGTGGGTACAACAACCACACCCAATATTTCGCTTAACAATTTGTATGGATAAACTCCAATATAATTCCAAGAGGATCAACTAGACAGTAAGACTCAATCAATGGAAATATATCTAAGAGTTGTATCTTTGTTAATTTATCAATGTAATTAGGAAATCAAACAGATAGAGTCGGTAGGCCTGATTATTATGAGAAACAACTTGAACGGTACCAAAGACCAATGTTCAAGTGTCAATCAATTTATATCAACAACCAAAGGTTGGATTATCTAATTGATTGAACTACGCACAACCTGTGATATTTCAATTATATAAACAAATATCATGCGGAAAAGAAATAACACAAACACCAGAAATTTTGTTAACGAGGAAACTGCAAAGCAGAAAACCCTCAGGACCTAGTCCAGATTTGAATACCACGATGTATTAAGCCGCTACATACACTAGCCTACTCCAAGTTAACTTCGGATTGGAATGCAGTTGAGTCCTAACCAATCTCACACTGATCAAGGTACAGTTGCGCTCCTTACGTCTCTAAATCCCAGCAGAACTCTACGCACTTGATTCCCTTAGCTGTTCTCACCCACAACTAAGAGTTTCTACGACCCAAAGTCGAAGACTTGATAAACCAATCTGTCCATCACAGAAAAGTCTATTGTATAGATAAATCTGTCTCCCATAGATAAACCAATGAGTTTTGTTCCGTCTTTTGATAAATCAAGGTGAACATGAACCAATTGATATACCGGACTTATATTCCCGAAGAACAACCTAGAAATATAAATCACCTCACAATAATCTTAATCGTACGGTAGTGAAGCAAGATATTATGGAATCACAAACGATGAGACGAAGATGATTGTGACTACTTTTTATCTTGCCTATCACAGATTAAATCTCGAGCAAATATTAGAGAAGATAGTACTCAATCATGATAGAAAACAACAAGATCAGAACACGCAACTACATAAAAATAGTTGGGTCTGGCTTCACAATCCCAATGAAGTCTTCAAGTTGTTAACCTATAGGGTTTTGGGAAAAACCTAAGGTTAAAGGAGAACCGACTCTAGTCGCAACTAGTATCACACATGAGGTGTGGGGATTAGGTTTCCCAGTTTCTAGAGTTCTCCTTTATACAGTCTTCAAATCAGGGTTTGCAATCAATGTTACCTTAGTAACAAATAATTCAATATTCACCGTTAGATGAAAACCTGATTAGACTCAAGCTAATATCTTTCAACAGTTAGATCAAACTTAGCTTGTTATACACAAATGAAAAGTGACTTCATTTAGATATGGTTAACCGTACCTAAACGTGTACATATTTGTTGGCTCAACAATAGTTAACCGAAGTTATCCATATGAAAACTTTCATATCAACCATATTCATTTTAACCATAACTAGTTTAAATGACTCAAATGAAACTAGTTCTAGAGTTGTTCAATTGTTTATATTCTCATAGAAGTATACAAGACACAATTGAAGCAAAATCGATTTTGATTCATACGAATCAATTCATGAACATTATAGCCACGGTTTTCAAAACATTGTATTCCTTATTATATAAATGTATTAGTTCATGAACAAACCGATTTTAGAACATAACCAACTCAAGTATGCGAACTGGTACGCATACCTAAGTGGTCGGACTAAGTTTGGGTTTGTCAGTACGCAAACTGGTACGCATACCACCAAACTCAGTAAAGTCCCGGAACTTGAACCTCACGCCAGTATGCGTTCCGGTATACGTACTTAGTTCTCGGACCTTAACTAAACCAATTTGTACACATACGGGTATGCATACCATGGTTCCCGGACTTGGATTACACATATGCAAGTATGCATACTGTGCTTATATCCAATTGTTCTAAACTCTCATTTCAAACATTGAAATATTCTTAGAAGATAACAGTAGTTGTCTCACACAAACTATTAGCTTCAAAGCAATTTTCAAGTGATCGAATGATCAATACGAAACATTTTGATTCTGCATCAAATGACCGTCTCACACAAATCATGTAAGATGTTACCAGGTGATTTTCACATGATCATCTTTTGACTTTCGTTAAGAATATACGATGAACTTTGTTGAAGCGAAAGATTACTCGAAATATCAAATGTGTATAATCGAAGTCTATATAGCTATACGACTTTTGTCTCAAATAGGAGATAGAGTAAATATACTTTTGAGTGATAGATGAGTTCAAGTATCCACATACCTTTTGTTGATGAAGTTTCACAAGCTCCCCTTAGTAGTTCTTTGTCTTCAATCGATGAACGCCGTGAATTCTAATGCTCAACTACACTTTATATCCTAATCCGAGACTTAGCTATAAGTAGATTAGAAATCAAGACTTTTAGTTTTGACAACTAAACTTGACAAACAATCTTGAGATAGAAACACTTGCGAGTTCGACCGAGCAGTGCTCTAACACATGGCTCTTAGGATGGTTTTATAAAAATGCAAACTTAGGTATTTATAGACCAAGGATGTTTGGACACCGAGGAATTTCCAAAACCGAAAGTATTCTCAAGATATGCAATAAATGGAAAATTTTGGTTTTCCTAATTCCCGATAAATGCTTTTCCAATATCTCTGAAATCTCTCAATAAAAAATCTCCAATTAATAAAAGCACGTTACTAATTTTTATTCTCTAGAGATATGCATTAATTGCAAGTAATTAAAGCATATAAAACCAAAAAATCTTAATTAAAAGATTCTCAATTTATTTTGGCACAGGATCACCTTGAGTACCAAGGAATATCTTTGAACAATAAATGATAAGAGTTACTGACCGTGTTCAAAGTATGTTGACATCTTTTCACTGTAAATCCTTATTTCATATTTACATGGATTTGCATTCTTGGAATCGGTTATACCACACTTCCAAAGAAGTTTAGAATTGGTTTGTCTGTATTCCAAGACTACTGTGTGATTAATCAAATCAAATCACATACATGGGTTCAATAGGTTCTACTTATTATGGAAATACTTGTGGTCGGTCACACTAGTCACTAGGATCGATTACACCAGTTACAAGGATCGGTCCCATCTACACATGGTATTACTTGTGATCGGTCACACCAGTTACTAGGATCGATTACACCAATTATAAGGATCGGTCACACACACTCATGATCAGTCACACTAATTACTAGGATCGGTCACACCAATTACAAGGATCGATCATACCATCACATGGTGATTACTTAAGATCGGTTACACCAATTAACAAAACCAATCATACCAAATCATAAGTCAGGCATTGTGATTAGTTATACCAAGATACATAACCTTAGTTAAGATCAGTTCTACCAACTCACACATATTGGTCATCCAAAGATTAATTTGCAATGAATAACCGGACCAATAAGGATATGATTTCCCTTTCGATTCACGAAACAAGTTCATGAATGTACTTCCTTTAAACAAATGTAAACATTGCTTCCTATGATGAAATCTTCACCATAACCTATTCACATAATCATAATAATATATACAAGATTATGTCGATGTCATATCTACGAAGTTCAAAAGATAAGTGTTATACTTCGTAGTCTAATTCCTTAATACCATGATCATACTATTATGATCATGTCACATCACTAGAGTAATATATAATATAGCACGACTTAAAAGATATGTCAGGAATAAAACAGTTAAAGTCAATATTACTAGCCTCAAGAGGAAGGATGATGTCGTCGTTATAGTTCGTTACTTCTTCACATTCTTCGGATCTTCGTAGTAACTTGTATGTCTCAACATTCCTAGACTTTCTAGTCTACCCTAAACGAATTTGACTCTAGTTTTTAATCAAGCGACTCTAGACGAGTTTTGATACTAAAATATGACAACCAAACTTGACATACCAACGCTTGGTGAGTTCAACCGAGCTATGCTCTAACAATATAGAGAAATACCCCAATGTCTAGTTTTTTCCGAAAAAAGTTAAATAATTTAGCACAATTTGTATTCCCGAATGTCCTTAAAAACCGATTATAGTTTGACGCCAACATAAATCTTGTTTTATGTTTGGATACATAAACCGATTGTGCGCCTGTAAAAAATTAGAATTTCCATCGACACTAATCGGTTTATATATTTGCACATGTTATTCGATTCTGACTAGAAAAAGATACAGAAAAACTACATTTCAAAGGATTGAAGAATCAGATTATATAACACCCATATAAACTGATTCCATGATGGAACCTAAACAATCGTCTTTTAGGTGCAGCCGTATAGCCCGATTGTTTTCCTGTATTTGTAAAACAGAGTTTGAAGCATGCATAAATTTGTATTGCCATAAACTCATTATGCACACAATTATAATTAAAATGATAAGTGTATTAAGTTCATAAACCCCAGTAAAACCATAGTCATTCAAAATGAACACCATCCAAACCACTAAAAGTCTTAAAAGCAAAAAACGCAACACTAATTAAAATATATAGAAATGAGCATCCACATCATGAGGCTGCAGCATCACCATCAGCACGAGGAGCAGCAAAGGCTTCAACTTCAGCCAATTCTTCAAACAGACCTTCTAATTGTCTGTCGTGATCCCTCCCAACTACAATCGCATCCCTCCTTATCCTCGCAAACCTGATGAGCTCAATAAGCTCTTTTAGTGAAAGATTATCTTCCAGTGTCACTACACCATTTGGCTGTTGTTGACTAGGGTCACAACGGCATATCCATGTTGCAAAACAGCGTGTTGCATATTTTCGCAACGTCATAAGCTCCGTTCCGACTCTTGGTCAGTAACGGAAATTCGCAACGGACGTTTCCATTGCAAACATGTTTATTCGTAACCAAAGTCTACCGTTGCTAAGATGTTGCTAGTTACAGGAATACCCCTACCCAGAACTAAATGTTATTGGTTCTAGTTCTAATTTAGCAACAGAAAAGCGACATTGATAATTTTTTGCAACAAAAAAAAAGCAGTTACCCAGTTTCCCATATTCATCATTCCACATATATATAAACTATGTCATTCATTCAATGGACATACACAGATATACAAACTATGACACATTCATTCAATTTCATTTCCACATTCACCATTATGAAAAAATGATTCTTCAATTGAAGTTAATAACAAATATGAGTATTTGATACAAATGTATACCAAGTATCACAACAAACTATATCATTCATTCATTTAATGGATGTACACATAAACATACTTAGTTCCTAAGTTTAGTTCATAGAAAGTTACGAAATTCCTAAGTTCTTCTAACTTAAATCTCTATAAGGAGATACTACATTAACTTACAATTCTTGTAGCTACTAAGGGAGCTAATGGATGCTGCTTTGTTATCCAACCTTTATGATCTCACAACAAATCATCATTCAATTAACCTGTGAACAAAGCATCACAAATTCTTCCAATCAGATATCCAGTATGCTTATAAAGATTGAGTCGAAGACTAATAGGCTACGAAAAGGGATTTTTGAGAATTTAATAGACCATTGACCTTTTTCACTCCAACGCTTACAAAGCTTGTCCATCAAACTATAGCTAGAAAAGAAAACAAGAGCAGCACTTGGTGCAATCTTGCAAATTTCCTCTAAAGAAGCACTAAGTTCATCCTTCAAAATTAAAATCAGTGAATATTAGGACTGTACATACTAGTTACGATAGCAGTCTTAACATGTTAAATTTACTATAGTAATCATATATACCTGAAAAGTATATGCATCAGCTGTTTTGTAGCTTTCATTGAATTGATAATTCCTTGGGATAGTGGAAACTACAGCAGACCACAACTATAATGGATGAAAGTAATAAGTTCAATGGTGCATGATGTGTCATCGATAAAGACAGCCATAATCAGGAAGTAACTATATCCTTACCCGTGATCCCACATCTATCACATGTGGATCTTCCATGCAAGTCTCAACATGAACCCCGAAATCAGATGAAAATGAATCCATGGGTGAAAGCGTTCTGAAATCTCAAAACATACAAGTGAGGAGATACTCAAAAACCATCTTGCACTACAGTTTAAATAGCATTACGGGAAAATTTAAGCATAGATAGGTCTCAACAGCAGTTCTGATAGTTAAAAAAAAAAAAATCAGAAAGAAAACCTCGACGTCTTAAATACGCTGTGTACAGGGAAGAGTGGTAGCTGAAACATATCCCTAAACAAAATTTGCTCAAGTACAGAAAACACATTAATGTTACAGATCTAATTGGGAATGTTGTTTATATAGGCCACCTTATGGAACAAACAAGGTATCGTGCTTTGCACTTGAAAGAATTGCCTACTGACCGCACATCCAGATTATACAGAGAGTTATGCTTAATATTAACCCCTCTAGAATCATCATGAACCAACCTCCTACAAAACATTTTAAGGAAAGGCATGGTACGCGTCAAAAAAACTTTAGTTAACAAACGTTGCACATCTTACATTTCTTGCACTTTACAAACAAACGGTAATTCGTGAGGATAATAAAGAAAATAGAAATTGAAAAACAAACCTATGGAGCATCAGTTCTACTTGTCCATCCATCAAACTGGATCCCCCCACAGATCGGTCTACCAAAACTGAAAGCTTTGTCTTGTCATCTCCTATGTATATTCTAAGATTAATCTGTACGCAGTAAGAACTTCAATAAGCACAGTCAAATGCGTAATAACAGCTAAACTTATAGGTGAAGGCATAAATTGAAAGCTTTGCACGTAATGGAAACATATTGGATAGTAGTTTCCGACTATACGTTGGTTTACTTGTAGGTCCCAATATGTTCTGTAGTCTCTGCCCTGCAAATGAGATAAAATATTCAGATTGAATGACATTGGCATTGCTAAACCAAGCACATCAAAACCACTTTCTCCCTTTCAAAAAGCATGTAAACGTACCCTTTTGATAAAATCCCGTCTGTTTGAATCCGTGTAGAACGTTTTGTTGGTCTTCAAGGTAGTCGAAATTTTAGTTGTAATTTCTTTACTAATTTTATCTTCAATAGGTATCGGCCCAACCTGGAATTTGAGAACGTCACCAGGAATTAACATTCTAACGTTGGATTTCTAGACCTCGGGGTGAATGGATGTACTAATATCAGTAGGAGCTTACAATGAATTCCGCTTCAGCATGTTCCTTTCCCTTGTACACTCTTGTGATCTGCAAAATGCTTTCATTTTCCCTCACATCACATTTTTGAGCTAGTACTGGTGCATTGCGAAATACCTGATGTATCCATTCATTAACCTATTGGTGTACTTCATCTAACACCGGTCCTCGTAAAACAATCACAGGAACCTGACAGTTACAAAACATTGAATAGAGTTGAGACTTCAGACGCTATTTTTTTTATGCAAGTGTAAACTATATGGACTTATTGATGAACCCGACGATTACTATATTGATGAATGGGAATCCTCGATTCGTAGGAAAATTATATGTATACCTTTGAGCCAGATCTAAGCGTAAATGTACAATTAGGACGAAATACATATGCTCCAGATGCCTTCACCAAGAAAAAAAAATCAGTAAAACTGCCATGCATAACTGTACAAAATCAAAAAATTGATGAAAATTAAAACCGGAGAACGAAACAACTAAAACTCAAGAGGATAATGCATTTACATAAGTAGAGTCACCCGAGGGTCTTGAATATCACTGTGGTCATAACCGGTACAAAAGCTATATGACTGTTGCAGAGGAGCTTTGACCTTAACAACGTAGATAAATGTAAGAAAATGTAGAGATTATAGAAAAAAATAGTACAACCTACATGTCGGTGCATACCAAGCTTCTTCTATTGATATACTGAGTAAGTTTTCCTTGATGGACATCATAGGTAGGCTTCAAATTACTTTGCCCAACTTCTAGAGTTCCATGTCCATTTCTTTTTGATCCATAAACTGTTGACTTGGACAAACTAGCACCTGCAATTTCACATTAGGGATATTCTTTTCTCAGCTTGAAATTCATGAAATGATAACTTGATCAACAAACCTCCTGTTTTTGTCCCAGAAACAGTGTACGTGCTGAAACCAGGAGGAGGTACAGATGCTGATAATGCAAGCCAATACTTGGACGTATCACTTGGAGATTTGCCCAAGTATGCCTTGACATGATAGTTTTTTATGTTCAAAGAAGCACTAGACAGAGGTAAGAGCTGTGATTCAATTTCTCTTCCATTTGAATCTCGAACCGTCACTGATTCGCTTGTAACCTGAGACAAGTTAGACATCGCTAGTTTGACAACTTACAAAATTATCAACTGCCTGCACATGGTCTCTCAACTTCCAATATTAATAGAAATACAGTAAAGGCAGTTTTGTAGAGTAGAGTAGCTATACTTATAGGAATCCGAACGACATCCTCCCTCTTCCATCCAAGTGCATTAAAGACAACTATGACCTACAAACCAAAGAGTTCATAAAAGAATTACAGTTTGTAATTCAATGGCACAAATAAATCAAACAAAATGGAATTAGGACTTACAAAGCTTTTCTCATGAGACAAATCGACTTCAGTTGGTGGACAATAACTTATGTTTAAAAGTGGGCACTGGAAGAAAATGACACACATCATTGCTTTCAACAATAGTTACTATATAAACAACTATACTAGTAGCAGGAGTATCAATATCTTGCCTGATCAAACTTAGTTGCCGGTTTCCCTCGATTTCCCGTTGACTCTGACAAGCTAGCAAGTGAAGATGCAACCAACTGCTCAGCCTGCAGAAAATAAAGACGAATAAATGAGATTTTCTGACATAAAGGGTAACTATGATTCAACAGTCACACAATTATTCACCTCCGTATAACCCATGGATAGTCGTTTTGCATAATCGTTAGCTACCATCAGATACCCAACAAAAAATTCTATCTAACTTGAAACCCTAACAATACATCAAAAATTGAAAACTTCAAAATTATGCAAATCAACACCAACTGACTTCGAATTTGTAAGACAATTAAACCATAAAATCAATAAACTTAAATGGAACCCTAGGATTCGATAAACTTAAATCAAAATCTCTAAATCCTAGAAATCAAAGTCTCTGAACCCCAAAAATCAGAACTCAAACCCTAAATATCAAAATCTGTAAACCCTAAAAAATACGTCAAAGATTATACCTGATGATAGAGTTCTACACGATGATAAAGTTCAGAGATTGAGAAGAGAATAAAGAGCTCAGCTGAGCAGATGGATAGGAGAGGAGAGAGTGAGTCGAGAGAGAGTCTGTGCTTGTGGCGGAGAAAAAATGAAAGAAGGAAATGGATATTTTTTTTTTGAAAAAGAAGGTTATATTAAAGGGTGAAAATTATTTACAAAACCGGCGACAAAGACACACAAACATCACATATGTATCACAGTGTCCCAGTAAAAAAGGATTTGATTAACACTAAATCCTCTAAAAACGTCTTTTTCAAAACACCATAAAATCACAGTGTTTTGAATGAGCATAATAGTCTCATGGATTAACTTGTGCCTTCCTCCAAAATTTCTAGAATTTCTTTCCTTCCATAAATGCCAGAAAATTGCATAGTTAACCAACCACCATATCTTCCTACACCTGCCTTTAGAAGGAAATGGATTAAGGGAAAGATAAGGAAAGATTGAGATTAAGGGTGGAAAAAAAAGAACTCTTGACCAAAATTTGACCGGGGCGTGTTTATCAGCTCTAGTGTTCCGACCGCACACGCGCTTCACACTCTTAAACAAAGCGCAGTTGCAATTCGCAACCTTCCCTGCGAGGTTTCAAAATTCGCAACAGATCCTAATCATTGCAAAAATTAGCAATGAGGATTAGCAACAGAAATTTCGCAACAGACCTTGTACCGTTGCAAATCTGGGTTGCAAATCCCTTAAAATGGTGTAGTGTGCGAGGGCTTGCTCCAAACAGGTCTCACAGGCATATGCAAACTTGTAGAGGCTTCTGAGTACCATGGGTTGTGGTTCCCTGTGAACATCCTCCTGGGTGAGCTCTCCTGAATAAAATGCTAGGTGGCGAAGTCCATTTCTACAAAAAAGAAAAACATCTAGTTCAACAATCGGTACATAGGAAAACATATGTAATCCGATTCTAACAAGAAAAACATACAGGAATTTCAAACATCAAGAATCGGTTTGTATGGTACATATATAAAAACTGATTGTAAAATGGAATCTGAAGAGACAACTTCACAATTAGTACATTACCACGTAAATAAAAACCGACTTTAGGATCACAGAGATAAAAAATAATAAATTACTATCCAGAATCGGTTTATGTTAATGCACTTATAAACCGATTCTGGTGATATATTTTCATATTCTCACTTCTACCCAAAATCGGTCGATGCTAGTCATCCTCTAAACCGATTCCTTTGCATGCTCTTCATGGACGAAGAACAAAACCCAGAATCGGTTTATACGATAGATCTACATAAACCGATTCTGGATAAATCAGAGATTTTGATTTTTCACAATTTAAGTTTGAAACATGTAAATCAATGAATAAATGCTAATAATAGAACGTGTTGATGGAGAATTACCTTTTCTTGGTTGGATCAGAGATGTTGGAGAATAAGATCACTTTTGTTTTTATTTTTTTTATTAGGGTTTCGGAATTTGGAAGAATTAGATGAGAATAAAAAGTTTTTTTTGTTTAGGTTTTTGATTTTCACTAAAAATGGTAGGATTAGATGAGAATAAAAAGTATCAAAATCTTTCTAGTTTGGCACCAGCCTTTTTATCAAGTTTGGCACCCATAGCCACTTGTGAAAGGTGAGAGAGCAATTTGATAGGCCCCCAAAAAATACCCTATATCCCAAACAAGGAAAATTCTTTTATCATAAAATATTTTTCACTTAATATTGCAGAAACAGGAGTTCCTTTTTTTACTAAAATTTTTTGATGGAAAATTCAACGATAATAAAAAAAAATTCTTAGGACACACGAGAATATGTCATTTTTTTCGTATTACATGCGACAATTTCTTTTTATTAAAATAATTTTTACATTTTTCGTTTGTACGTCCTTTGAAAAATGTCTCTCGAAGTCTTTAAAAAATCCAAATCCAAAGTTTACATCCAATAATGGAAAATTTCATAACAGGAAATTTGTATTTTCCTGAAGTCTCAAAAAAAATATTTCTACAGTTAGCTAATGTAGAGAGAGACATTTTGAAGTATTTTGCGGCCTTAAGATCATGCAGCTCCAGTCATAGGAAGGCCAGTGCATTGCGCATAGGTGATCAAACAATAAGTCAGCATGATGCAACAAGAAAGTAATTCCACCCGTAACTGTGTACATGAGATTTCCTATTCCTACTACATAGCATGAGAGGCCTATTGATATCAAATTCCATGATCACTAAAATCAGTGGGACAGAACTGTATTAAAAAATAATGAATGATTCTTGGTACCGGAATGGATAGATAATGGGTCCTTCTCAGGATCGTCAGTGTGCTTCTTCTATAAAATGGAATTCTCGTGATAAAACCTGTCAGAGAGACTCAGACCATTGATGAAGGGACAGAGCAATGTATAATAAGAACGGGGTTTATTTATTAATTATTATATATCCGAAAACGAAACAAAATCATACATATGATAATAAATAAATTAAGGAAATTCAAGCTGAGACATGCCACAGGCATGCAACCTGCGCAAGTCTTGCTAGTAATTCCCCTCCTCACCTCCAGTAATTTTATTTCCATAACGCTCCAGGATGAAACCTACCAACATGTTCATCAACCCTGAAAAACCGATGACTCCAGGAATAAATTTCATGAGCAGGAACTTCACCCGAGAAGGTTGACGACGGTACGGGGTAAACATGGGGACATCATCTAAAACTGCTCCATACTCAAATATTCCAATCTCGCCGCTCAGTGGCAACACATCATCCGGCCTGGAAGGAAGATAAGATGCATATTTCTCAGTCGTTTCACAAGCAAGAACTTGTGCTCTCAGAAATTTTTCACCAGCATCGTTGTGATCGTCAACAGATTTTTCATCAGCAACTTGAGTATGTTGTTCTCTGCGAATGTCTTTTACGAGACTGGCTCGAATATGTATGAGTTCAGCTCTAGTCTCATTCAACAAGAGCTGAATATTATTTCTCATCGTGTGCAATTGCTCGCGAAGTTCAGGTGTATCTTCCTCACCACCAAGGCTACTAGCAAGATTCTCAAACTCCGACGTACATTTATAAATTTGAGATATTTTTTCTTCTTGCCCTAGATAAACAGTTTCTTTCCCCGCCATCTTCTGAAAATCGTGGAAGCAAAATTCTTATGGGTTCTGATAGGATCCGAACACCCAAACGGTAGAATCTTGCACTAATTTCGTCTAAAAATCCAAGAACAACCTGTGTATTTATAGATAGATAACATAAAAGCAGAATTCGAACGAAATAAGGGAACCCTGATTATAAACAAGTAAGGAAACAGAATCCTAAAATAAAAATAATGACGCATCATCCCCGGTTACACGAACAAGAAGTGTGCACATAACGGGATTCTGATTCATCGTCAAAAATTCAGACTCGCCATATATATAAAACTAGATGACTGCTGCCACGGTGGGAAGGCCGACCGAAAAAATTGACGCAAAACTAAATTTTGACAAAATTATATTTTCTCACTTAGTGCATAGGCCACAGTAGTATTTGGATTTTCATTAACAGTATGCAAAACATTCTTAAACAGGGGAATGTTAAACTCAAGTAGCCTAGAAAAAGAATAGAGCAAGAAGAAAATAAAAGCACAAAATTTCCTAACCAGCACTTAGTGCATAGGCCACAGTAGTATTTGGATTTTCATTAACAGTATGCAAAACATTCTTAAACGAAAGAAAAACTCGCAAAACAGGGGAATGTTAAACTCAAGTAGCCTAGAAAAAGAATGTTAAACTAAGTTTTACCACATAGATCACAAAAGTCACTTCCACATCCAACTCGCTAAGTACAAGCAGAGGCAGCAATAATTTATTATCTCGTAGAACTAAATGGAATACATAGATAACTAACCAGACTGCGTATAAGTAGAAGCTTAAATATGAAGCCAATTAAAATCTAAGAGAGCTAAATGGCCGTGTCATAAGCAACCCCTGCTTTCCAAGCACTTGGGATAGCATTGCTGACTTGTACCCACTTTTGTCCATCCGCTCCACTTACTTGGAACCTTACATTGATGGCACCCTTTGGAGGGCTTGTAATGTCCCAAACAACACTCTGTGAATAGTCAGCGGCTCAACATCATCCACTTCCTATGCCATTGGGTCTCATAAATCCCAATCCAACCGGACACTGATTAGGAATTTGGTAAAGTGCGGGTACTAAACTACTTTGGAGGGCTTGTAATGTCCCAAACAACACTCTGTGAATAGTCAGCGGCTCAACATCATCCACTTCCTATGCCATTGGGTCTCATAAATCCCAATCCAACCGGACACTGATTAGGAATTTGGTAAAGTGCGGGTACTAAACTACTTTGTACCATTCAATTTCCCACATGTATGGAAAGGCTAAGGAATTGGAAAGACTAAGGAACTGAACAATAATATATGTCAAGTTATGGACTATGGACGATGATACATTGAATTTCAGACAACCAGTCTAACCTAATTACAGCTGCAATCCTTTGTTTACAACCAATCTAACCTAACTACAGTTGCAATCCTTTGCAATATTCAGCTAAAAGAAGTTGGATACATACTCATAACCGGTGAAAATCCTTGTCTGTAGAGGGAAAATCAGCTGGCCAATCTATGTTCTTCAGTACCTATTTGAGACAAGCAAATACACAAACACAAAAATTAATTCCTGCCGATTCTTACTCATTTAGCTTCAACCCATCAAGACACCAAATACACAAACCCAATTGTTCAAAAGCCTAACACTACATCAAAATATCCAAAAATTTACTGAATCAGGAAAAGGTAAAAACCTACTGCTAATTAGCAAGCCCATGACTTAAAAACCTTAAATTAACTGTTTACATAATCAAAATTAGCACCAAAATTACACCACATAAAACAATCATAATCAGTAAAACGTGTTAACCACTTCCTAAATGTTCAAACATAAGCCTTAATTTATCATCCACATAAAAACCCCAAAATTGCATAAACCCTAAAAAAGTTAATCATCAAAACAAATTTCGAATGAAAATTTTCTGCAAACCAACGAAATGGGTTTCAGTACTTACAGTTTCGATCGATTATTATTACGATTCGTCTTCAATCTTAGCTTAACGAATTAGTAAACTATCTCGTCTTCCTTTACCTTCATTAATATTTATAGATCGACATCCCTCGATCTCAATCAAGAACAAGAACAAACATTAATGAAGGATTAATGAAGTAGAAAGTGAGGGCGAAGTGAGATTAGCGGCTGAAAATATTAGGGAGAACTTCAACATTCAGTGTGTTCGAGAGAAGGAAGAAGAAGAAATAAAGGAAAAAAAAAAAACTGAAATGTTTGGAGGTGGCCGGGTTTCGACCCCAGGACCTTAACTTTGATTTTTACTAAACCATCCTCAACAATTAACATATTTCCAACCTCCGTATCCTTTTGGAGTCCGATAAATTTACGCATTAAACTTTATGTTTAGGCTTATTTACGAAACTGTCTAAAAGAGAAAAAAAAACAAAATTACTCCTGCGTCCTTTTTGAGGGTATTTTCGGATTTTCTTTAATAGACAGACACCAAATTCAATCTTTTTGTGTCAAATTGGAAAAAAATGTCACGCTTCACATTGACACAAAGTCACCATATATAGAGTCCTCCCTTACTTCGCTCGGTCGGCCTAATAAGCAGGAATGAATGCGTGGAGGGAAGAGTACACTTGTAACTCGTCTATTATTCCACGTGTCAGTAGTGGGATCCACAGCAGGTGTGGTGTTGTAGTGGTGGTGAAGGGGACCCCTACGGAAGACGGACGAGTTTTCTTTCTTTGGGTCTATATGGATGGATGGAGGGAGCGACAAGAGGAGTCAGAGACCTGTCAGAAGACCGACTACTTTAATGTCATAACCGTACTTTGTCTTTTTTTTAACTCTCCTCCAGTCCACCACCACCACTCCCTGCACAAGCACTACTATCACAAAACTACTCAATACCAAATTTTTTTATCCATTTATTGGTTCATAGGAATTTGGAATAATAAAAGTTACCATGTGGTAGACTGACATTTGGATGATAATAAACAAATAGTGAAAACTCTATTCCCCAACAATGCCCTTCTTTCTTTCTGCTCGGCACCATCCACCAGCCCACCCACAACCACCATAATGCTCGTTTTGTCAAGACCCACGCCAATTAGATCGTTGATATCATGCCAACCAAAAGCCACTTTTAAATCGTATGGAATTTGGTAAATTCCCGTAGGAACCTCAAAATCAAATGATTACAGAGGGAGGATCCTACACTCTTATTTTCATATTATCTCACATATTAGTCACTAATTTTTTTTTTTATAAAGACGAAGCGATAGCGTATTTGGAAATAAGTTTTGGGATATGTTCGCTTCACAAAACTTTATATATCCATAAAAAATGAGTATATTCTGAAATATATAACTCCACTATTTATAACTTTTAAAAATGAACCGTTGAAAATTGACGAATTTTAAACAATTAAAATTAAGATTGGTAGATGGTGGTGTTTGGTATTTCAGTATGCGCTCATTTCTTGTGGACATGTAGAGATTTGTATGACGAGCATATCCCCAAAATATTAACTTCAACTACATTACTGTATAAATTTTGTTAAAAATAAATATCTACGTTGTTGTTTAAATTTTGTTAAGAGAAATATCTCCCAAAGTGCGAAGGGGTCCTCCCTCTTGATTACACCCTCAACCATTTGTGCAGTATGTTCCTATAATCGATAGTGTCAAAGAGTTTAGGTTTAAAAATTATATGAGTCGTTAGATTTGTCACTAATTGCAAGTTTAGTAAAAAAGTACATCAAATTTTGACCTTTCCGATTAAAATTCTCTAAGTGAGATGAGTTTGTTGCTAGTATATGTAAGTTTACTACCGATGCATTCTGATGTCGGTTGACTTTGATCAGGTGGCCTATGATAAAATAAACTGCTTCAAAATTCCCATCATTCATATGATGAAATCCCAGATTAAATCTTCCTTGGACATCTTTTCTATATGTTTCTCTTATCTCCTCTAGAGTTGCATCATCCTCAACATGAAAGTCAATATTGATGCTATGCAACTCTTTGTCCCAACACATTGCTAAATCAGCTCACCTCATAGCTCTGAAGATTCCAGTTACACTGTCTTTGTAGTCTCCTGCTCCCACGTAGCTTCCTAAGTAAGACAAGGCAATTGGAGAAAAATTAGTATAAAATAGGAACTTGCATTTCCTTCCATGATAGAAAATTCCATGGAGTTGATGCTAATAATTATGCCAAACTTTTCCTTATGAATTATGATAAGTTCTATGGTTAAGCTCAACATACCTTCAGTTTTTTATTACAATCAGAAGGCCAAGTAATATGGTTGAGCATTTCGCTATAGCTTAATTGTAACTAAGCGAAATGGGCATGAAGGCATACCTCACTATGGGTGAGGGGCATCACTTAGCTTAACTAGACTGCAAATAATGGAAAAAAGAAACTGAGTTTCTGTTTGTATTTTTTTTTTTCAAATATTTTTTTATTAGATTTAGATAAATGTTGATTATGGGTAAAAGAAAATTTAAGAAAATTGAGATTATAATAGGAAAAAAGTAATTTTAGTAAAATAAAAGAATTAAAAGTGGAAAAAAGATAGCGGTAAAAATAGGTTATTAATGAATATTTGAAAACGGAAACTCAATATACGTTCAAAAAGTCACGGAAACTGAGTTTCCGTAAAGTAGTTTCTAAATGGAAACTCAGATTTCGTATCTCATATCTTAGCTTAAGTGTGGATCAGATCTGATCAACTTTTTTTGTAGCGAAAAGCCATATTAAAGCGAAGCGAATGACCATAGTAGTTAGACTTCGCTACAATTAAGCTATAGCGAAGCAAAATCATCTACCATAATGCTTGACCTAAAGCACGAGCAAAGATTACGAATGATTCTCATTATGATGGATATAGAAACAATAGTATTCAAAAATATATCACTTGATCGCCACTTGCTTCTTGGCGGTGGTGTGATGTGTTGTGGCATTTTACTTGAAGGATCATCTATTAACAAAATTAGATTGTTCATGTAGAATCCGTCAAGTAAAATGTTTTCACCCTACAACGACTGTCATTGAAAACAGATGAGCAAAAATTCCTTAAACTCCATGGATAGATAAGCTAGAGAGAGATAACTTAGAAAAATGCTAGCTTGACCGATCAAAACTCCCTCCTCTAATAATGGCTGGGCCCCGCTTTACCCCATTCACCATCCCGATGTTAAGAACGTGGTCGGAACGGTCTATTCTCCTATCGGGATGAAAAATCGGGAGTGTATCGCTTCCGCATAACTTAGATCACTTCTATATGAAGGTAAAAATAAGAATTTAAACACGCTACAATTGTACACCTCGGTGTGGTGGAAGCAGAGAATAAATATAGAGTGTATGTGCAGGAATCTCATCTCACTCACTCACCATCTTGTCCAGTCGTACACCACAATGAAGCATCCAAAAACTGTCAGAAAAAAAACAACAACTTATCTTTCACTCCCACATTTTAAAGCTTCCATCTCTCTTTTTATCTCTTCCTTTTTTACAATTATCATCCCTTCTTTTTTCTTTCTTCAATTCTTCTCCAGTGTTTCATTCATCAACTCATCTCTGTTTTCTCTTCCATTCTCTCTGCAACTCTCTTACTCTGGTTTTTCTCTGTTCTTTTTGTCTCACCCCATGTAAAAATGGAAGAAGTAGCTCAAGCCCCACCTTCCATGATTGCTCGTTTCACTGACTCTGGTAATCTTCCTTCCTTCCCCCCTCTCTCTAAACATCATATTCATGGATTATAGAACATGGGTTTTGATTCTTTGACTGATTTTGTTTCTGGGTTTCTTTTTGTTTTTTGTTTGAAGGTTCAACGGAAGGAGAGAAATCAATTTTAACATCACCACCAGCAGCAACAAACACAAAAGGTTTAATTCAACTTGATCTAGAACTAGGTCCAAGACTGATGACAAACGGAAAATCATCAGTATTTACTTTTCTTCAGTTACAAGAGTTTGAACATCAGGCTCTAATCTATAAACACATGGCTGCTGGTGTACCTGTGCCATTTCATCTTGTTGTTCCCATTTGGAAAAGTCTTGCTTCTTCTTTTGGTTCTCTTCATTCTGGTCTTTACCCTAGCTGTAAGTAGTACTACTTGCATCTTCTTCTTGATTTGTCTGTTTTGCTGAATCTTGAAATGGGTTTTGTTTTGGGGTTTTGATTTGCTGCAGTTATGGGTTGCAAAGGGATATACTTTGATTACAAAAACAGTATGGAACCAGAACCAGGAAGATGTAGAAGAACAGATGGTAAGAAATGGAGATGTGCTAAAGATGTTGTCCCAGAACAGAAGTATTGTGAGAGACATATGCATAGAGGTCGTAATCGTTCAAGAAAGCCTGTGGAAATTCCTTATCAAAATGCAGCTTCATCTTCATCTTCTACTGCAAATGCAAATGGGAACACAGGTCTCTCAATTTCAATCCCACTTCAACTCATGGCAAACAACAACAACAGCAATTGCACCACCACTTCAACGTCTAACAATAACACCACCACCACTGCTGCTACTGCCACTGGATTGGATTTTTCACCAAAAAGTGTTCTTCAAAATGGTGGTAATAATTGTAAAAATGAATCATGAATTTAAATTGCTGATGTTTTTAGATTTGATTTAGTGGTTGGTTGTATGGGAGTAGTTAATGGTTGAGTTAAGATGTTGTTTCAAAGAAGAGAGACAAGAGTTTTAGTTGTTGTTTGGTGAGGGGGTATAATGCAGTTTGGCTCCACCACCACCACCACAACTATCTTTGCCATAAAGAGATTTTCTAATAACTTTGATTGTCTTTTGTAAATCCTTTATTATTTTGATTGATCCCACTGTGCACAGCTTATATTTTACAACTTTCAGATGCGTTTGCAGTTGATTTGATAGATAGCATCTGAAGAAAGGGCTCCTAAAAGCCATGTCCAGTATAACCCTTGTGCCTCAAACAGACAACTAAATACCCAAGAGATGATAGCTAAAATTCAAGTATTCAACCAATTGTTACAAGCTTAAAATTCAAAGTGCTGGCAAGTGGCAATTACACCCATAAAAATATAACATCCTGACTCGATAGCTAATGCCTTAAGATTTCATGTTAGTCGCTTGGAAGAACCCAAGGCCTTGACTGTCTCTGATTGAGAGACATAGGAGATGATCTCTGGAATGAATAACAACCACTATGGAGAAATAAAGAATAGAACTAAAGACTCAACACAGCAATTACGTGGTTCGGCTATGGCTAGCCTACATCCACGGGAGAAGATGATTACATTTTGTTATTATGATCGATGGAGGTTACAAGGGTTTATATAGCAGCATTACAGTATATCTGTCTCTAGAAAGTGTACAAAAAGATAATGTATGCAGTGCATATTCTTACTACAATTATCGATACATCTTCAAAAGTGCAACTGAGGTCTGCTTATAATTCCAACTGTGCCTAACGAACCCAGCAACAGCTTCACTTCAGTTATTCTGTCACATTCCTAACCAACCAAAAGCATACTGCGAGAACATTCTTTGCAATAATCTTCGCCTGGACCTAATTTTCCACACATCTTCGGAAATGCAATAAGATAATGTATGCAGTGCATATTCTTACTGCAAGTATCGATACATCTTCAAAAGTGCAACTGAGGTCTGCTTATAATTCCTACTGTGCCTAACGAACCCAGCAACAGCTTCACTTCAGTTATTCTGTCACATTCCTAACCAACCAAAAGCATACTGCGAGAATATTCTTTGCAATAATCTTCGCCTGGACCTAATTTTTCACACATCTTCAGAAATGCAATTGTAATTCCAACTGTGCCAGACAAATCCAGAACCAGCTTCAGAACTGCAATAAAAACCGAAATTGAGAACTTTGTTAGCAAATTCTAGGCCTAGTTTAACTAACTCTCACTGGAAGTGGTTATGCCAGCTGACCAAAAACTAATGTGTTATTGATCCTAGTCATGTTTACAAATCTCTAGAAAGTGTACAAAAAGATAATGTATGCAGTGCATATTCTTACTACAATTATCGATACATCTTCAAAAGTGCAACTGAGGTCTGCTTGTAATTCCAACTGTGCCAGACAAATCCAGAACCAGCTTCAGAACTGCAATAAAAACCGAAATTGAGAACTTTGTTAGCAAATTCTAGGCCTAGTTTAACTAACTCTCACTGGAAGTGGTTATGCCAGCTGACCAAAAACTAATGTGTTATTGATCCTAGTCATGTTTACAAATTTCACACCCATGTTTACGGCATACCAGTGTTTCTGCAAGGAAAGATGCAAACCATTCTATTCTTTTTTACAAATTTCATGCCCACTTCTGGGGGTTTCATGGCATAGCATTGTTTCTACAAGAATAAGTGTATTTAAGGATAAGAGGCAAACCATCCTATTCATTTGGATGGAAACCATTCTATTATTCTTTAGAAAAAGGTTTCATGGCATGGGCATTGTGTTTCTGCAAGAATGCTGCAAGAATAAGTGCATTTAAAGGAAAAGAAGCAAACCAATCTGTTCTTTTTATTCTCATTTGTGTGCTACTCAAGAATATTATTGGCATTGCAATGGTATCTATTAACTACAACGATGGATAATAAAAACATCTTACCTCATATATAACAGAAGAATATGTTCAATTCATTGTAAACCTCCCCATATATACTCAACAGGTGTGATCAGAATGAGCAAACGTCTCCAGATGCAGGTTTGGCAGTTCAGATCTCCCAAATACGTTCTGAAATCTTTTCAGTCCCATGCTGCAGAGATGCTACACAATTCACAAAAACAAATTAGCCAAAGAAGAAGCTAATCTCAACTTTCTAAAACTAAATTAGCAAAAAAAGCTAATATCAAGTTTCTATAAATCAACCAGTACCTGGGATATGCAAGGAACTCTTGAAGTGCAGTTCATCACACAACTCAACGGATGCGATTGAAATGAGAAAATGGCTCTGGGTTGGATTTGGGAGCAGGTTTAGCCAATTCAGGTGTCCCAAAAACATTCCAGAATCTTAAAGTTTCATCCCCTGCTGCAGATGCTACAGTATATCCATCCGGACTCTACACAATTAAAAAAAAAAAAAATTAGCAATAGACCAATAGTTAAAGGAGGAGGGAAATAAACTAACATTTCTTCAAATCAATCAGTACCTGAGCCATGTATAGAACTCTTGAAGTGTGACCAGCAAGCTCAGCAATCTTAACCATTGATGGATATTTCCAAAGGGTCAATTGGTTCTGAGTGAACCCATGAGAGCTCAAAAGTTCTCTCTCATTTTTGTTCCACAGCAAAGAGCAAACTTGGGATCCAGTATCCACAGAATTCAAGCAAGCTCCAGTGTGGGTGTTCCAGAATTTAATACATCTATCGCCTCCACCACCACCAGAAGCAAGTAAATTAGCCTGGAATGGACACCAAGCAAGGGCTTTTACGGCAGCAGTGTGGTCTTCGAGTCTGTGAAGCCATTGAGTAGGAGAGTTGGAAGAAGCAACTGATCTATCCCAAATATGAAGAAGGTTGTCATTCCCACCACTTGCTAATTGTTGTCCTGATGCAGACCATTTCAATCCACACACTTCTTGATGATGTCCTCTGTATGTTTCTACAATGTGGTTTCTGATTCTGACATCATTGTTAACAATCAAACCGTCCATTCCTCCTGTTGACAAGACATGGTTGTTCCAATCCATAGCACCAACTCGAGATTCATGACCACCTCTTAGAGTTCTCAGTTGCTTGTTAGATGTAGAATCCCAGAGTTGCACTTCAGAATTGTTCAATCCAACAGCAATGTGACGACCATCAGGAGCCCAGCTGACACTGGTAATAGGGCCTGTATCTTCATCGACAGTCATGAGTTCAGAGGTGGATGAATCGGTGGCGTCCCACAAGTACACGGTGTTACCCAGAGCGATTGCAAGGACATTGCTGCTACCCCAGTCAAGTAAATTCAAGTAGTAATCATCAATGATCTCTGGGGCATCTAATGTCCTCTCTGAAGTCTGTAAAATTGATCAACATAAACTAGCATCAGAACCAATTAGAGAATCAATGTAATCAGAAAGAACCAAAGGTCTCGAAATCGAGAATCAAATGAAATGAAGAAGAAACTCACTTGGGGAATAGATCTTCGGGGCTTTGCTGGTTTTGCTTGTTGAACTGATGAAGTTTCAGGGAACAGCGACTCTGCAGGTGTAGGTGGCTTGTTTTTGAACGCAAGAATTCTGGTTCTGTTGATGTTCAAAGCCTCTGCAAGCTGCTTCCTGTAAGCCTCTTTCGCCGGAGAATTTGAAACTGGATTTTCCTTGCCTTTCTTTGCTTCCATTAGCATGTAGTGTGCATAGTCGAAATCCATTGCAGATCTGTTTGGGATAAATCTATCCAACTGCAATTTCCAATAGAGAAACCAGATCAGACTTATGCTTCAAACATTCAACCCCCATCTCAAAACCCATAAAAAAAAACCAAGATTTAGATTTTAATACTCCTATCAGAGAATCTAACAACAACCCAAGAAGCTACATCACTGATTAAACAGATAAGATACGAAAAAACCTCAGATTTTGTCAAATCCTAATCACAAAACCCAGAAACCCTCAAAATCAAATTAAAAAACAAGTTTCAAAATTTAATATTTCTATGAGGTAAATTAATAACAACCCCCTCCATAACTAAAACCGATGGAAATCCTAATTCCTAACAATTAAAGAACCCCCAAATTCAAATTAATTCAGGAAACCAATGTGAGGGGTAAATTAGAATCTCAAAACCCTAGATTACAATGAAGATGGTGTAGATGATAAGAACATACATTTTCATTGGAGTTTCTTCTGTGAAGGACAGCATGATCTTGCAATGGATTTCTAGATTGAGACTTGTTCAACATACCGAAAGATCCTCCTGAATCCATTCTATCAAACAAAAAACAAAAACACAGAAACAAATACAAATCCTGCAAAAATAGAACAATAGATCAACCAAGAAAAAAACAATTGAAACAGTATATAAACAGATTATTATGTATGATAAAGCGAATGAGAAATTAGATCTTAGAGCTTTCGTTTCAGAGTGTAGTAGAGCGAGAGAGAGAGAGAGAGAGAAAGAGAGTGTTGTGAAGGGATGTTGTGATTGATTACTTATAGGGTATGTGCTTTTCAAATCTGTTGACGACGGCTATATTATTTTGTTGGTGAAATAGCCGTTGGAGTTTGATTGGACAAAAGTGCCCCCGGAAGCGATTAGGTTAAGGCAAAAGTTTAAGAAACGGCCGTGAATCGGTCGGGAACTCGTGGTGTGGAACGGTGCATATTTTGTTAGAAACGTGTTCAATCGTGGCACAGAACGGTGCATATCTTGGTTGAAGCTGCAAAGTTTTGCAAACCCTTTCGTAATTCCTATGTAAATGTGCAAATTAAAAAAAATTGTGAAGCCAAATGGATGGACATGCATGTTTTGCCACTACCTAAGCCAGATTAAAAAGAAAAAATCTCTCTCTCCAAAACTTTTGTTCTCCTCTCTTCTCCTGCTCGGATTGGCTCCCTTGGAGCAGATCTGGGTAGGAGAAGATCAACCAACCATCAATCTTCGTCTTATGCTTCGTTTTTAATAGTTTTTTTAGAATTTTTGGGTTGGAATCTGATTTTTTTTCAGATTCAAACACAACTAGTTAGATTTAGATTTATTAGCTCTTTTCTTCGGATTTAATTGAAGCTTTCTTCTCTTCTTTGATTTCAGGAAGAGTTGTAAAGTCTTTAATTTATGTTTTTTAGTATTGGGTTTGCTTGTCTCTGTTCTTCTTTAATTGGTTTTAATTTTAGCTCAGTTCTCACCCCTTTTCTACTCTTGAGTTCTTCTTTTGGGATCTTTATTTTCCTGTTGTGGTAATTTTTTATGGGTTTTGTTGATTTTCCTAATTGGGAGTTGAAGGATCATCAAGTTTTTTGTTCAAAGATCTTGTTAATATGTTCACTCTAGCAGTTCTGATCTTGTTTCAAAGGAGTTTTTAACAACACTCAACCACCAACAACATAAAAGTTTCCATGCAGGCCTTATGACTCCGATTCCGATTTGCTCTGCAACAATAACAAAGACACCAACACCAAAGTTTTCAAAGAAACAGACAACAACTACCACAAAGACACAGAAGATTCCAGCAACTATCAGCTCTATAAGACCGAGTCAGATGAAGACCCAAACCGATCCAGACCTATTCCGTCACCTGAAAACCGAGTTAAGTTATACCGGTTACCTTTGTTACTATTACTATAAAATCATTGATAATGGGTTGGATCTATGGATTCTTTTACACTTATGTCAGCACTGTGATTTTGAAAAAACCTTTGAGAAATGGTTGGATTTACGGATCCTAACAGTTCTATTGATTATAGATTTGTTATTTGGGTTGGAAGTGTTACTTTTTATCCAACCAAGACCATTTAAACTAGTTCTGTTACCATTAAATCAGGTTGGAATGGTAGGAAATCTTTC
Source organism: Papaver bracteatum (assembly GCA_023529315.1). Classification (NCBI taxonomy): domain Eukaryota; kingdom Viridiplantae; phylum Streptophyta; class Magnoliopsida; order Ranunculales; family Papaveraceae; genus Papaver; species Papaver bracteatum. The sequence continues at coordinate 2,668,185 of JAJJWX010001114.1, forward strand.
TCAGAATTGGCCTTGTAGTCTTGATGTCTTGTGCTGTCTGTTTGAAATCTATGTAACTGTTGTAAACTTAAGAGTCCGTCCTGTAATGGAACCCGACCTTGAATCGGAGTATTGTAATCAGTATCTTTGAGGCTTGCCTCTTTTATGAAAAAAAAAAGCCACTACCGTAAAACGTGAAGAAAAATTACTGTGTTGCGGCAACTCAACAATATCAGTATTCCACGTACATGGAAGAACAGAAGACAAGACGGGGAACTCATCCTGGAGAGACTTGATAGAGTCACGGGAACTATAGAGAATTGATGAATAGCTACCCGAAATAGTTTATCATTTGATTGTAGTTGCTAGTAATCATTGCTCAATTTTCCTAATGACTTCTCATAATGATACCTCTACTCATAAGTCATTCATATTACATTGGACATGGTTTAGGGATGTCATATGTAGAGAGGTCATCAAATCTAGTTAGCAAGGTGTTTTTTTATAATGCTTCTACTGCTTTTAAAATTTGTAAACTCCTTTATGGTAATAAACTAGATTTGAGGTAATGAAATTATGAACATTTTGGTAATATCTCCGCTCAAACTACAAAGATTGTATCTCATATTTCTAGCTTTCTTGCTAATGGTTATAATACGTCATCTGATATTATTATTGATCTCAATAAAAAGATAACTTTTTGGTATGATCCAGAGGAAGATTACCGGAGACAAAAAGGTAAGGATGAGTTTTTTAGACTTGGTGATAGCAATACTAGGTATTTCCATAATAAAGCAAACTTTAGAAGAAAGAAAACTCAAATTGATTCGTCACAAAATGAGCTTGGGGTCTAGCTTGATGATAGGAAAGATACAACATCCACTCTCAACTCTCAATTTTTAATAATGAGTAGAACTATTAACCCTCCTAATCCATATGTTGTTTATCTTGATCATATCACTCCTTGTATTATCATCGAGGGTAACTTAATGCTTACTAAACTTCCTACTGTTGATGAGGTTAAACTCATAGTTTGTGGTATGCAGTCTTGGACTACTCCCAGGCCAAATGATTTCCCACCCGGTTATTACCAAGAAATATTGGGAATAGTTGGTGACTATACTATAAATATGGTTTAAAACTTTTGTGGACTAAACACTTGTTGAAGCAGATAAATCATAACTTTATTACTCTTATTTCTAAGTTCAATTTTCCTAGAAGTGCGACAGACTATCGATTAGCTTATGTAATGTCATATATAAGATTATCAATAATATTTTAGCTGGTAGACTGAAAACTCTTATGAATAGGATCAAACAACTTTTCTTTCAGGTAGACTTGTTAAGGATAACATTGTGATAGCTGGTAAACACTATGAAAAAACCAAAGCTCAAAAGGGCCGAATGGCAGTGATGTTATATATGTCTAAGGAAGTCGATATGATAGAATGGATATTTTTGTTAGCGACCTTGAGGAAATTAGGCTTTAATGATGACTGGTGTCATATGATTGAACAATGTCTGAATACTATCTCCACCTCTTATTTTTAAATGGATTTCTTGGAGATGTCTTCAAACCACAATAATACAAGGAAATCTATTGTCTCCATATCTATTTATCATTTGCATAAACCAGTGTATTCAATCTCGGCCGTCTCGGCCAAGATATCAGTGGTTTTACCGGTCTCAATCGTTTAACGACACGATCTTCACATTACCGGCGATACGAGATTCTAATGAGAAAATCGTTCATCTCGACCTGACTCGGCATATCCCGGCCGAGAAAATCACCTGATTTGATAAATGAAACAATAATTATATGATCATCATACTATGATTGGAGTTTGATAATTGATATCATAAATTAAAACGAGCCTTTTTTTCATCAACTGCATCAATAGAAGTCTTGAAGTCTTCATCTACTATAAGCTAAGAGTCTTAAAGTCTATCAAAAATTTAAATCTTTAACAAATAACTTCTATGTATTAAATTTGTAAACTTAGGAAACAAAGATGGGAATTTGAAACCACTTCCTAGTAATCCTAATTCTAAATAGATGGAAACTTGAAACTTTAACACGTAACTTTTATGCCTTATATGTGTGATTTTTATTTTAATTTTTTGTGGTAAAAACATTAGTCATCATGAGATAATCAAGACCGCTTACCACGTTAGCTCTGATGAAAACACTGAATTGTTCAAATCTTACCAAACGGGTGGTAATTGGGCTGGGAAATTATCTTACTTTTATCAAGTGGCAGTAGTTAAATGAAATGTGTGAAAAAAAATGTTCATTATAAAAATTATAGGTATAGAATTTAAAACTGAGATTGTATCGAAAATCTTCCCGATACAAAATTGTACCTGTGCCTCGGTCCAGACTGAGACAAATCGAAATCCGATTTTGACTACATTGGTATAGACTCATTCTCTAAGGCTCTTCTGCATGCTGAACTTAATAATCACATTCCTCGATTAAACTTCTAGTCCTGATGTTGGCCACTTGCTTGCTATAGATGACTTCCTTATCTTTACAAAGTCAAATACTAAGGAGGCTAGGCATCTTGTTAAGGTTATTGAGCAATTTAGTTTGTACTTTGGGAAGTCTGTGAGCTTTGAAAAATCGGGTATGGCTTTCAGTCCTAAGGTTCTTAACTCTATTAATAAATGAAATAGGTAATATTTTGCAAATTAAGTAGATGGCATTGAACGATAAGTACTTATAAGTACCACTTTTGATTCAGAAAAATAAGATACGGACTTTTGGAGGGCTACCAAGAAAATTTGGTGATAATTTTCATACTTGCAAGTCAAAGTTTCTAAGTCAACCAGAGAAAACTACACTTACTCAAGATTTCTTAGGTACTACTTCGGAACAATTACACGAATCGAATACATCATAACTGAAACACATGAATAATTACAAAATTTATGTATTCTAAAATACAACAAAAGTACTAATTCATGTAGTTCGTTGAGGAAATCTATGCCATTGATGGATGGTGTAACACCCCGTATTTTTAGCATGGCGCATGCTGAAAGATGCGCCATGGAATGAGATGAAGCTTCATCCAAAGCTTCTGTTGGTTGGTAAGAGGTAGATTGGCTTAAGGCCAATATCACGCCAAAATGGCGCATTGCGTTGGGCAATTGACCAAGGGTCAATATTGGGTGCCAGGTAAGGCACATCGCGTATGCATATTGGATAAGGCCAATATGACCTTAGTTGGAAGTTACATTGGCCAAGAGCCAATCTCGCACCAAGAGTGCTTCAGGCCAATTGGGAAGATGGCCTTAAGAATGTACAACCATCACAGCTGGACATTGGTGTGGCCTATGGGCCAAAGTCGGAAATATATCCATCACGGCCCTTCATCGGGTTTGGCTCGGGAAATGTTCAGCCATCCTGGCCGAGCATAGGGACTGGCATGTGAGCCAGAACTGAATGGACAGACATCTTGGTCGGTTATTCAGGAAAATACATGGCAACTGCTATGAATAGTAAAACGGGAAGTTGATGAAGGATTTTATCTCCCCCAATCAGAGTTCTAAAAATGTCAAATAAACATATATAGGGAAGGGTAGTTGGTTGAAGGTGCATATGCGGACTATGCACCAAGTAAGCTTCATAGCTTAGCCGAAAGTGTATAAATGATGCCTAAGGCTCATGTATAGTTGTGTAGCCTTGAGAGAGGGCATTTGATGCTTAGGAATCATTATGCCACGGCGTGGAACCGATGATGCATAATCATTGTGCATCTTTGACGGAATGGCCTACGGACCATACCATTACTATTTTTGCTAAGCTATGGCCTAGCAAACGAGTTGGATTAAGTTTCTTGTCCCTTCGGATGAACTACAGTCTGTGCTTGATTCCTTTAGGGTAGGGAAGGATACGTAGGCAGCCGCAATGAGTTGCAGCATTACCGGTCCAGCACGTTGTCCCCTCATATCATCTAAGCTCGGTAGCTCGAAGCAAGAGATGATTGTGGCCATACTTGATGAGGCTAAGTTGCATGTCAGTAAGTGGATGCTCATACTTCCTATCAAGCTACAAAGAGTTGGTAAGCGAGGTGACATAGGAAATGGAAATGGCTTGGTGCGGCCTATGCCTAAGTCCACGACTTATGCCTTAATTATGGACAAGACACGGCGGTATGACGGTTGCTCAGCTAGCTAGGAAATTCAGTGATGAATTCCCTACGCTGAGGAAAAGCCAGAGACTCATGCAAAGTGCGTTGGCATTGGCCTTATGGCCTTGAACCCTTTTGCAGAACAAGGGTAAGTTGGAAAGGTGTGGAAGCTTAAATAGCTGAATCATGCTCTACGAGCATGCTCGCAAGGGAAAGTGAGCATGCATTTGCCAGGGGATGAGTCCAAGACCGTAGCTTCATCAGTGGCGCACCGGGGGAGTTACGGCCTGCGGGGCGACGCGCCGAAGGTGTAATTTTCCGGTCCATCACAGATGGTGTGAAGTTTCTGATTCCACCATTTGAATTGTTGTTCTTCAATCAAGAACAAATTTATCTTCTTCTATAAGAATTGATGCTCCTGCAACGGAGGAGTAATATGCGTTGTTGTTGATGGTGGTTTTTAGTTTAGGGTTAAAATCGTAAAACGCTAAACCCTAGCAGACATTTAAAACAATCATTTACTAGGCGCATTTAATAAAAAGCTTTTAATATGTCTCTAATAATTACCGGGGTATATTTTTCAAATTAGGGTTACGACAAACCAAACCCTAATTCCCCCGAGCGCCAAATGGCAAATCATGCCAGCCGCACCTAGCCTAAGATAGTCGCGCCATGCCATGGCCCTATCTATGCTAGCCACATCTCGTGTGCCAATGGCATATCATGCCAGCCACACCCATCTGCGCCAAAGCATGCCAACCATGCTAGCCGCACCCTTGTGCCAATGGAAAATCATGCCAGCTACACCTAGCCCAATCTAGCCGCGCCATGCTAATCGCACCATGCCATGGCCCTAGCTATGCTAGACACATCTCGTGTGCCAATGGCAAATCATGCTAGCCACACCCAACCGCGCCAAAGCATGCCAACCATGCTAGCCGCACCATTGCGCCAATGGCAAATCATGCCAGCCACACCTAGCCCAAGCTAGCCGCGCCATGACAATCGCACCATGCCATGGCCCTAGCTACTCCTTGGCCCTATGTGCCAAACCACTCCAAGGTATGCCATGCCAACCTAATAGCGCCAAGGTATGCCATGTTAGCCTGGCCATGCCGCCATCCCTCCTGAATTCTTCCTGAGTTTTTATTTCGGGCTGTTTTCTCCTCCCGAACGAGTTCAAAACCTAAATATCCCCGCGTGAAAAGATAAGAAATTCTTTTCCGGTTGATTTGAGGTGCAGACCATCAAATTCCGAGTCCGTACTAGAATTCTACAGCGATTCTAGTGAAGGGCGCTAATTAGGGTTTCTAAAACAAAGGCGTGCGGCCATCAATGGACACCCTTCAATCCCAAGAGAAAATCATGGCCGTCTAAAGTCCCCTCACAACTTTAGGCCCAAAACCCTAGCTTGGTCACGCACCTAGCCAAGCTATCCGCGCCATGCCAAACCATGGTGCCTCATGCCGCGCCACCATGCTGGCCTTCCTCACGTGGCTACCAAAGTGAAGCCAGGTGACAATCCTCGGTTTCCCTTCAATCCCAGGAGCAAATCCTGGACGTCTAAAGTCCCCTCATGACTTTAGGCCCAAAACCCTAGCTTGGTAACGCACCTAGCCAAGCTAGCCGCGCCATGCCAAACCATGGCCCCTCATGCCGCGCCACCATGCTGGCCTTCCTCACGCGGCTACCAAAGTGAAGCCAGGCGACAATACACGGTTTCCCTTCAATCCCAAGAGAAAATCCTGGCTGTCTAAAATCCCCTCACGAATTTAGGCCCAAAACCCTAACTTGGTCACGCGCCTAGTCCAAGATAGTCTCACCATGCGCCCATGGCTACCCCTTGGCCCCACATGCCAAGCCAAACCAAACCTAGCCAATCTAGCCGCGCCATGCCCTGGCACTAGCCGTGCTAGTCACGCCACGGTTAGCCAAGTGCCCTTGCCTTGGCCCTAACCATGCCATACGAACATGGCAAACCCTTGGTTCCACGTTCCAAGCTAAACCTAACTTATCCAAGCTAGCAGTGCCATGCCAAACGCACTTTGCCTTGGCCCTAGCCACGACATGCCAATCCAAGCGCCCTCGCCTTGGCCCTAGCCATTCCAAACGCCCATGGCGAACCCTTGGCTCCTCATGCCAAGTCTTAACACACCCTAGCCGTGCCACCCTGTTGGACCTCACAACACGGCTACCAAAACGAAGGTGTGCAACGATCAACAGTTACCCCTCCTCTCAAGATGCAACATCTCGACCGTCGAAGGTCACCTGGCTAGCAAGTTCCCCAAGATCGACTTTCCAAGCCACAACAATGTTTTACATGTTTTCTAAAACATTTGAGACATCAACACAAACAGGGGTTTCTCTTTGCGTATTGGTTTGGTGGTCTACAACGTGCGGCGTACACTACGCCCCTCATAAGGAAGTGTCATAAGGGTGAGGCGCCTAGTGAATACATGAGTTATGTGGGAAAAAGTTCATGGGACATAAAGGTATGAGTTAACAAACTTTATGGAACATCAATTCCATAACGTTAACAGTTTCATGAAAACCAATTTCATGCGTTAACCACTTTATGGGACATCAAGTCCATGCATACGGTTACCACCTCGTCACATTTACTTCCCCACTCCTTAATGAGACCAGGGTACGTTTATACCTCGACTTGTATAAATAGGTCTTACCTATTTCCATTTGAACAACAAGTTCATTCGGACCACACAACACTCATAAGTACTTACCTGCTAGCTCTCCTCGTGAGCTCTCATACTTCTCTAACAACAAGTCATAGACACCCAATTGCTCTCCCAGAATCAACTATTCTAGTCTCACCACTCTCATTGCTTCCCTCCCAAAAACCAACCCATTCTTCCCCTCTTTGTGACCGAATCAAGTCTGGAACGGCCATTTCTTGGTTTAGGCCGGACTTGTACAAATTGATATCTCGAACTTAAAGTACTCCCTTGCAGTACATTTGTTTAGGGTTTAAACAGTTTTTCACCTTTCACACCCGTAATTACCAAAACCGGTAGAAACTATTTTCACCTATAAACAATTGGCGACCACAGCGGGATGATTGATCTATAAGTTACAATGTCAATTTTCGAATGTCGACCTCGTTCTTCGACCCAGATGTCAAGATGGTAGGGGAAGGCAACTCACTCAAACTCAGTCACCCGGCGACTCATTATCAGTCATGACACGACAAGGGATGACTGGGGACTTCCCAGAGCATAGAAGCAGATGATCCACCCAAGGATCAACGGCTCGGTTATCAGACGGCTCAGTAACGACTGGGGACTTCCCATGGCAGTGTTTCCCATAAGACTCGGTCTTACACCCGGAAGGTTCACTTTTCATCAGAATACTTAAAAACCAAGTAATTCTTACCTAGACAAGATACGTGGTTTACTATTTCAAGTTTTCAAGACAAGATACATAGTTTACCCCATGTCATCTACCAACATACGGTTCCATGGTTTTCCTGGGATATCCGTGTCACTTTCAGTCATAAACAAAACAATCAATTCCTAAATAATTCATTCCAAAAAGAATAACCCAAAAACCGTCAAGGTAACATTTTATCTATCAACCCAAGAAATCCAGGAAATAAAAAAAAACATAAACCATGCACTTTGTTTGCCTTTCAAAAAAAAAAAAAAGAGGTCACCTACCCATACGTGCCTACTCTGCACAACAATGACTACCTGTCACTATTAACAGACGTTACTACGACGACATTCGAAGAATTGTTTATGAGGAAGTATTTCCACAAGTCTATGAAAGACACACCCATGGCTAAGGTTTACACCAGTCCAGAAGAAAAATATTTCTACAGATTTATGGAAAGGCATACCTATGGATATTTTGCACCAGCACAAGAAAATAAAAAAAAATTGAAAGAGAAATGTTGGAGTACATAGCTGGAATATGCTTTCCCACTTTATCACCATCGTGCTACCGCTAACACCAGGATGTGATAACAAAGATACGAGGTAAAAGGGGATCCAACCCCTTTCATAAGCATAACACTTTTTGGAATTTGAATAACAAAGGATTTCTTGTTTGAGCTACGTATGAGAAGAGGCAACTGGGCCCGCAAGAACAAGTCTGCGCTATGCCAAGCCAGCATCGTGCCAAGCCAGTGCCTATTCCAAGCCAATCTATCGCTTACCAGACAAGCTTACCAGACGCGCTTACCAGACAAGCTCACCAGACGAGCTTACCAGACGCTCCTACCAGAAAAGCTCACCAAACGAGCTTACCAGACGCACCTACCAGAAAAGCTCACCAGACGCGCCTACCAGACGTACTTACTAGACGTGCATGCCAGCGATGACATCTTGCGCCTTTCCAACGCCATACTCTCCACTCCACAACCAGCCAAAGCAGCGCCATGGCTCAAGCGCTTCGTGAACGATACACTTACGATCACCAGAACCGGAGCCGTTTCCGCCGCCCAAACGTTTCTTCAAGCATGACAGATCCAACTGTCACCCGAGGCGCCACTCCACCATCAGGGCGAGATACTGGAAGAGCCGGAAGAAGCCGACCTCCTTTTACCACTATTTATTTGATTAAAAGACAAAAGACACTTCAGCAGGACGTGCGTTTATAGATGAAGAGGCTCGCGTTGCTCTAGAATTCCCAGTAGAAGGGGATCATCAATCCAATTTCATCACACGTAAAGATGAGGAATGACTTCTCCAAAATCAAGGAAAAGAAAATCAGCAACCTTTCTGAGTTCACAGAGACCCTCTTTCCGTCAGGACCTGTACGATGGGAACTTGGCCCACTAAGTCGTACAGTCTATGATGAAACATCTGTGAAAAGCAGGCGTTTCAGCCAGGGAATCCATTTTCAAACCCCAACCTCTCATAGAAAGCATGATCGATAGATGAAACAGGGGACTCCTAACCTCTATACACTTGAGGGATGTTGATTTTAACATAACATAATGTAGCCTCCGACTTCAACATGGTAACCGTCAATGCCCTGAGAGTTACAAGGCATCGTTTCAACGTCCTATTCAAGAACCGAAGACGCTTCAACGCCTCCTTCCTGCCGAAGCTCGTGTTCATGGACAGTTTGCTCGCTTACGCATCCAGCTAACCTACTTTGTTCCCATGACAATGTAGTCTCTTCCGATCACATCTGCTGACGAGAAGCGATGCCGCTCGTTTGTTGATACCAGCGAGAGCTTCACCAAAGCATGATCACTACAAAGATGGAAACATGTAAACCACATTTGGGGACTGAGGATCTACACAGAATACCTTCACTGTCAAAGATCAGAAGACACAGTCAACCAAAAGGTCATAGTCACGACGAGGTCATTTACTTTTCAAGAGTGCAGCGTAAGAATACCATCACCTCTCTGTCTAGAATACGCCTGCAACACTTTACAAGGCCGCGGTAGATCCCAAGCCTACTCAGAAGAAACAACTTCATAAACTAAAGAAAAGCGTGACTGGGGACTGCTCATCGCATTCCATCCCGATGACCATCGAAGATTCATGAGATAACCCCAGAGACACGGCTGAAACAATTTCCAGAATAAGCTGAGGGAGTCACGATAAACAACATAACTCTCTCATTTCACCACTTTACTATCCAGAGTATTTCGTCCATGTGATATTCTGAGCATCCCAACGTCACATCCAGAAGAGTACAATAAGTTTGTATCAAATCTCGTGGACGTGGATTCAAGGCGATGCAATGAAAGTAGTCTACACATGGTAACTACCAGCACGGGGCGCTTTCACCTCCCTCAACTAGGTTATTTCTGATTTCAACATCATCACTGTCGAAGTTTTACAAGCCGCATGAATTTTTCCACACGAAGCCATACATGTGCATCGAAGACTCCAAAAGCACGCCACAGAGGTACATTCACATGTTTGGCCGTGCCATCGGATCTAACAAAAATATAACTGGGGACTACTCACCGCATCCCATTCCATACGATGGTCCCAGATTCAGAAGATGGTTCAAAGGATGTCTCTTGGAAAAAAGTCCTTGAAGACTTGATAGGATCATGTCGGCAACGATCTCTCAATTCATCTATTTCATCTAATGGCTCTAGAAGATTTCAACCATACCAGCATCCACAACATACTGTCATCGTGATCAGAAGGTCCAGGCACTGAACAACCTAAAATCAAGGATAGACCGACAACGCAACCACATCCATTCATCCCAAAGAATGCAATGTAGTTTGGTAAATTTTGGAATCCACTAGAGAAATACCGCAGACGAAAGCACGGTCCGGATGAGCAACAGAAAATAGAAGAAGGCCGTTTTCACCTCCTAAGCAAGCTCGAAAACTGAATATTCCCGCGAGGGGAGATACAGAATTCGGTTTCGTGTCCGATAAAGGGGCGGACCATCGAAATCCGAGTCTGTACGGGGATTCTACATCGATTCTAGTAAAGGGCGCTAATTAGGGTTTCGGCGTGTCAATCCCTAAACCACAAGCACTTCCCTTGCAAGCGTTTCCCTTCCAAGGCGCTTCCCTTACCAGAGTCATGCCCTGCCAAGCGCTTTATAGAGCGGCCTACAACTGTTCCATGCCCGTCAGTGCTAATGGGTCCCCTTCATGCCATGTCCATGCTAGCAGCTCCGCCTCACATTCCAAAGCCTAGCCCTGAAGACACCTAATCATACCGGGATTTTTACAAAGATACCAGATGAAAGGATTGCAGATGCTACCTACCTCTAGAAAAATATTTTTGAATAAGGAAAGAATTCCATGTTAAAGTCGCGCATGAAGAAAGGAAATCGGTCCCATAAGATCAAGCCAAAGAGGAAGTACTGGAAGACGTACCTATTATGCTCGTCCACTTCACCGCTACCAACAAGTAAGAGAAGAAACAATAAAGGCGTAAATCAAAGGGAGAGGCCGGCCATCCTTTTTATAGGCATGATACTTGGGAGTTCGAACAAGGAAATGATTTCCAATTTTGAGCCAAGGAAGGGAAAAGAGGAAACCGGCCCCACAAAGATCAATCCCCATGCCCAGGACCGCGCCTCGCCTTGCCATGGTCCAAACCGCGCCTCACCTTGCCACGGCCCTGACCCTCGCTCTATCACCATGGCCCCACCGCGCCTAGCCTCCCCTGCAAGCTTCACCATGCCATTGACGTGGTCAAATCCATGCCACCTCTCAGCCCTTTCGGTCTAAGCCAACCTGCTTCGCCCTCCAAGACCGCGCCCCCTTTGCCGTGACTACCACATGGAAAGACAAAACTCTCTCTACCACTTAAAATTTTAGTCGGACTCTCCTGACCATCTTTGCAATAATTTACGTTGTCTGTCACCATCATATGCTTACCCCGCAACAAGGCACCTGTTCCGAGCTAAGCACGGGACTTAATGTTGATGGTGGTTTTTAGTTTAGGGTTAAAATCGTAAAACGCTAAACCCTAACAGACATTTAAAACAAGCATTTACTAGGCACATTTAATAAAAAGCTTTTAATATGTCTCTAATAATTACCGAGGTATATTTTTCAAATTAGGGTTACGACAAACCAAACCCTAAATCCCCCGCGTGCCAAATGGCAAATCATGCCAGCCGCACCTAGCCCAAGTAGCCGCGCCATGCCAATCTCACCATGCCATGGCCCTAGCTATGCTAGCCACATCTCGTGTGCCAATGACAAATTATGCCAGCCACACCCAACCACTCCAAAGCATGTCAACCATGCTAGCCGTACCCTTGTGCCAATGGAAAATCATGCCAGTCACACCTAGCCCAAGCTAGCCGCGCCATGCTAATCGCACCATGCCATAACCCTAGCTATGCTAGCTACATCTCGTGTGCCAATGGCAAATCATGCCAGCCACACCCAACAGCTCCAAAGCATTCCAACCATACAAGCCGCACCCTTGTGCCAATGGAAAATCATGCCATGCACACCTAGCCCAAGCTAGCCGCGCCATGCCAATCGCACCATGCCATGGCCCTAGCTATGCTAGCCACATCTCGTGTGCCAATGGAAAATCATGCCAGCCACACCCAACTGCGCCAAAGCATGCCAACCATGCTAGCCACACCCTTGTGCCAATGGAAAACATGCCAGCCACACCTAGCCCAAGCTAGCCGCGCCATGCCAATCACACCATGCCATGGCCCTAGCTATACTAGTCACATCTCGTGTGCCAATGGTAAATCATGCCAGCCACACCCAACCGCGCCAAAGCATGCCAACCATGCTAGCCGCACCCTTGTGCCAATGGAAAATAATGTCATCCACGCCTAGCCCAAGCTAGCCGCACCATGCCAATCTCACCATGCCATGGCCCTAGCTATGCTAGCCGTGCCACCCTTCTGGCCTTCTCCTCACGGCTACCAAAGTGAAGGCATGCAACAATCAACGATTGCCCTTCAATCCCAGGAGCAAATCCTGGCCGTCAAAGGTCTCCTCTTAACCTTTAGCTTAAAACCATAGCTTGGTTACGCGCCTAGACCAAGCTAAACATGTAATGCGCCCATGGCTACTCCTTGGCCCTATGTGCCAAACCACTCCAAGGTATGCCATGCCAACCTAATTGCACGAAGGTATGCCATGTTAGCCTGGCCATGCCGCCATCCCTCCTGAATTCTTCCTGAGTTTTGATTTTAGGTTATTTTCTCCTCCCGAACGAGTTCAAAACCTAAATATCCACGCGTTAGAAGATAGGAAATTCTCTTCCGGTTGATTTGAGGTGCGGACCATCAAATTCCGAGTCCGTACTAGAATTCTACAGCGATTCTAGTGAAGGGCGCTAATTAGGGTTTCTAAAACAAAGGCGTGCGGCCATCAATGGCCACCCTTTAATCCCGGGGAGCAAATCCTGGCCATCTAAAGTCCCCTCACAACTTTAGGCCCAAAAACCTAGATTGGTCACGCACCTAGCCAATCTAGCCGCACCATGCCAAACCATGGCCCCTCATGCCGCGCCACCATGCTGGCCTTCCTCATGCGGCTACCAAAGTGAAGCCAGACGACAATCCACGGTTGCCCTTCAATCCCAGGATCAAATCCTGGCCGTCTAAAGTCCCCTCACGACTTTAGGACCAAAACCCTAGCTTGGTCACGCACCTATCCAAGCTAGTCGCGCCATGCCAAACCATGGCCCCTCATGTTGCGCCACCATGCTGGCCTTCCTCACGCGGCTACCAAACTGAAGCCAGGTGATAATCCATGGTTTCCCTTCAATCCCAGGAGCAAATCTTGGCTGTCAAAAGTCCCCTCACGACTTTAGGCCCAAAACCCTAACTTGGTCACGCGCTTAGTCCAAGCTAGTCACACCATGCGCCCATGGATACCCCTTGGCCCCACATGCCAAGCCAAACCAAACCTATCCAAGCTAGCCGCGTCATGCCCTGTCCCTAGCCGTGCTAGTCACACCACGGTTAGCCAAGTGCCCTTGCCGTGGCCCTAACCATGCCATATGACCATGGTAAACCCTTGGCTCCACGTTCTAAGCCAAACCTAACTTAGCCAAGATAGCCGCGCCATGCCAAACACACTTTGCCTTGGCCCTAGCCACGACATGCTAAGCCAAGCGCCCTCGCCTTGTCCATATCCATGCCAAACGCCCATGGAAAACCCTTGGATCCTCATGCCAAGTCTTAACACACCCTAGCCGTGCCACCCTGTTGGACCTCACTACGCGGCTACTAAAACGAAGGTGTGCAACGATCAACGGTTGCCCCTCCTCTCAAGATGCAACATCTCGACCATCGAAGGTCATATGGCTAGAAAGTTCCCCAAGCTCGAATTTCCAAGCTACAACAACGTTTTATATGTTTTCCAAAATATTCGAGACATCACCACAAACAGGGGGATTCTCTTTGGGTATTGGTTTGGTGGTCTACAGCGTGCGGCGTACACTACGCCCCTCATAAGGAAGTGTCATAAGGGTGAGGCATGCACCTAGTGAATATAGGAGTTATATGGGAAAACGTTCATGGGACATAAAGGTATGAGTTAACAAACTTTATGGAACATCAATTCCATAACGTTAACAGTTTCATGAAAACCAATTTCATGCGTTAACCACTTTATGGGACATCAAGTCCATGCATACGGTTACCACCTCGTCACATTTACTTCCCCACTCCTTAATGAGACCAGGGTACGTTTCTAACTCGACTTGTATATATAGGTCTTACCAATTTCCATTTAAACAACAAGTTCATTTGGACCACACAACACTCAGAAGTACTTACCTGCTAGCTCTCCTCGTGAGCTCTCATACTTCTCTAACAACAAGTCATAGAAACCCAATTGCTCTCCCAAAATCAATTATTCTGGTCTCACCACTCTCCTTGCTTCCCTCCCCAAAACCAACCCATTCTCCCCCTCTTTGTGACCGAATCAAGTCTGGAACGACCATTTCTTGGTTTAGGCCGGACTTGTACAGATTGATATCTCGAACTTAAAGTACTCCCTTGCAGTACATTTGTTTAGGGTTTAAACAGTTTGTCACCTTTCACACCCGTACCAAAACCGGTAGAAACTATTTTCACCTATAAACAGTTGTATATCGAAAAAACGATCATATACGGTAGCCATGGATCTTTATAGTAATATCGATTTGCGTCAAGAAAATGTGACACTCTTCGAAGATGTATTTGAAACGATTGCAACAATCTATAAAATTTCCTTGAAGGCTATATGAAATTTCTTTACAAACATATAATAGGAAATCAAGATAGCATACATAAGCCATTTGATCGATAAAATAAAATAAAAATAACCTTAGAAATTGTTGGAACAATAATTTGTTTTCTTGAAACTGTACAAACAATGAAGACTAACCTTGATCTGCCCGGAAGATCGGGAAAATCAGACAAAATTTGGGCATATCAAGATAAACGAAGAAAAAAAAAAATTACCGGTTTCTGAAGGAGGGAAGAGAGGAAAGATTTATCAGCAATAGACACCTGACAGATATAAAATTTGTAACCTCTTTCATTGGGACGACCGAAGGGAGTCCCTTTAGTGTTCAATGGGGGAGCCAAAATGTAGTCCATTTGTAACGTTTTTGTGTGTGTTTTAATCACAAAAATTGAATGCCCATTAGTGTTCTTTCCATGAAATTGGATCGACAATAGGATAGTCATCAATTACGACTACGATTAGTCGCGGTAAAAATGATCGGAAGTCGAACTGATTGACGATATTTCATGCGTGAAAATGGCCAAAAACCCATCACTTATACTTTTAATTTTAATCTTGATCATTGATTACCAACAAAATTCGGCCATCGGATCTAAAGTTGTTGTTGTTATTCCGAAATTGTTACAAATAAATGTTACAAAATCGTTACATAATAAGTATTACGTAAATATTACACTTATAATTGTTATTAAAAAAGCTGTTACAAAATTGTTGCATAACTGCAACAAAACTGTCACAAAAAAAGACCCCCTACAATTCCACGTAGTCGCTTCCAAACTTTGGTCGTCCCCGCACTGCTGCAGTAGTAATCTAGTTATGAATGTAAATTTATTATTAGTTAATTAATGGATTTCCACATAACTCAAGATATTATTAAATGCTAAAGTATTATGAGGGGCTAGAATACCTAAACATACATCTACTCATTTTATTCAATGGTTCAAAGTGAAAAACATTAGAATAAATTTTTATAGCATTAGTTAAAATAATAAACTATCACGGAAGAATGAGTTGATGTACGTATGATTCGGTGGTAAGGTGAATCTAATACGAAGTGCGACATATATAACTATTACTTGATTTTTTCGAGTTTTATATGACTAATTTTATTATATATGCATGGATATTATTTTGCTTGAAACAAAATAATAAACTATCCCGGAATTATACTATTAAAAGGCCGACAAAAATAACCTTACATCAGTCGCATTCCAGGTTAAAACCATGTCGTTACTGCACATGTTATTTCTAGTATAATAACATAATGATAATGGCGGGGCCAAAGGTTTTTCTTTTCAATTTTTTAAAAGATTCTCATACCCCCAACTTTTAAAAGTTGGAGAATTTTTGAAGCACTTTGCATAAAAAACAATTTGCAAAAACTTTACCAAACACTAAGATAAATTTATTTTTACAATAAATATTCATTGAAAGTGCTTTTGGATTATTTTTTTATTATTACAAAGCTAGCCTAAGGGAGATCGAGAGGGATTTCCTTAATTTCACACTTTCTGATGTCTCGTGGGTGCATATATACTCATTCAGTCATTCTGGTAATCCGACACACGTTTCTTTTGAAACATCTTCATTTTATTAAAAACAAGGAAGGAACCCCAAATTCCAGAAATCAAAAGATTTGGCTCATCCGTTTTCTTTAGTGATTTTTTCATTCAAAGTATTCCATTTATTTTTATTTCCATACTCAATGATAACACTAATCTATTTTATAACACACTAGGTCTATTTGGAGGTACTTTGGAATTATAGCTAAGCAAATTAGGGAAATTTGTAATGTGATGAGTATAGGTGTAGTTAATACATAAACTGTGAGTCTGTTACCCACTTTATATGAGTTTGAATCTGTAATCTTTAACTTGTTTTTTCTCTCCCTTATTTCTTGCATAAGATTCATGGAATAATTTTTGTCTAATAATTGCATAAGAATATTTGTTTTCATTTTTGATTCCAGTCTGTTAGACCATAACTCGGTTGAACCCACCAAGCGTTGGTATGTCAAGTTTGGTTGTCATATTTAAGTGAGTCAAAACTCATTTTAAGAGTCACTTGATTATGTACTAGAGTCAACTTTGTATAGGTTAGCTTGAATGTATTAGGATATGATACATTACAAGTATTGCGAAGACTTGAAGAAGTGAAGAAGTAAGGAGCTACAACGACAACATCATCCTTCCACTTGAGGTTAGTGATATTTGACTTGAACTGTTTCATTCCCTAAATGTATCTTTAATGTCGTTCATATTGAAAACAAAACTGCGAAGCATGAATGACACTCTAGTTAGACATAGTATTTATTTATTTTGAAACTGGAAAATGTATTGATTAGGATTACGACAATACATGAGAGGCGTCTATATAAATTTGTTGTGAAATTCTAGGAGGGGGGTAGCATCCCCAACTATTTATAACTCTTTCTATTCTAGCCATCTTATATAAGGTATCAGCTATCTTATTTCTTTCCTTTGGCACATAGGAAAGTTTCCAAGAAATAAAAACTGAAAATAAATGTTTAATCTCCAGAACGGTGTGATGTAATCTCCAATAAATGGTGTTTTTATCATTGATAACAGCATCCGCAAAAACTATGGCATCCATCTCAAAAAGAACTCTTTCAAGCTTTAACTCCTTTTCCCATTGCACAGCTCTCCACAAGCCCATACACTCTGCATGTTCTGCGCTTCTCACTTCTCTTAATTAGATGCACCTTGCTGCCTGTTGTATTAAGAAATATAATACGAGGTTTATTGCTTAACCATTAAACTTTGTAGATAAGACATCGACATAATCGTTTGAATGCTATTGTGATTATGTATGGGTATAAGGTGAAAATTTCATCCTAGGAAACAATGTTATGCATTTGTTTTAAGGAAGTAAATTCATGAACTTGTTTGTGAATCGAAAAGGAAATCGCCAGGCATTATTGGTATTGTTATTCATTGCATATCTTTTGAACAACCAATATGTGTGATTAGTATAACTGCTCATGAATCATACTTGATTTGGTAAAATTATTCACAAAGGGATGACTTTTGTATTGGTATGACTTTTATTAGTGAAACCGATCTTAAGTAATCACCTGAGATGGTATGATTGATTTTGTGTATGACCGACTCTGGGTAAAGGGGAACTGATCCTAGTAAGAGGAGCAGCATATCACAAAGGGGAATCGATCCTTGTATGAGGTGCAACAAGTTTTTAGCAGAAAGGGGAACCGGTCCTATGGACATGTGCAACACGTTTTTAGGCAAATAGGAACCGATCCTATGGACATGTGCAGCAAGTACAAGTTAGATACCATATATATGTGAGGAAAGTCAACCGAATTTTTGGAAAGCTATTGTGACTATGTACAGTACTCAGATGGAGGTGGAATTGAAACTTTTTTTGGTAGAATAGTGAAACCCATGATTTGTGATTGACTGTTCTTGACCAATCACATAGTTCTTGAAAGTCGGATGAACCAATTCTAAACTTGTTTGGAAGTGTGGCAAATCGGTTTCAAGATTGTAAGTATGAAAGAGGACTTACAAAGTAAGGATGTCGACATACTTTGAACATGTGAAGTAATGCTAATCTTTAATATTATTCCTTAATAGCTAAAGGAAGAAAATCCCGGATCGAATAAAATAAATTGAGAATCTTTTATTTAAGGTTTTTAATTTTATTTTAGAAAAATGAAAATTAGTAATGTGCATTTACTAGTTGGAGATTTTCCAAGAGATTTTCGGTCAATATTTTGGACAGAGCATTTCCAGGAATTATGGAAACCGAATATGGAATATATTGCATATCTTGAGAATATTTTTGTTTTTGGAAATTCCTTGGTGTCCAAACTTCCTTGGTCTATAAATATGAAAGTTTGCATTTCGAGCAAACTGATGTTTATTTTTGGTGTAGTGTAGTGTCAGTTCTTCTACAAAGAATATTACCCTGAATGGAAGACGACTTATATCCGTGAGGAACACGACGGGGAAGAGGGTTGCAATAAAATATCTCCCACTTCTCCAATCTCCTACAAATAAAACCTGTAGTTGGAAACACATTTTTCTAAGAAAATAACCCTAGAAATAATGGGGCTTACAGTCATGGCCATATGGTAATTTAATAATATTTACAAATTATTATAGCATCCGTAGGATATCATAGAAAGTAGGATTGGCAAAATAACCTCTCATAAAAGAATAAAACAAGTCGTTCTCTCCCCTTTCTCCCTTTTTTTTCTCACCACCTCTCACTGCAACTCTTACTCTATGGGAAAAGAAACGTACATGAAAATATTTTTGTAAATAAAATTCTTTCTTCTGTAAATATCACCATCATCGTCATCGATAGAAAGCATCATTATATCAAATATAAAAAAAAAATCATTAGCTAATAGTATTTCTTCGAGAAAAATTATGGAAATCAAATTTATTAGGGTTTTGTAGGAAAACTTTAGGGCAAAATCCATTCACAACTAATAAATTAGGGTGAGCAGATCTTCACTAGGATTTTGATATCTGATAGAAGGGGTCATCTATATTCAAATTCAAAACTAGTTCAAGAACAACAACAATCCAATTTACATAAAATGAAAAATAAAATAAAAAAACTAATAAGAAAAACAATTAAAATAGAAAAAAGTAGAAGAAAGTGTTGTCGATGAATCACAGAGTACACAATCGGCTAACGAAAATAAAACAAATATTGATGAAACACCTACCAAACAAGCACATAAAAGTACTAACTCATTTGTTTTCTATATTTTTCAAGTGAATCTAATTGAATTTTCATTTGAAATAATCGGTTGATTTCATATGTGTAGTGCTGACTTGTTTTATTGGTTTACATATGCATTGTCCATGTATATTTTGTTTTATGATTATGATTTGTTGTTAATGTGTGTGTTCATCTTTCAAAACTTTTTTGTAAGCACATACAAATAGTTATGTATATTTTTTGCACAGGTCTAGCAAAAGCAATGTCTCCTTGCATAATATGGATTCATTCAAGTCAGTCTTTGTTATTGGGATATGTGAATTCGTATGGATCCATCCCCGGAAAGAATCGTACATGATAATTTTTCAAATAGGGTAATGACGGACTCATAATCAGTGCAGTCCAGCTGAATATTTTCCATTTCGACGAAGACTTCAACGTCCTTGGGAGTTCTCAAGAGGTTTTGCATTAGAACGACATACGAAGTAATAGGATGAACTTCCTTGTGGACCTCGAAGTCCATCAGAATTGCAAACACTTTTTTTTCTACCTTAAGAGAGATCTTAAGGGGTGGAATCCTAAGAAGTTTACGTTTGGAACACTTACGTTTGAAGATGGTTATATCAATAAAATGAGCTTGATGGTATCTAATTCTTGCTCCGCAGTTGCAAAGGGTGGTAATGCTATTAGTTGGAATGGTAGAGTTTTCAGGAACACTTGCAGGTGCATCTGGCCTATGGATAGTGTACTTCTAGATCATTTCTAAATATTTTCCCCATCAACAGAAGTTGGTAATGGGGAAGGGATTGGTGTAGTTAGAGGAAAGATGGGATGGAGGAGCCTGCAAAGCTCCTACCTAAGTAAGAGATTCCCATCTCTAGGAATCATGGGTACAAAGAGGTAATTGATATATGCAAAGGGAAATTGGTTTTTTGGGAGCAATAAATCAGAATCTGAATCCCTATAGTCTGAATGGGTTTGGACAATGGATATATTTGAGTCACCATCCTAAAACCCTAGAGGCGAGTAACAACTTACATATACAGATAATATCCTCAATAATAACTCTAGAGTTATAAGTATTAGACATCACCTGTCCAATCACTCTCTTTATGCTTCAAATTTCTGACTTGCTTGAAATACTTCAATGTTAGAACAAGTTCTGACTACTTCTGTTGTCCTCCAATTTGTAATACTTGGCCTTGAAAAGAAACTAGTTATGAGGCTTGTCTTCACACCTTGATGTTGATCCCTCGTCTGTTGGTTATGAGCTGGTCTAAGAAATAAGAATGATGGAGAAACCAAAGCCTTGGATTCATCTTGGCTAGATGCTTCATCCCTTGCAGCAGCATCTGCGTCCACTTCGATAACCACCTCATCATCAGCTATTAAAAATTTAGATTTGTAAACTGAATAGTCTGTGCAGGGGGGAAGACCATGCAGTATAATCTTGATTCCCGATTAATTTCCTGTAAAACAAAGAACAATAATCAAGTATTACTATTATTATCAACTCTTTATACTCCGTTTACTCTATACAAAAAAAAAATCCTGATGAACTTCGTGTAGAACAAAGAATAGTAATCAAGCATTAGTATTATTATTCTTTTTCATACAATTATTAAACTCTTTAGGGTATATTAATTATATGTCCCTACTTTTAACTCCATATAAATATATCTTTATGCAACAATAATTATGTCCCTCCTTTTTTATAACCTTATCCATTTAATATTAGATTACCTTAATACCCTCACTCATATAATATTTTTCTTTATTTCAAAATACAACAAATTTCTTCCGCTACCACTTCACCACCACCACTAGCACCACCACCACCAACATTCAACTACCATTCCACCACCACCACCGTTCAACAACCACCACCTACCAACCGCCACCACCACCAATATTCCACCACCACTCCTTCACCGCCACCATTACACCACCACTAGTCCTCCTCCACCACAAATTTGTCGCCGCCACCGCCGCCGCCGCCGCCACCACCGTCACCACCGCCGCCGCCACCACCACCGTCACCGCCGCCGCCGCCACCACCATCACTGGTTCAATTTTTTTTGTATCAACAAAAAGTAGTTGATCCATTTCAGTTGGATCAAACAATGGATGTTTATCCATTGCAGTTGGATCATCAGTAGAGGTTTATCCATTGCAGTTGGATCAACAATGGATGTTTATCCATGCTGATGGAAAAATGCTACCAGTTCATCAGCTGCAGTTTCAGATCCACCAACAAAACCATCAACAGTAGAAGTTTATCTAGTTTATCCAAGAAAAAAGGATCAACAGTAGAAGTTGATCCAATTTTAGTGGATCAACAATGGAAGTTGATCCATGTAAAATTGGATCAATAATGATAGTTTATCCATGTAAAATGGAGTGAACTTGGCGTGAGTCGAACACGCATCATCTGACATGGAGTCAGTCATGCTACCATTGCACCACAAGTTCAACATTAGAAAAAATTTACATGATTTAAACTACAAAACATGAGTTCAAAGGATCAACAACAGTAGTTGATCCCATATAGATGGATCAACAACCATAGTTGATCCAATATCACTGCCTGCTTCAACCCAGATAACCACCATATTTCATTACCTGTAACTTCATAAACACCAACAACTCCAAGACCAGCTTCAAAACCAATCTCAATTGAATCAACAATGGATGTTTATCCATTTCAGTTGGATCAACAGTGGATGTTTATCCATTGCAGTTGGATCAACAGTAGAAGTTTATCCATTGCAGTTGGATCAACAACCACAGTTGATCCGAAATATATACATCCAATTGAATTGCATTAATTCCATCTCTGAGCCTGTAACTTTGAAGTTCATATCTACATCTTAAACATCTTCGTTCAAATCAGATTCAATAACACATGAGATGGGAGTTTTCTCCACGACATGGATCATGTCCAAGTAAAATGTGCATCCCATGTCCAGGTATCCTCCTTCGATCATGATAACCTCTTACAATCGCTTCTCGTGGTTGATGTTGACGAATTTCTCTTTGTAACTTCGAGGAACCGCACCTAAAACATCACAGAAACGAAAAATGA
Source organism: Papaver bracteatum (assembly GCA_023529315.1). NCBI lineage: Eukaryota > Viridiplantae > Streptophyta > Magnoliopsida > Ranunculales > Papaveraceae > Papaver > Papaver bracteatum. The sequence continues at coordinate 2,690,769 of JAJJWX010001114.1, forward strand.
TTAAATTCCCCAACACAATTCCTGCAAAGAATTTGGATTCAGTAAAACAGAAAAGTTGTAGTATATACCTGGAGGGAAAGCAATGTCAAGAACAGTACCAACGCCGCCATTCCCTTCGATGACATCCAGTTTCTCGAAGACGCCGGGAAGTAGAACATCTCTGAGAAGCCTAGGAATATCCGGTGCACTGTAAACTGCCCATACTGAATCAGCTGAGGTAACTGCCCATCACATAAACCTTTATCATCTCCAAAGAAAATTTCTTGTCAGATTATCAGACATGTGGAAGTGAAATTGCTTCCGGTGTCAGCTGTGATTTCGGTCGGAAGAAGCCATGAAACAATTGCAGTAACAATCAAAATCAAAGCGCCACCGCCACCAGCAAGAACAAGCTCAGCAAGATTATTAGATCCAACACGAACAGCTCCAATCGATCTTGAAAATGACGAGAAAAAATTAGATCTGAAATAAAAATCCTAGTACCATCAACAGCCGTATTTCAATATATTTAAACCAGAAACGGACCAACACCATCACGATAATCCAAGTGACAATATGAACCCAAAATTAATCTAACTACTAGCCTAACTACACTTCGTAATCTGAGTTGTCCAAATTTCTGATTTAAGAAACCAAAAACTTGAAGTTCCATTTCGAGATCTCAATTTCGCACACATAAATCAAGCCCACCACAAAATAGCACTAGATTTGAGGCTTAATTAACAGTAAATGTTCCCGAAAATTGTAACCAAATCGAGTAGAAATAGATCTAAATCGATTGTTGAAAATTTAGGTGTGGTTTTGTAGGTAATGACGGAGATGGTAATTGCAACGATGAAGATGGTGGTGGTGGTGCAGCGATGAAGATGGTGTTGGTGTATTTTTCGTCTAAGCATTAATGGAGATGGTTACGGCTCAAAATTATTTCTGAGATTTGTTTTTAGAAGCGAATAAGAATGGAAGCGATGGAGATGCGGTTGTGGTGGAGGTTATCGAGAGTGGTGGTGGGAGCGATGGAGATTCGGCGGAGCTAGTGGTGCTGATTTGTGGTGGCGACGATAGAGAAGAAGAATGAAGTTTCTTCTCAGAATTGAAGAAGAAGATGAATTATAAACACATAGGGCTAAAAATGTAAATCATCAAAATAATTTTTTAAAACAAAATTTCAATTATGCCATCAGGGACATTTGTAAAGTTTGTTAGGGATATTTGTGAAGACCCATCAAAAGGAGGGACAAAAGTTCAATTACCACAACTCTTTATACTCTGTTTACTCTATACAAAAAATAAATAAATACTGATGAACTTCAAGTTAAACAAAGAACAGTAATTAAGCATTAGTATTATCCTTCTTCATACAATTATTCATACAGTTATTAACCTAATTTAACTTAAAATCTAATTTATTGATTTATTTTTTTAGTAAAAAAATAATAAAAATAATAATAATGATGAACTTCATGTAAAACAAAGAACATTGATCAAGCATTAGGATTATTATCCTTTTTCATTAAGTTATTAACTTATTTGTACTTTGTTTACACTATAATGATTAAAAAAAATATTCCAAAGATTAAGGATTATCTATTATTTGAAAAAACCGAAAATCAAGCATACAAAATCTATCCATTTATTAAAAAAAATCACTTTTTCTTACCGCCATTTGTAGGACACCAGCTTAAATTTTTTGTTAAAGACTGTAAAACAAAAAAATAAAACAAAATGAATTATACCTCAACTCATAATCCATTCAAAAAGACATAGTTTAGGGATATCATATGTAAGGAGGTCATCAAATCTAGTTGGCAAGGTGTTTATAATGCTTCCGCTGCTTTTAATCTTTGTAAATTCCTTTATGGAACCAAACATGATTTGAGGAAATAGAATTATGAACATTTAGGTAATATCTCCACTCAAATTGCAAAGACTGAATCTCAGATTTCTAGGCTTGTTTTTGATGGTCATAATATGTCATCTGATATTATTGTGGATCTCAATAAAAGATAATTTTTTGGGTATGATGCAAAAGAAGATTATTAGAAACAAAGAGGTAAGGATGAGTTTTATAGACTTGGTGATAGGAATACTAGGTATTCCCATAATAAAGCAAACTTTTAGAAGAAAGAAAATTCAAATTGATTCGTCACAAAATGAGCTTGGGATATAGCTTGATAATAGGAAAGATATAGCAGTAATGTAGATTGATTAGATATGAAGGCAATTCTTAAATTCCAGAGATGAGAAGGGAAACAAGTTACGAAGAAAATAACCGAAACATGAAGAAAAAGTTACAAGAAAAAAATAATAGTAATACGTCTTTTAATCTTCAAAGTAATGTGTGTTGTCTCATAGAGACTGCCTGTTTGTAGAGGCTCCAAACAATTAACTAGAGAACTAAATAAAGAAGTTTAACAAAAATATAATTCCTAAACATAAACCAAAACTATACATAAAAGTACTTAAACTATGAAACAGGTAAAGACAGGTAGCTTCTATGTTACGTCTATAATTGAAAGGGGATGTCCTGCATCAGTCCCCCACTTCTTGAATATAACTTATCTCTAAGTTAACAGTACTAACAAGCAAAAGTTCATTATCACCATAAAAAGTGAAAATCTCTTAGACATTGAACATATTGGAAATATTCCAGCCTTTAGGTAGATTAATCACATAAGCATTGTCACTGATCTTCTTTAAAACTTTAAAAGGTCTATACTTATTCATCTTAGTCTTGTTATAAGTTCCAACTAGGAATCTTTCTTTGCATAGATGAATCATGTCTAGTTTTCCTTCCTGAAATGATTTGAATCATTTATGCTTATATGCAATATCCTTGTATTTAGCATTAGATTATTTAAGTTTTGATTCTTCATGATGAAGTTGAGAAGCTTGTTCTAACATATTATCAGCCTTGACATTGCAATTATGTAGCTTCAGAAGTACTACCAAGTCTAAAACATGATTAGGCACCTTAAAGTAAACAATTTAAAATGGAGTCTTACCAGTAGATCGATTCACTGAAGTGTTAAATGCAAACTTCATATGAAGTAGGAAAAAATATCACTGTTTGTTGTTATCAACACATTTATCTCTAATAAATTTTTCCAAAGAACGATTAACCACTTCAGTTTGTCCATCTGTTTGAGGATGAGAAGTAGTGTTAAACTGCAAAGTAGTTCCCAAGCGCATCCACAATGTCTTCAGAAATAACTCAAGGATTTAGTATCTCTACCAAAAGTAATATACTTAGGAATGCCATGTAAGCGAACTACTTCTTTGAGGAATAAAGATGCAACATTAGAAGCCTCTGAAGACTTTTTACAGACAATAAAATGAGCCATCTTTGAATATCTATCAACCACCACCACAACAGAATAATTCCTGAAAAGACGAGGGCACCAAGTATACCATAATATTTTCGTAACAACCTATAAGTCTGATACCTTGAGTGATCTTCTATAGACAAAGTCGAGATAATACAACACTATGGTAATCACTTGATGATAGTTATGGTACAAGATAGATATTCTATAGGATAAATATCGAGTGGTTTGGATTAACGTACAATGTTATTTACTTTATTATAACTAAAAAATTATAATGTGGAAGTAAAGTAAATGACACAACAAGATTTTTGTAACGAGGAAACTGCAAATGCAGAAAAACTCCGGGACCTAGTCAAGTTTTGAATACTCTTAGAATTAAGTCGTTATACAAAAATACTATCAACTTCGTGTTGTTGAGACCAAGTAAACTACCCTAGTAACCTAGTTTCCACAGTATCCCTGCGCTTACAACCAATCTGGACAATGTACGTGATTCCTAAAATATAATTTACTATCTTAAGTTGTTTCAGTCTCTCTGAAGACTTTAAGCAGTTAACCCTTTGGATCCTCTTCCAAACAGTAAATGACTAATCTGTTTGGTAACCACTCTTCTATCTCAAGAAGTAAAATGGAGATATAATGTTGAGTGTGACAAAGTTTTTTCTTATTTAAAATTAATCAAACCTCCTTTGTCGGGTTTTAGATATTCCAAGATCCAGATTAAAAAATTTAACCAGATCAAGTCAAATAGAACTATCATATTTGGATACTGAAGAGTACCAGCAAATGATGGATTGTAGATCTAAATATGACCAGTCAATAATCAGTCTATCAAAAGATAAATTAGATCTAGTCGGATCCCAACCGAACAGGTTTGTGCACGGGGCAAATCACAAAGATGCAAAACCAATAAGAAAAATCTTCTTGTCTTCATTCTTCAATAGTCCTTTGTACCTGCACAATAAAAAACTTGATTCCTGACTTATGATCGATCACGTACAGAATAAAGTCTATTAACAATGGAATATCACAAGTCACTTAAGATCTTGATTTAGTTTGAGTGACCTTATATCAGAAGAGAAGGTTCTCAAGAATAAACAAACTAGGTTCAGTCAAGGGTTAACTATTGTTAGTCTATCAAATCAATAATCGAAAACTAAAATAATAATGAACTTTTAATTTCCCACCAACCGTACTAGTAGACGATATTTGATCCTAAAATAGTCTATAAACTAACGGACATAAGAGATTTCGCCTAATTAGGTTACTCTTCTCTCGGAGATAGTTTTACGAGAATACTATTAGTCGGCTACACCAAAAACAACAAAGATGAAGTTTTCCTAGCTCATGAAATACATATTTGCTGGCTTAGAAGGAGGTGAAAACTGTTGCTAATTTTTATTACCAAAACGAATACTTGTTGGTTTAGGTTGTGACTAGTGAACAGAAGGATTCTCAATAGGAGATGAAGAATATGTGAGGTATTTGTGGGTAATGGTGTCTAAAAATAAGTAAACTTGATTGGTGGTTGTTGTGAACGTGAAGGCTGATATAAACTCTCCTCTTGATAACTATAAGAGGAATTGTCTTGATTACTCGAAGAAGATTGAGATGATATGTAGCTGCTTTGATAACGAGTTTGATGAAACCTAGAAGAATAAATAACACGCCGTTCAATTTTAATAGCCTTCTGAATTTCCCCCACCATTATAAACATAGAATGTGTCATACTCTTATGTTGTTCGTCTTCAATATAATCATCATCATTGTCTAGTTGAAAAATAGTTGAAAAACTGAAGTTATCTTTCTTAGATTATGAAGAAAAGTTTCATATCATTTCTTCTTTCTTAGGGTTTCCAATATATATCATCAACATAAACAAATGCATGTTGCTTCTTATTATTTGATTCTTCATGTTGTTTAGATGATTATTCAAACGTCTTTCTTGTTGATTCATCTGTTTGGATATTTAGCATGTAAGGACCCTTAAGCTCGTCAACCCTAATTGACTGGTCTAGCGATGGTCAAGAGACGATGTAGCCGATAACAACTCGATTAGTTTAACACGAACGTTAATTAATAGAATTTAATCTAACAACGATCTAGATACGAAATTAGTACCGCTGGATAGATCTTGAAAAGTTACGCAAAGTGGACTACTCGAACGTGTCAATCGTATATTAGACGGAGAAGATATCACCAAATTAGTAGGAAGGTAAAAGTAGTCATTTTAATGATGGACTTTATGGCAGATGATATCCAAGTTGATGGGTGTCTCAGTATTTTGGGTCGACCTTATCCCTATCCAAATCGAAAGGGTAACTCTCATTTCTATTTTTTTTCTTCTTCATTCTTCTTTCTTCTTCTCGTTTCTTTCTGCTTCTCTTCTTCATGTTCTTCATTTGTTGAGAGTTCGAGAATCAAAAGTGAGGATTTTGAGATAGAATCAAGAGTAGAAATATCAAGGAAGGGTTCCCGGTAGTGATGATCATGTTGTGGTAGGTTTTCAGTTAAAAGAAGTGACGAGTCAGAGAGGAATAAGTTAGGGCTTGAATTTGGGTTCAATCCATAGAAGAATTGAGCAATTAAAGATAGATTTGAGTGATTGGTGATGAAGAAGAAGAAGAAGGGTTGGTATTAATTTGTCGATGTGAAGCTGTTCTTATGAAGAATCACAAATCAGGCTAATTAGGGTTTCATGGAAATAACTTAGAAAAGTTGTAGAAGATGAAATTGATGTTGTGGAAGAATGATTCGAGATGGTTATTGAATGATTGGGTGGATCAGAATGGAATCATAGATGAAGTTAACTCTCAGAGGATGAAATTGATGATGGTGTTTGATTAATTAGGGTTTCAGTGGAATTGTCTTGTGAACCAGCGATTCAGAAGATGTTAATGATTGGGTAAGCTTCTAGTACTCTTAATTTTAATATTTTGATTTGAACTAGTTTAATTATTAAGATTATGAGTTTTTATTGTATAGTAATTGAGATTGGATGAACTTAATTGAGCTAATGGAGATTCTGGTTGTGTGTGATTGAAGTGTTAGATAAATGTTAAGAGATGGAAGGTGTATAGTTTTGGTGTTGGTACTGATGTTGATTGTATGGAGTTGTATTAAAATGAATAATAGCCTATTTGGATACAAAAGTAGAAGTCAGAAGTGCTTCTGTGAGAAGCAGAAGCACTTCTGAGAAGACAAAAGTAAAAAATCTTGTTTGGAAAATCCCTTACTTATAAGCTAAAAAGAAATTAAGTAAGTTTGGCAAATGAAATACTCGATAATTTCATTGTTACATTTTCAGCAGGTTTTCAATAATCACAAGATCAAAACAAAGATGCTTCGATTCATCTAAAACACACAAAATCATGGATTTATCGTATCACAAGTTTATAACTTAACTTCACTTAAAAGTGCATGTTCGACGAAACTTTAAAATGCATGTTTTTATTCATCAGTTGAAAACCATATTCCTAAACCATTTAAGAAATGGAAACAATACTGAACACTAATAACCAGATATGTTCTGTCAATCATAAGGAAAAGTAAACTTGAGTTTGTACATATGATATGCCTATGATTCCACGTTTATATCGCTAACTAATTCATCTTGCTAAGTTTTGATTTTGTAATCTTGGCAAGTAATCAGATATAGAAATTAAAATCTACCCCTCTTATTTTTGATTGCCGTAATGTTTCCAAACCCATTGATTGTTTTTTCCTGATTGATCAACCCATTGATTTTGTTGTGACCACATCAAAAATTAAATTTTATTTGATTAAGGTTCCAAATCTAATCCAGATTTTTGTAAGTCAACAAAAATCTTTGAAGAAAAATTGTAAGATGAATACCAAGACTACCGGTAAAATGAAAAGATTTTACATGAGACTTGAACCTTCATGTTCTTTTAGGATTAAGTTTTCTATTTGAGAAAGAGAGACGGAAGAAAGAAGAAAGGAAGAAGGAAGGAAGATGAAGGAGTTGAAACCGACAAAGATGAGTAATTTTGGAATGCGGGTCCCACCAGAAGTTACTTATTTCAGAATTGAGAAGCCAGTTTTTTTTACTTCTCCACATAGTTGTTTTTCATCTTAACTATCCAACCTTACTTTCGACTTTTTGACTTTGAGAAGTCAAAAAGTTACTTCTAATTCACTATCCAAACATGCTAAGGGAATGGTGTTACAGAGTATGTATGTTAAGATAGTGTTAATGAATTGTTGAGTTGAGTTACAGTTGTGGACAATGGTGTTATGCTCAAGAACAAAGGGTATGTGTTGTTGTGAGAATTGAATGTATTGCAGAATGGTGACTGGTGGTGTTAGTGTATGAATTGTAGATGTTAATGGAACTTTAGTTGTATTGACTTGGTGATTTAGGAATGGATATTCCTGGTTGTACTAGTGATACTAAGATTGAGTTTGAGGTTTAAATGTGGAATTGAGTTTGGCTCAGTTGATAATGGAAGTAAATGTTGATACTGTTGTGATTTATGAAGAAGGTTATCGGTTTCTTGAAATGATGAATGAGTTATGAAATTGAATGTGTTGGTTGTTGTATATTTGGAGTTACAGTTTGTAGGATCAGAATATCGCCACAACAATACTCTTGTGAAATTTATAACGACATTTCAGCGAACTCTTCAACAACACATTGCAAATGTCGCAAATTAATGATGTAATAGACAACGATAGCATAAAACACGAGAAAGATGTGAAGATTTTGCGGTTATAGAGAAATCTCGCGAGAATGAAGAAGGAGCTCGCGAGAACAAGGCAGGAAATGAAGATTTTGTAGTTGGAAAGAACGCTCGCGAGAACGTAGCAAGAGATCCTAAAATATGGGGAATATGAGTTGTATGTGAGTTGTCATCCACTATGTAAACACCTATATAAAGAGAAGAGCGGGAGAGAGAAAAGGAGAGAGACAATTTTCGTAAGAGAGAGAGATAGAGATTTTGAAGAGAGATATTTTTAGAGAGAGAATGTATTTTTCTTTATCATCTTCTTCCCCAAAACTAGATCTATAACTCTATTAATGGAGATTATCAATGTAAATCAAATGTAAATTTAAACAATCATAGTGAAGAATCCTGGATGTAGATCAAATTGATCGAACCATGTAAAAATCTTGGTGTCCATTTATAATTTTAGCAATTTTATTACCATTTTTTTATTTAGGTTTAGAAATTGTTATCAAGATATGACAAGGGATGTGTTGTGGGATTTCCTGCAACTACATTTTAGCGCTAGAAACACTACCTACTACTTACTAATTCCAAGAAGATTCAACGAAATTAGCTACGGTCGATGATGCGTACAACTGGATCTATAAGCTACCCAGGTGAAAACAGAAATTCCAATGAGAGAACAACGACAAACATTAGGAGTTCACAACATCAGAGATTTAGAAGCATTCATAGATATTAGTGCCACATCAAAGATTATAGACCAAGAAAATGCAGCAAGGAATAAATCTAATGAATCTGCATCAATTAATTGTTTAAACAGGACAAATTTTCTCTTATCTTATTAAATTGTATGTTCATAATATAAATCTCAAAGATTTTGAGTTTTAAACTATTAATCTTTGTTTTTCACAAAAATTGATGTTTAGTTGATATTTTGAATTAATAAGAGTTTTGATCATAAATTTACATCCATAAACCTTGAATTTAATCATAATTTTGATCGTATAAACAACAAATGTGAACATACTTTTTGTGATTGAAGTCAAAGATGAAGGAATCAAAAGTTCCAGTGAAATTTCAATGGATAAGACGCACCCACCAACTTATCAATACACAACGTCAGCGAATAAATGAATTAAACCAATACCAACATTTTAACAGAAAATTAAGATTCCAACGGAGGAGAAAGCACAAAGGACAAAGACATCACAGTGGATAAAGGAAGAAGACTAATGATTTATTCGCAAAGTACTTCATCAACAATCGCGAAGAAATCAAATGAAGTTACACCAACAAATAATTCTACAGGACAAATTCTCTTCTCTTTTCTAATTTTATATTCAAAAAATTGCGTTTAAAAAAAAAACGTATGAAAAAATGTAGGCCATGCGAATTTCAAATTTTTTAAATTGTGCGAGTTTCTCGAATTTCAGAGCATCAAAAAATTTCGTACTTTTTAGGTTATGCGATTTTAAAAATAAAATAAAATTGATGATTATCCTTGTTTTCAATTTTATGAAGTTGATATAAAACTTGCATTACTCGTGGTAATTGTTCGCAGGGAATGAACTCTCACAAGAAAGAAACATAAAATTGCATGGCTAGAAAAGAAAATAGAAAGGGACAAAGAGAAAGCTTATACAAAGGACAACTAAAAAGAATAAGTCATGTGAATCTCGCCACTCTTTCACAAGTTGAAGACAGTACAATTGGTCAAATCAGAAGTGTACAAGTTTAAGGTCGCGGGATCGATTCTTCCTAACTGTGATATTTTCGCATATTTTTGATGAAATACCAAGGACAAATAAAAGAACAAGTAATAAGTGTTATGCGAAGATATCGCAAAGAAATATTAGAACAGATGGTTCAAGGTTCAAAGAACAAACAAGAGGTCACGGGTTCGAATTCGCAGAGATTCATATTTTTCATTTTCATTGGCGAATAAAAGAATAAGGAAAAAAGTTCTGCGTTAATTTCGCAGAGAGGTTCTTGAACAGTTGGTCCAGAGAACAGTATGTGAGTTTGTGGTCACAGATTCGAATTTTCCTGCGAGAATATTTTTCTTCTTTTTACAGAAGGTGAGAAAATGAATAATTTCGCAGCATTGTTTCATTATTTCGCAAGCAAGAGACAGCACAATTGGTGATCTGCGAAGTTAATGAGTTCATCGTTGCGAGTTCGAGTCCCAACACATGCATATTTTTTCGCGAAAATCCTTGATAATTTCGCAGGTATATTTCACACAGAAGAGAGTTCATGATAATTTCGCAGAGAAATCTCGTAAGCAAGAGAACTAGCACAGTTGGTTGAGAGGCTTGAATGCAACCAGCAGATCGCGGGATCAATTCTTGCTTCTCGCAAGTTTATTTTTGATAAGCAAAATTTCTACATAATTGTCTCTCGAACAGTTAAACTTTGATTACTTCGCAAGATCTTTGATTAATTCGCAAGATAGGGCTAGCACAGTTGGTTTTTTTGCGAGAAAATGCAAGAGGCAAGTCAAGGGTTCAAGTCTCATCTTTCACTCTTCTTTTTGCTGCGAGACGTTCAGACAACTCACATAAGAGCTAAGTACCCTTTCCTAGAACATTTTACTTGCCACAAATAAAAGATTTTTGATTTAATTTACAAAAAATGATACAATCGCAAGATTTCAAAAAAGATTTTTAAGATTTCAAAAAAATTTGATTTAATTTACAAAGCGCGCTACTATCGCAGAATTATAAAATTTTCAGAACTACAAAGATTTCAGAATTACAATGTCTTAGAATTTCTCTTGAATATTTACTTTGCTTCAAATGATATGATATTATGAGAATGAAAGAGTGAATGGAAGAAATGACAGAGATGAAATAATGAATGAATGAATAAAGAAACGCGAATAAAAGTTCGCAGAGACATAAGAATGGGACGAACCTATATGGCGTACACCCTAGTTCGCGGATACAATTTCGCAAGAGGAAAATGTAAGACCTAAAGTGCGTCATATAAGGGGGTATATCTTTGCGTGGCTCAGGGATAAGGCTATACCGTTGTTGGAACCTGAGTCACGGAGACTGGGGTCCATCTCTTTGAGATACCTATCCAGGAGAGATACTTTGGATTTCCAACTATATAAGGTTATACCATGGTTGGACGACCGAAGGTCTCTTCTAAGGGTTGCAGAGTATGACCAAGGCACCGAGGTACACGGTTGAGACAAGAGTGCCCGGTATGGACGAACCTACCCTGGCCATTTTTAGTAAGTCTTGGCTATGATGCACTCAGCCCGAAGAAAACCCCACTTAGGGTGCAGTCTCGTAACTATAAGCCATATAGGTATAAAGGATAAGAGGCTGCGAACACAACTGGTTGTTGTTAAGACCGGATGGAAGGAGCTAGTCTTGTATGGCCGATGTGCCCTCCTTGAAGGGGCAACCAGGGGGAAGATAAGGGTGGCACCCTCCATTAGGGAGCTGATAAGTGTTTAAATAGTAAAGACGGAAATGTCATGGGGCTTTACGTTCGCAAGAACATTTAGGCCTGTCATATTGTCACGTGACAAATATCCTACAGAGGCAAAAAGCCAAGAGAAAAAGATAAGATGAGATCAATGGGTTTTTACATGAAAGTGTAAGGACGTCCTGCGATTTCATCGCTAGAGAACTTAGGCTTGTCATATTGTCGCAACAAATTGACAAAACAAGGATAAGGCAAGATCAATAGGTTTTTGCATGCAAATGTAAGAACGTCCTGCGATTTTGTCGCAAAGAAAAAAGAAACGTGGCGAAATAAGACCTTTAACTAGGAAGGAAAAATAAGACCACATAAGAAAGTAAGAAAATAAGCTTGCGAAAATGATTATATGTAAGCAAACAAGCTTGTGAACATGTATGATTATATTATATTTTGATATTTTGATTATATTATATTATATTATGCGAGACTAATAGTGCAGGAATAAACAGTGGAGATAATAAAACAATGAGATACAATGAGCAAGAAATATGAGGCACAATCAAATGAACTTGCGAGAACATTAAATATGCAAAGAGGAATGCATATACTGGAGACAAAAATAAAGAAATGAAGAATGGAAGCAATTTAAAGCTACACCAATTTTACCGTGGCAAAATGAGCTAAGTAATACAAACATTAGTGATACATTGCAATAGATAAGCATTCTCATAATACAAGCATCATACTCGCATCATGAAAGCATTGCATAAACATTTCATGGCATAAAGCATCGCATACACATTTCATAACATAAGCATTAGATTTGCACAAGTATTTTACTCTCAGGAGTACTATTCAGAATTTCGCAGCACTATTTCAGGAGCATTATTCAGAATTTCGCAGTATACTTTAGAATCTCGCAGAGTACTTCATAATTTCACAGATTATTCAAAATTTCGCTGATTATTCAGAATTTCACAGACTTACTCATTATTTCGCAAGAGATATGATTATTTTGCACAATTAAAAGCACCTTGAAGAGATTATACTATCATGAGGCAGAGGCATGATAAGGGTGAAGAAACAATTCGCTCATTCAACATTTTCTCAATGATTCTACCCTCATAGATAAAGAACATAGGCAACTATGGATTACCAAGAAAATATTTGATGTCCTTTATCTTCTCGGTAAGAATCATTTTCAAAGTGGACATTCACTAATGAACAACAAGAATCCTCACCAAAAATGGAGTAATAATTTCGCATGAATAGAGGCAAAATTTCTTATTCTCATTCAAGGACAAATACTTCTTATATTTCGAGGATTGAGTACTTCTCATACTTCTTAAAGGATACTTCATACTTCTTATACTTCAAGGGTTGATACTTCATATTTATTTCCCAAAGCTCCGGAACTTCGCAAAAGAATAGAGGAAAGTACGTACTTTTCAAGTCCAATATTATTTCGCTCGTTCCGTCATTAGCAAATATCAAAGACTACTACAACAACATATTTTTTCTTAAAGATTACTTTTCAAGCAATATTCAAGAAAAAATAGGCAAGATGTAGGATTAGAATATCGCCACAACAATACTCTTGTGAAATTTATAACGATATTTCTGCGAACTCTTCAACAACACATTGCAAATGTCGCAAATTAATGATGTAATAGACAACGACAGCATAAAACATGAGAAAGATGTGAAGATTTTGCGGTTATAGAGAAATCTCGCGAGAATGAAGCAGGAGCTCGCGAGAACAAGGCAGGAAATGAAGATTTTGTAGTTGGAGAGAATGCTCGCGAGAACGTAGCAGAGCCTGTGAGAACGTAGCAAGAGATCCTAAAATATTGGGAATATGAGTTGTATGTGAGCTGTCATCCACTATGTAAACACCTATATAAAGAGAAGAGCAGGAGAGAGAAAAGGAGAGAGACAATTTTCGTAAGAGAGAGAGAGATTTTGCAGAGAGATATTTTTTGAGAGAGAATGTATTTTTATTTATCATCTTCTTCCCCAAAACTAAATCTAGAACTCCATTAATGGAGATTATCAATGTAAATCAAATGTAAATTTAAACAATCATAGTGAATAATCATGGATGTAGATCAAATTGATCGAACCATGTAAAAATCTTGGTGTCCATTTATAATTTTAGCAATTTTATTACCATTTTTTTATTTAGGTTTAGAAATTGTTATCAAGATATGACAAGGGGTGTGTTGTGGGATTTCCAGCAACTACACAGTTACAGAGTTGAGGTGTGTGAGTTATTGATTGGTGATAGGGGTTTTGCCAGTCATAGGACATGGAAGAAGTATATGATGTAGTATGAATGTAATGGGTAATGGTAGATGTAGGGTTATTGATGGTCTCGGTGGAGGCTTGCATCTGCTACCTGAAGGTAAGCTGTAATTGTGTTTGTAACTAGATTATGAAGTTATTTGATTGATTGAAATATATAATGGTTTTATGAACTTTTGTTCTTGAGATTTAAGCATGTTAGTCATCCTAGTCAGATTATCTGACTGATTATGTTCTAGATGACTTGGTCAATCTGACTGAGTCAATCCTGTGTTGACTTGGTGATCTCGATTTGTTATCTGAGTTGACTCAGTGGACCTTAACCGATTTGATTACCCTGGACTTGACCTTGACTGGACGTAGACTATTAGTCGACCCCTTTGACCGTCAGTGACCGTTAGATTAACCCAGTTGGGCCAGTCCTTATGTAATGGGTTTTGTTTAGTGGACTTGGGATTAAGATTAGTTATCCTAAAATGGTGTTTGGACCCTTATGGTCTGATTTAACCTTTGTCTTCTTCTACAAAGTCGTAGATATTCATAAGACTTAGCTATTGGACTATAGAATCAACCTAATTGAATTATTAAGCCGTTAGATATGCAAGATATGGATAATGAAAAGGTGTAAAGTCATAATTGGGCTTAGAACCATTAAATCGTTCACTAAACTTATAACTAGAGAATTGTATGAGATTATGTTATGAGACTTGTGTGGGACTTTTGGATAAACTCTTAGAGTGATTGTATGATTAACAATTATTTTATTAACAACGATGGATTCAAGGGACTAACTAGTGGATCATTGATCTCGAGGTAGGCGTGGCTTGTCATCAAAAGAGGTGGGAATGCATTTAACTCTTTTGAAACCATTGTTGTTTCTTTTATAAAAGTTTGTATTTAACAACTCATGCATTGTCCGTTTGTGCATTCCATGCATTGTTTAGTTTGCATTATGATTGTTCTATTGATTTTTTGAATCTTTCCACGATTTGGAAAGAACTTATAATGTTTGTTGTCATTATGAATTGTTATGGGAAATGAGAATTTCCACATGTGGTATATAGAATATGCTCCTTCATTTATATCTATATTAATTCAGCTTTTATGCGTATTAGGTGTGGAACAACCCGATATCAATATATTATTAGGTGTGTGTTGATGGTGGATTTTTAACAAAGGTCAAAACCGTAAAATCATGATGCATGTTTCGACATGGCTTTCAGGCATGCAACGATTCATATTTTATGATGCCATGATGAATATGTTTTCGAAAATCCCCACTAGCTGAGCGATTCGATCCCTGGCATTTCATCATGACCTCTATGCAGAATAACATAATTGGGAGGTTCTCCGTAGATTGAGAGATTAACGCCTTCAGGACGTCGGTGACACTCATTGTTCCCTGACTGCATGAGAGAGACCCCCCTCCACATATAAGAATAGTTGGGCGGCTAACGTCTTCCGGACGTCGGTGACACTCACCGTTCCCTGATTATGTGGAGAGACCGCGCATAGATTCAAGCGGTTCTCCAAAGATTGAGAGCAGTAACGCCTTCAGGTCGTAAACAACACCCGTGAATCCCTGACTATACACCATTCAGAATGGATGTGACGCTTTAACTGGCTAATATATTTTCTGTAATAGATTAATTTTGCCGTGACATTCACCACTGAATTCCCAGAATAATCTATTATTGCTTCTATTCCATGGTCGAATCCACGGCCTGATCCCATGGAATGGCAATAACAATTTCTCTAATACCATGGAATGGAAATAAAAATTGCTCTGATTTCATGATCGAATCTACGACTTGATATCACGGAATGGCAATAAACTACTATATTTGAGCAAGAACTCCTTTCAAATGATACATATACAAAGTCATACTGACCAGAGAACCCGATATTCAACTTCCCTGTTTTCCTTCGATCGAGTTATCCAGCCCAATTTTAACAATTCCAACTCCCATACCAGCCCTGTTTAGCCAAATCAAGTCTACTCCAACCTTATTTAGCGATTGAATCACCTTCCAAATCGCTGAAAAATCAAACCCTAAATTGTTCTCGCTGTAAAGATATTTCCCGCCAAAACTTGAATTCGAATTTACTGGTCTCGGCAGTTGAACAACACGATCTTCACATTACCGGCGATACGCGATTCTATTGAGAAAATTGTTCATCTCGTCCTGACTCGGCATATCTTGGCCAAGAAAATCACCTGAATTGATAAATGAAAATAAAACTATGTGATCATCATACTATGATTGTAGTTTGATAATTGATATCACAAACGAGTATGAGCCTTTATTTCATCAACTGCATCAAGCTATGAGTCTTGAAATCTTCACCTAATGTAAGTTAAGAGTCTTCAAGTCCATTAGCGATTAAAATCTTCAACACATAACTTCTATGTATTAAATCGGCAAATTTAGGAAATAGACATGGAAATTTGGAAATTTGGAAATATTTTCCTAGTAACCCTAATTCCAAAGAGATGGAAACCTGAAACTTTAACACATAACTTTTATAACTTTTATGCCTTAAATGTTTGATTATTATTTTTTTAAGATTAAAAATGGGAGAAATAATCAGCTATAACATCCACTTAGTTTGATATTGTTTCCTTTTTGTGGTAAAAACATTAGTAATCATGAGATAATCAAGACCGCTTACCGCGTTGACTCTAATAAAAACACTGAATCATTTGTTAAATGAAATGTATGAAAAAAAATTATTATAAAAATTATAGGTATAAAATTTGAAACTAAGATTGTACCGATATTTGGAACCGAAATCTCCCCGATACAAAATTATACCAGTGTCTCGGCCGGACCGAAACAAACCGAAATCCAATTTTGACTAATTGGTATAGACTCATTTTATGGGGTTTTCTGCCTGTTAAACAAAATGATCACATTCATCGTTTAAAAGTCACTACTTTTACTCATGTTGTCTCTCACTTGTTTCTTGCAGATTACTGCCTCATCTTTACTAAGGAAAACCATAAGGAGGCTAGGCATCTTGCTAAAATCATTGAGAAATTTAGTTTGTACTCTGGGCAGTCTGTGAACTTTGCAAAATCGGTTATGACTTTTAGTCCTAAGGTTCCTAATTCCACTAAAAATGAAATAGGTAATATTTTGCAAATTAAGAAGATGGCATTGAATGATAAGTACTTAGGAATACCATTTTTGATCCAGAAAAATAAGATGCAAAATTTTGGAGGGCTACTAGGGGAATTTTGTGATAATCTTCATACTTAGAAGTCAAAGTTTCTAAGTCAACTAGAGAGAACTATACTTACTCAAGTTTTCTTAGGTACTATTGATAACTACCATCTAGTTGTTTTCCCATGTGCCTAAAAACCTAACAACCCAACTGGATTCCATATAGAGAAAGTTCTGGTGGAACCAAAAAAAAAGAATGCTAGAGGTGGTTATCCTATAAAATGGGACCATATTGCCAATCCAAAGTGCCAAGGTGGTATGGGCATTAAAAAAACCGAGGTAAAAAATTAAGATTTATTGACCAAATTAGCTTGGAGAATGGTAACTTCTGTGAATGATCTTTGGTCACAAATTCTTAATGGTAAGTATATTGGTGATGGAAACCCTCTGCATGGAGATATGGCTACTAACGGATCCTGGATTTGGAGATGCATCATAGAGGGTCTTGAGTATGTTAAAAAATATAGTTGTTTGGAAGTGGTCAATGCGAAAGATATAAATATTTGGAAGGATAGATGGGTTCCTAATAGTGAAGGCCTCTTAGACTCTAGGTTTAGTTCATCTAATATGCGCATTGTGGACCAATTGATTGATAAAAACACCAATGATTGGAATGTGATAATTCTGAAAGCTCTTTTTGATGCTAGCTACTACTGTAACAGAATTAGGAAAATTAGAATTCCTAATAATGGGAGGGACAAACTTAGATGGATACCGGAGAAAAGTGGTAATTTCTCGGTTAAATCTGCCTATAGAGTCATTTTAAATGAATTTCATAATAGTAATGGCATCATTAGTAATCTAAGGGTGAATTGAAAAGAATTCTGGAAGCATAAACTGCCTCCCAAAATTCTCCATTTCTTTTGGATATGCATTACTAATTGCCTTCCTACTGGTGAAAAATTGGCAGATTTGTTCCAAACGAGACCATGTCTTCATGGAATACGAGGTTGTAGATGGTGGATTTTTGATAAGGGCTAAAATCGTAAAGCCATAATTTACATATTCCTGATCCAGCAATCAGATGAATACTGAGGCTCATGTCTCTCGTTAAAGCGTGAAAGTCATGCCACAAGAACCTCTGAATGAGAATACTGTCTCTTAGGGTATATGAAGATGTGTAGTCTCTCAGCTGAGGCAACGACATATCTCATGAATAATGAGAAATTTCAGTAATTACTTCTATATAGAATCGAATGATTGGACGGATCCTAGATAGCTTTCCTGCTAGTATAGAGCAATAACGTCTTCAGGATGTAACAATGTTTCTCCAGACTATATAAAAGAAATATGATGCTTCAACAAGCTCATATCACTCAACTCCTGAATAATTAATGCTCCTAGACGATCGCACTAGTATAGAGTCGTCAATTAATTATTTCAAAATTATTAGATTCATTAACTGAGTTCCTGGAAAATATTCTACATTAATCAGAATATTTCGTTACTTCAATTCATGGTTCTTCCCAGCAGAATTCCATGGGTTAGTAATAAATATTCAATGCCCGGGGATCTGAGCAACTATCAAGTAAGCCCCGACTAAAATGGTGCAAGTGTACTCAGCAATAATACACTAACGAGCACCCGAATGCACGAATGAGCATTCCAAAATACGAAGGAACGATGAACCTATGCAAAATAGGAACAAAATAGTAAATAATAAAATATTAATCAAGGTGCTGGGGGACTGGGCCCGCCGGCCGGCCGATCGTGCCATGGCCAGCCCCACGCCCAATTTTATATTTTATTATTTTCCTTGATCTCATGAAAATCCCTTCATTTGAACAAATATCTTTCTTTCTAAGGAAACTCCTCAGTTTCATGGTGTTTCCTTCGCATCAAGGAAGTAATATAAAATTAGGAAAGGTGTCGTGGGACCATGTCTACTAACCGTCCGGCTATGCCCTAGTCGTGGCCGGTCCCATACCTCATGATTCCTCATTATGTTATTATTATTCCTCATGAAAACTCCTTAATTTCATATGATATTTCCTTCAAGTCATGAAAAATAATATAAAATTAGGGAAACTCGTGGGACCGAGCCCTAGCCAGTCCCACATGCCCCTTATTTTATTATTATTATTTTTTTATGTTTCCTTCATTCCATGAAATTCCTTGATTTCATGATATTTCCTTCAAATTATGAAAATTCCTTCAAATCATGAACTAATACATAAAATTAGGGACAGCTCACGGGACCGGGCCCTAGCCGGACAACCATGCCCAAGTCGGTCCCGTATGCCCTTATTTTATTATTAATATTATTTGTTTCCTTCATCTCATGGAAACTCCTTCACTTCAAGGAAAACTCCTTTATTTCAACAAACTCCTTGATTTCATGGTATTTCCCTAAAATCATGAAAAATATAATAAAATTAGGAAAAGTGCCATGCGATCGAGGTCATTGGACGACCGTCCATGCCTTAGCCATAGATGGTCCTAAACTTCATGATTCTTTCCTTTTATGATTAATTTTCCTTCATCTCATGAAGTTTCCTCAGTTTCAGCATAAATTCCTGATTTCTTCATATTTTCTCAAATGATTGCTCAAACGCACATCAGAAAATATCAAAATTCTCAGGATTGAGACACGAACACTTTGGTGGTACGAGCATACTACCTTGACCAACCAAGGTTGGCTCTTTGGCTTGCAATAAGCCAGTTCCATATATTTTCATCATTTGACCTGATTTGTTCATATTAGGTTCAAAATCTTCCAAACAATTTTAGAACTTCATGAAATGATCGTCATACGATACCGTGACTAACCAGGGACGGTTTCATGACCCCTTGGTCGGTCCCTCATCTCTTCATAATTAAGTAGGTTTTATCACCTGACGCTCAGACGAGCATTATTTTTAATAAACGATTAAACCATCATTTAATCGTCCTTTCATCAACTGGTCTTCAAGAGACTTTGGTATTTGCTCACTCGAGCAGCTAGGCGCTACATGGTCGACCCATCATCCCATGTAGTCGGTCCCTCCTTCACTCTATGGTTGATTTTCAATAAATCATCAATTGATCGAATTAGGTTTTCGAGTCCAAGGTTCATAATTCCAGATTCAAACGCTAATAATTTTACGTTGATCCCATGATCAACATTTTTATTAATTATACTTGGTTCAGTTTCCAGTATTTTAATTTAATACTTTATTCGTTCATGCTACCAATTATTTATCAAACGAGCAATATTGGTTCAACTATCAATATTCAACAATCCATGAAATGAGCAATATTTGCTCACCTTAACAATCAACATTTACATTTACGTGAGAATCATGCCTCTGTCTTAACAAACACATTCAATTCATGAGTCTCAGAACATTTGCAAATCACGTTCGACTCAGCAATATAAGGACTCATCGTCCCATGATAACTAAATATACATCTGCCTTGCAGACTCCAAAAATTACGAGACATCAATCGTGTTACATGGGGGGATATTAACTAGGGTTTTGGTCTGGCGGTCTACGAAACGTGTGTTTATACACACTATGAGAATGTGAGCAGGTCGTGCAATCAGTTGGAGGAGTTAACAAAGTAGTGAATGGAAAATTAACCAAGTCTCCGCACGATGAGAAACTGGTTTTAACACGATTTCCACATCCTCACTCTTTGACTCCAGCAACTGTCACACTTCATGGGATCAAGGTGTTTTATAATTCTAGTAATATAAATAAATTTCTGAATCATGACTGAAAAAAAAGGACAATCTTGCGTCAAACAGACAACAAGAGATTAACAACTCAACGTATGAGAAATTACTCTCAACAGAGAAAATTCAATTAATCAGAGCTTATCTTATTTCTTCAAGTAGAATACACAACACACTTACAATCTCCGATCACCATTGATCTCACACATTTCTCCGCTTCCCTCTTACAGATCGACCTATCTCCCTCTTTGTGACCGAATTGACTCTGGAACGACCATTGTCTTGGTTTAGACCGGAGTCCTACAGATTGATCTCTCGAATTCAAAACACTCCCTTCTTGTAGTGCATCTGTGTGAGGTTTGACAGTTCGCTCAGTTCAAGGAGTTTCCTCCGCACGGTTGTCTCTTCAATTCCATAAAAACCAGCAACTCGTTTTGCCCTTTCTACAGATTGGCGACCATAGTGGGAGATCATTCTATCGGTTGCAATCTCAATTCTCGCAAAGATGGTCGGTCTTAGGTCTGGTTCAGTTACCAATCCGGGTTCAACACCCGACCCTAACATCGCAAGCTCTAGTGGTACTCCTAACACCACTCCTACGGCGCAAACTACCACTACCATTCCTCCAGCGTAACCTGCTACTAATATTCCTCCAAGCACTGGTGCTCCAGTGATTACCCCTAGCGCCATCAACAATCCACTCTTTGATCGGTCTCCAGAAGAAGTCAGAGAAAATCCGCCTACCATAGGCGATCTCATGAAGGTGCAAGAGACTATTGCCAAGAATCAGACTGACATGGCCGCCACTCAGAAGGAACTTTTCAAATATCTCAAGACTCTTGCAGACAAGATGTCAGAGAAAACTCAGGAGAATGGAAAAGCTAAAGAAACGTCTTCAGACGCTGATCCCGAAGTCACTCAATCCATGTTGTAGATGATGAATAATTCTGCAAAGATGCAGACAACCCAACATCGAAAGAACCATCCAGTTTCATCACTCGAGAAGACCTGGAGCACCTCTTGGAGGACTGTGGAAAAGATAAGACGTCCTTAGTCCACCATCACCAACCTCCATACCCTGCTGCTACATAAAGGATTCCTCTTCCGAAGGGATATACTTCTCCAATGTTCACACTTTACAATGGAACGGGCAACTATCGAGAGCATATTTATCGATTATTAGAATCATTGGGAGAGCATGAACACAATCATGTTATCCATCTGAAGGAATTTTCAAAGTCTCTAACAGGAAGAGCATATACCTGGTACAACAACATCCCACCAAGAAGTATCACCAATTGGGAGAGAAGATTAATGTTTTCTACAGAAAATATTTCTTTGTTTCAGAGCAAGTCACTCTATCTGATCAAGGAAGGATGTTTCAAAAGAGCTATTAACATCTTAATGACTATTTAAAAAGGTTAAGAGTTCAAGCCTTGGATTACCATGATCCAAACGTCACAGAGAAACAACTTGTAGACTTGTGCATCAACGGAATGATCCCGGTCCACAAAGCCTTGCTGTAAAATCTCCGGTTCCATACTTTCTCAGAGCTTCATGAAGCAGCCAAACGATCAGCAACTACTGCACCTTCTTTATACTGGAAAAAGAAAAGTCTGCAAGGTCGAGGAACCTCGGAGCAGCCGATGCCTAGTCAATAATCAGTACAATCTCTAGCCTTCAAGAAACAATGTTGCTAAAAGGAAGCAAAAGGAAAGCCGAGGCACCACAGTATAAGCATGCTCCTCCAATCTCTCAAGATTCTCCGAAAGCACAAAGAAAGGATTACCAATCCTGAAACGCACAAACCTCGACCTAGCATCAATAAACGGGGAAATGATCGGATAGACTCAAACCTCCCTCTTCATATTGAAGAAGTTATCGAGTTACTTGAAGTTTGGATTTAAGATGGTGCAATCAAATTTCCATTTATCAGGAGATAGCCAACTGAAGAAGAAATGCAGAATACAAAAAAGGTTTAATTGGGGACTGAAGAAGTACACATGACCCTCTCCCAATCAATACCTTTACTTTATGAACAACCTATTAAAAAAAGTTCAATCTTGGTCGAACATATATGTGAATTGATCTATCTGTCTAAGGAACAAAGGAAAGACATGTTCACAATGTTGAATCACATCGTGTCAGGAAGACGACTGTCCATTTCCGGAAATACTTCTTGAACCTCCAGCCACAGACAAAGAGATGTACAACTGGGACTGCTTATCACAATCAATCTCAAAGGAACAAATTTGGAGAACGTTGATAGAGGTTGGCACAACTATCAACATTATCCCAATGAAAACCCTTGGAGTCGTAGGCATCACTAGACAAGAAGCTATTCATGCTCCCATATCAAACAGAGATCATGAAGGAACGCTCAGAGATACTTATGCATACATCACTCTCATAGTGAAAATGGGTTCAACCTAGACAGAAACCAAGTTTCACATAATCAGAAAAGTCCAAGATATGACATGATCCTCGAACGAGCGTGGATCCATGCTGAAAAGATAGCTACTGACAAAGCGCCTTTGGTTGCACACCTCTCCAATGAAGAAAGTTCTGATACAGAAGATTCAGCAGACGTTCCATCATCAGAGTACTTGGAGGAATTTCGAACTTTGACAAGGTTGAAACAAGAACCTGCAAAAGATGCATAGACATTCATCAAGAGGTTCCATATTCAGGCAAGTTTCATTCCTTCCATGTCTATGTCGTTTATTTCCTCACATGTTATCCTAGCAGGGGGACTCAATTTTTCTAGCAACTCTGCAAGACGTTATGAGTGGGTAGATTTACCACATTAATATTTTACTAAGCGGTTAAATTTGACACCTCTCTGAATCGAGCATCTCACTGATACGTTCATTACTGAGATGATATCCAAGCATGACAAAGAATATTTTGGGCGATTCTCCATAGCCTTGCAGGAGTTTTCTGCCACAAAATCAAAAAGCTCTAATGTCTGCATAAGTGTTGAATCCCACAACCGCAACAAAAGAAATTTTGAATCAACTGAAGATACTTAGGGTCAAGACGATCAAACCTAAGATATTCGATGCTTAAGGGATATGATGCTTCAACGATCAAGCATCTAAGAAGTATTCAAATCGTACTCCCAGTCAATTAGTACACCTACTATAATGGCGCCTCTAGCTTCAGCGCAAATATCTCGAAGACGATACACTGGTTCAACACCAGCACGATCAAAGTGTAACTGAACCACAATCGATAAGTCTCCATTACCCCATGATAAGACTTCTGAAGCAGATGCAATATCATTCATCCATGAATGGCACAAACTCATTCAACATATACTGGGGACTTGATCTTATTAGAGAAATCAATTCTATTTCAATAAGTTATTGCAACCTGATGTGATTCCATGAAACTTCATCAGAGGGTCTCTTTACATCACAAGCCCCTGCACGACTGAGAAAATTCCTCTCTTCACCGATCACATCCAGAATGGAAAATACCGGTGCTATCTACTGCAACAACATCGATTCCCTAACAAGGCACTTCATAGTAAAGGTTCGGGAGAATTTGGGTTAAACCCTACACCCTCATCTTTGGGACGCTCAACTCATAAATTAGTTTGTGAATGTAAAGGCTCACTGGATGAAGGAGTAAAGACTATGTCGATAATCATGGTTCTAGCCTTTTCGGTCTCTGGAGAAACTATGACCATAGTATCGGCATCAACAAGCATTTCTGAAGAAAATTATATCATGATCCAGCATCAACGACAGTCTCAGGGGAAACATCCTCATGACCAGCTTTATCAACTACCCGTTCTCTGAAGTGTTACTCATTGTATCAGACTTCTCCAAGCACTAATGATTCATATCAAAGTGTATAGACATGAAATATTTTCACATGAAGGTCTTTCCAAATCTTGCACAATGGGCGGGAACAATCCCAAGTTTTCTACAAGATGTTCTCATCACCTCTACAAATGAGATACAACATACTTCAGCCCATGGGTTTACAAAAACGTACCAATGAGTTAGGAATGAGACAATACTTCCTCAACGATGTTAGTCTATGTATCTTTTACAACATGCCAAAAGGGTGCATCAATCGGACATACGAGCTGAAAGATAAGGCCTCCACACTCAAGTTCATGGAATCTGAAAACTTGCACGGGATTACAACTTACAAATGTGCACGCTTCTTTGGCTGACCTATACAACTACAAATTGGGTAATTATTTTCCAATATGATAACTAGGTCTCTTAGCTTCAAAAGTTGGGGTCAAGTACCGAATTCCGACGATGTATGAGGTTCCTACAGCTTCCAGAGCATACAACATGCAAGCAGAAATTCGTGGACAGGATTCATAACCTCTACAGTCGATCGATGTCCGCCAGGTATTTTTCGCTAAGTCCTTCATCAAGGTACCTCTAACTTCGACCACCTAGGTCTTTACATCAATTTTTCTACACGGGTTCCCTATCTAGGTCTTGCCAGAAGAAGGGAAAACGAAAAGGAGAGATTTAACGAAATACTGGGGACTGATGGTCCAGTGATCATGACGATCAATTTCACAGTCCAAGACTCGTAGATCCGGGATCTCTAGTGTTAATCATTCATCGTAAAAGGAACTACTATCGGGACATGCGACCATGGTCATTACATCATCCCTCTTGAGAGCAACCTCATTTATGGTCCCGTGACCAGGGTTTCAGAAGTGATGTTTCTACGACTGACAGAAACAAAATGGCACTCCAAGCACCATGCTCATGTATCAATTAAAGGGTCACGATCTCAAATAAATCAATGACATTAAAATCCTTCACCAACTTTTCAATACACCAGTGAATGGTCTAGGACACGACAGGAGTGTTTTACAACAAGCTCGTCTGAGATGATTTTACACTATCGTGCACAAAGTAGCGATCTGGGAGAAATTGGTGAAGAATATAGGGATGGGTCATATACCAATCTCTTCGTATGGATGTCCTCTACAACATATATAAAATTCACAGAAATTGGATAAACGAACAAAGAGATGTGGCTAAAACATTGGATTATATGCCAGTTGAAAATTTTCTGAAGGTCTCCTGGAAGTTTACTGTTTTGCCGATTTCGGCCCTTAAACATGCTCAAAACTCAAAAAGCTTCTTAACTACAGCTTGAAAATTTCCTGGGCATGAGAAAGCATGGGTATATCGTGAAATTCCGACATCGGACGAAGATTTTACAACATTTTTCTAGAAGACCTAACTTCTGAATTTTCTGATGACGAATTATGAAGAAATTATTCATTCATCCACATCAGAATCAGGAGCTACACCATCAACGCAAAGCTGAACTTTATATTCAGCCGATAATCTGACTTGCTGAAGTCGGAGGTGCTTCTGCTGATGAGATATGAGCTTTTCATCTTCATCTATTTTGTTCTGTGATATTTTATCATGTCCCTTCCTTCCCTCCGCATCTGTTAATACCAATAAAGCATATGTCTTAGCACGGATGACTCCCAGATGATCAAGTAACATATAATGAGTCAGACTTCCAGCGTCTCTAAAAGGTTGATTCACCTCGGCATGATCATCTGCAGAAGTCTTCATCTTTGACTTCATAGAGCGTTCCCCGGAAGAGCCAGAAGAGTGGTTGTAACCAGAAGTCACCACTATCCTGAGACGAAAGATATGGAGTCATGGATATACCAATAACAAATGTGTAACAAAAATGGTAACAATCCAACTCTTACCTATTTATAATTTCACTAGCTGTAGTAGTAATTATAACGTCAGAATTTCGAAAACTTTCTCGTTCCTTCAAACATGCAAAGACGAGCAAAATTCATTATTCAAAATCATGACTTGATTTTCATAAAACCGTGAACAACCCATGTGAATTTTAACATCCACTGGTTTTTCAAAAATTGGACAGATGTCCATTCTACAATTGTGAAAACTCACATACATACATTATTTCACCATATATAATTGTCTACTTTCAGCAGTTGTTCAAAATCAAAACATTGATTTTACAAAAAATATATTTTAACGTGAAACTCACGTGAATTTGAAAAACATATATATTTGCTCCCTCGAGAGTATATTTTCAAAAATTTGTGAAAGCTTACATATCGAAAATAAAAAAATTCATGAAAGATCATAGATAAATTTTTTTTTTTACTAACAGGCGCACGTCTATTTAAAAATAAAAAAACTTTTTCTCTCGTACAAGCATCCACCTTTAAAACGAGAGTTTAATAAAAATTTCAGAGACGATCAAAAGCTCCTGAATACACGTTTAAGTGTTGTAGTTGAAGCTAGGATGAACTCTGTTGGCCGAAACTGCAATTTTCTTGTTGTTTTGAGCAACGTTTTTACAAGGTGTAGTAGAGTTCTAGTTTCTTCGCCTATAAACGGGTTGATTAGCAGAAAACCTCCATAAGCTCACCGGCGATCAGCAGTGCAGGTTAGGAGCTAGGTGGAGGATCTGCCGACAGGACGACCGTGTTTTTGATAGTTGACTGAATTTTAGTGGTAAATAAGTTGTTTTCTTGTTGCGGTACAAATTTTGTGTGTTTAGAGTTGCAAAAGGTTAAGTTTAAGGTGTCTTTTGCGTGTTAAGCTGCCGATTTTAGGATTCCCGTCGTGGAAGTCATGTTCTAGATGTTTTATTTGATGCTGTTTAGTGGTCGGAAAGTTCTTTGGGAAGGTCAACGGAAGGTATCCATGAAGAGATCTTGAGGAAATAACAACAGTAGAGACTTGAGTTAATTTTTTGACTTACATGGCGTACTATTCAATCATCACGTGCATGAGTTTAATGATTTGAGCATAGAGAATGAAGGAAAAACTAACTTAAATGCGTAGGTTAAGTACTGAAGGCGACGTCGTATGGAATGATAGTGACATAGCGCAAAATCTGCCACAAAGTTAGCATATAGTCAAAATAGGGTAGATAGACAGAACCCATTTGATAAGGGGGGTAGGCTTTGTATCTGCAAGTTCTGGTGTAGTGACGATTCTTGTGTCAGTCGAGTATTTTTCACCCTTTTGAATGTTCATTTACAATATAAGGTCAAAGTAAGGTGTTCTTTGTATTTGCTGACGTAGGTAGGGACGATACTCGGCTCACCAGGTGCCACACACGATGGAAAGTACTTCAGGGGCGGGAAGGACGCTAAGGAATCGTACAGTTTCTAGCAGCAGCATGCAGGCAGGGGTAACTAGGCCGAGGCAAGAAGGCAGTTGACAACCACCGCCCGAGGAATATCATGCAGCTGCACGAGGCATGCCAACTGTTGACGAGGAAGTGGATCTTGGGCGAGACGATGACACCCTACCCTTAGACCAGGTTATCATGACCCGGAGGAGAGTTGACCAAGTCGATGGACTTACAGCTTCAGATACATAGGACGATGAGGAGGCGCTTGCAGCACAAGCCCAGAGACAAAGAGCAAGGCAACAAGCTGAGTACCAGGAAGCCTTAGGAAGAGAGAAAGAGCATCTTAGGAAGATTCAGTTGGGGAGAGGAACAGCTAGTAACGTCGGCCCTGCAACTTTCCATACAACTGGTCATGCAACTTGTCCTATACTACCTCCACCACCAATATCGGTACCATTACGGTCTCAGCCACACTACCCTAATGGACATTCAAGTCATGAAAGCACATACCCGACACTATTTTCCATTTTAGAAAGTCAAAGAAGACAAGAAGCGGCACTAAGAGAGCTCCATCAACGGAATATCGCCCTGGAGTTTGAGAATTATCAGTTGAGGAATCAATGAACCAGATCAAGAGTATCGTCCAGCCGAGGAACGTCGAGTAATAATGGCCAATCAAGCCAGCCACCACTTATGACTGGGTCGAGCAACTCTAGCCAGTCCAGGCGACCTCCTATACCCTCCCCAAAAGGATATGGACCACCCGAGGACTCGTCTACTGATGAAGAGAGGTGAAGGAGGGACGGACGACAGGACGAAGCGACAAATGCTAAACTTAAGGAGTTGGTGGCAAAGATCAATGATCTATCGGGAAGTAGTGAAGAGAAAAAACTAGCAGAGATTATGAGTGAGGCCGAGAAAATACCTTTCTCCCAAGAACTCCAACAAATGTCGTTCCCACCAAAGTGTACCTTACCTACATTTCCTTATAGATTCGACGGAACAGGAGATGCGGTTGAGCATCTAAAAATGTATACCATGTCACTGATCCAATGGAAAAGCAACACGGTAGTCATGTGTAAATTATTTCCGTCCAGCTTGGAGGGCGAGGCAAGAGATTGGTTATATTCACTTCCCCCTGGATCGATCGACGGTTATGATGCACTTATCGAGGCATTTCTTGAAACCTATATGCACAACAGCCGACCTCGGCCAAGAATGAACAAGCTATTTACCCTCGCCCGGAGTTTCAGGAAGCCCTTGAGAACCTTGACTAATAGGTGGAGGAAACTGTGTACTGAAATTGGAAAAGTACCAGTGGATCAAGCTATCTTTGGATTCGAAAACGCATTGGGAAGACCGGACCCCATCTGGATAGATATGTTCTCTGAAAAGCCAAAAACCTTAAAGGAGATGCGAAGGATGCAAGAAAATTTTATCGCACTAGAAGAAATTCAAGCCGAATCGAGAGATAGGGGAGTGCAAGAAGCTAGTACTGAGGCTGTAGTTGCGGATTATCTCACAACTACACCCTCATAAGAATCCATTAAAATGATTCCTAAACCTAATTAATTTAATATGAAACTAAGAATTAAAGTACGAAAATTATAAAAAGAGACACAAAGATTTTTACGTGGTTCGATCAATGTGATCTACATCCACGGTGCTTCACTAGTGATTGTATGTGATTACATGATTTTACAATTGAGACTCCATTAATGAATATTTGGAGCTCTAGTTTTTTGGGGAAAAAGATGATAAAGAAAAAAAATCTCTCCTAAAATTTTCTCTCTCCTCCTAAAATTATCCTCTTCTCTAAAAAAAACCTCTTCTAATTTAACATTTGAACTACTATTTATAGTGAAATCTATACAACTATATAGCTTGCCAAGTATCGCGAACTACTATTCAAATTCTATATTCGCAAAGTCTTCCTGCCTTTCTCATGTTTTGTCCGTCGTTCTTTATTGCGTCGTTTCTAATATTTCTTTTGC
Organism: Papaver bracteatum; assembly: GCA_023529315.1. Taxonomy (NCBI): domain Eukaryota; kingdom Viridiplantae; phylum Streptophyta; class Magnoliopsida; order Ranunculales; family Papaveraceae; genus Papaver; species Papaver bracteatum. Next base: position 2,720,544 of record JAJJWX010001114.1, read on the forward strand.
GACATTATTATGTTGCGTCATTAAATATTCGCAAGTGAAGGTTGCTGCGATATTCTGCTCCTACATCTTGCCTCTTTTTTCTTGAATATTGCTTGAAGAGCGATCTTTAAGAAAAAATCCGTTGTAGTAGTCTTTGATCTTTGTTGATGAAGGAACGAGCGAAAGAATATCAAACTCAAAAGTATATACTTTCCTCTATTCTTTTGCGAAGTTCTGAAGATTTAAGAAGTAATTAGAGGTATCGTCTTGCGAAGTATGAAGTGTGCGAAGTATCCTTGAAGAAGTATGAAGTATAAGAAATATAAAATATCCTTGAAGAAGTATAAGAAGTACTCAATCCTCGAAATATATAAGAAGTGTGAAGTATCTTTAAGAAGTATAGGAAGTACTTAATCCTCGAAATATAAGAAGTATTCGACCTTGAATGAGAGTGATAAATATTTCCTCTGTTTATGTGAAATTATTATTCCATTTTTGGTGAGGATTCTTGCTGAGAAGATAAAGAACATAAAATATTTTCTTGGGTATCCATAGTTGCCTCTGTTCTTTATCTACGAAGGAGAATTCATGAGAAAATGTTGAATAATTAAATTCCGTCTCTATTGTTATCTTGCCTCTGCCTCAAGTGGTAACCCTGTTATCTTCTGAATATTTCTGCGAATTTCTGCGAACTTCTGAACTTCTAAATAGTGCTGCGAATAGTGTAGTGAATAGTGTTGCGAATATAGTGTTGCGAATTATGAACATTTCTGCGAAGTTTCGCGGTATTATCCTGTAAAATTTTGTAAAATATTTGTGCGAATATAATATTTATGTAATGATTATGTTATGAAATGTGTATGCAATGCTTTTATGATGCGAGTATGATGCTTGAATGATGCCAGTATGATGCTTGTATGATGCGAGTATGATGCGAATGCTTATCTATTGCAATGTATATTTCAAGTTTCTGTTACTTAGCTCATTTTGTTGCGGTAAAATTGATATATCTTTGAGTTGCTTCCATTCATATAATCATCTTCGCAAGTTTATTTGTGTATTTTCTTACATGTATCCGTCTTTGATCGCGAATGAAATCGCCTCTTCTGGTATGACTTCGTGATATATATATTCTTGTAAAAATTCTTCAATGATATTGATGAAATTGCCTTCATTGTTAGGACTTCATGATATATATTCTTGTAAAAATTCTTTAATGATGTTGATGGAATTGCCTTCTTTGTTAGGACTTCATTATATATATTCTTGTAAAAATTCTTCAATGATATTGATGGAATAAATTTCATTAATTGCTGTTGTCTTATCATTCCTTCCTAAGTAAAGGTCTTATTTTTCCACCTTTTTGTGATAATATTTTTGTGTTTGCGATAATATGACAAGTCTGAACATTCTTGCGAATATACAACCTCGTGACATTATCGTCTTGCGATGAAATCGCAGGACATTATCACACTTTCATGTAATAACCCATTGATCTCATCTTATCTTCATTGTTATGTTCTCCGAGTTCTCTTTTTTTTTTTTTTTTTTTTTAGAAGGCTCGCAGAAGTTCAGTTGTTGCACAAATATGACAAGCCTTTATGTTCTTGCGAACAAAAAGCCTCGTGACATTTGCGTCTTATAGCACGTATCAGCTCCCTAATGGAGGGTGCTGCCCTTTATCTTCCCCTTGGTTGCCCCTTCAAGGAAGCGTACATCGACCATACATGGTTAGCTCTTCCCATCCGGTTATGCAAACAACCAGCTTTTGATCGCAACCTCTTATCCTTTTTGCCTATAGGGCTTATAGTTACGAGGTTGCACCTTATGGGGTATCTTTGGGCCAAGTGCATCATTTGCCAAAACTTGTCAAAAATGGCAGATGTTCTTCAAGCCCACCCGGCACTCTTGACTCAACCGTGTACCTCGGCGCCTTGATCGTTTTCTGCACTTCTTGGGAAAGACAGTATGCCTTAGTCGCCCAACCTAAATCATGTTACATCGCATAATATCGCGTAATGTCGCAAGATTAGGTGAGAATCCAAGGTGTCTAACCCGGATAGGTACCCCGTTATTCGGTTGTACCCCGTAAAGTTCAATGTACTCAGGTTCCTTGGTGGTGTTCCGGTGTCCCTGAGCCATGGTTATAGGTACCCCCTTAAATGACGCACTTTAGGACTTTGCCTCTTACGAAATGTTGCTTCGCGAACTAGGGTGTACGCCACAAAGGTTTGCCTGTGTAATATTTCTGCGGCTTTCTTTCTTTTTTGAAAGCTGATCACAGTTTGCGGTCATTTGTTCGCAAATAAATTTTTGCGTCTTTCTTAAATGAAAGCTAATCGCAATTGATTTTTGGCGGTATTTTTTCGCCTTTTAAAAACTCATCGTAAATTTTTCATGTACATAAAATGTTGAATGTTTTCATAAAATGTTTAGTATAAGAAGTATCCATATCACATCTTTAAATCAAAATTATTCTATAGAAATATAGGAATTTAATTTTCTCTGTTTTTTGTAATTTTGAAGTCTTTGAAATTTTTTGAGATCTTTAAATTTTTGTAATGAATTCATTTTTGAATCTTGCGATTGTATCGCTTTTCACCAATCTAAAAAATCTTTGAGATGTTTTGAAAGCTTAATTATTTTAGAAATCTTACGAGTATATCGTTTTTGGTAAATAAAATCAAAAATCTTTTGTCTTCTGTAAATAGAATATTCAAGGAAATAGTACTTACCTTTTTCGGCTTGTTGTTGTCTCTTGATCTGCCTCTTGTATAATGTTACGTTATACCAACTGTTCTAACCATTTCTTGCAAAATATGTCTGTGAAATAATCACCTGTTTTCTTCTTGCGAAATAACCAAAGATCTTGCGAAGTAAACCTTTGCACGAAGTAAATGAATATCTGCGAAATTTTGGTTTGCGAATGTTCGCAAGGTAAATATTTGCGAAGTGCAAAGAGTAGTAGTGTTGGTCCTGCGAACATTCGTAAGGTAAACATTTGCGAAGTGCAAGGAGTAGAAGTGTTAGTGCTGCGAACGTTCGTAAGACAAACATTTGCGAAGTGCAAAAATTGTTGCGAATGGTGAGATTCGAACCCTATACATCAATCTCCTTCTCTTCACTGCTGACCATCTGTACTAGCTACTGCTTGTGATTGAGAAGTATAATTCGCGCAAGTTATAATTTTGTTCTCGCTCTTTCTAGAATTTTTGTCTTCGTCTTTTCTTCTTCTTTTCATGTTGTTGATAATAATTTAACAGGCTTGGACAAACGGGGATTTTGCAGAAATTGTTGAAGTTGCTTCGGTCTGTATAGGTGAGTGCATCTCTCAACATGTACCGAAGTACACTTCATTAACATTCCTTCTTCCATTGTCTACTGATAGTTTTCTTCATTCTCGAATAATTTCTTCTTTCACTGTATAGGATCTATGTATAGTCTTCTCTCTTTGCTTGATTAATCCTATGATCGTTTTGCAAGGAACAACAAGTAAAATATTTCACGAAGATAAATATTTCACGAAGTTAAATATTTCGAGTTTTCCTCTCCAGGAAGTGGATTCCATTTTCTGCCCTAGGCAAAGTAAACTTCCCATAACTTCTTCTTCCTTATTTGATTGCTTCTGTAACTATTTGGATTCGTTTTGTTGTGTGACGAAATGAGATTTGATGTGTTACCTTCACTTGTCTTCGCTATTGCTTGTTGGATAGGTAGCTGATAAACTTTCACCAGTTTTAGTTACTGGTTCTATACTCTAATTGACTTGAGCTTGTTGTCTTTTCTTCGCAAGTTAGTATTCGTTGGACTACTTCATTTTTCTTCTTAGTTCGTTGCTCTAGGATTTTATCTAATTTCGCCTAAACTTGTTGGATGGTCGGCTCATACTTCTAGATGGTGATTCTGTCTCCTTTCCATCTATTATTGACGAGATGAGAATCCTGTTATACTTATTTGGGTTGTAAATATCTTGCTAAGAAATTATTCTATCTTCGTATTAGTTGGTAATGAAGCGGATGACGACGTCCACTGCATCTTTACTTCCTTGATAGTTGATCTTTTGGTGCTACTCCACTTCCTTGCATTTGTATTTGTCCTGTGTTATGATTTTTCGATGTCTATTGCTACTGTTGGAACCTCAACATTGATACGAACTGCTTTAGCTTTTGTATGTGCTTACGAAGACAGCACTGCTCCTTTACCTTCTAACTCTTCATTGTGCTCCTTTATGTTTCAATAGCCAACAATTTGGTTTTGCATTCTGTTTTTGTGTGAACTCAATAATCTGGCTGCGAACATTCGTAAATTAAACATTTGCGAAGGTCAGAATTACGAACTAAAAATGTTGTTGCGAAGTAGATTGGTATTTGTGGAGAAAAGTGTTCGTTCTAAAAACCCAGTCTTATTTCTCTGATGGTAATGGTATATGATCATGTCTTGTCGGGCTGTGGATTTGTTATTTATGGATGATGCTTCAACTGAGCAAACTCTGATTGCAACTCTCTAGTCTGGTCTTAATTATCTCAAAATTGTTCTAACGAAGTGAAAGTGTTACTTCGCATATAGAGTCATAGAGACTGACTAACATCTTCCTTCACACTTGACTTCGCTGAAATTATTGACGAGCTAAATGAAAAAATGGGTGATGAACTTGCGAAGTATTCATAAAGAATAAATCCATAGTGATCTTGTAACGTATTCATGCAGCGGGTGATGAACTTCACGAGAATAAACTTCTCTTCTGCAATTTTCTTTCTTGCTATCCAACTACTTCACAAAAGTAATCTGATTTCTTCATTCACTGCTATTAATTTGTACTGGGAAGAACATTCAGTCATCCATCGCCAATCTACTGAAAATTTTGTCATTTGAAAATTTCATCCCCTCCTTGAATTTCCAATCAAATTTTCTCTGAAATTTGTTTCCTCACATCTATTATTTTCTGAAACTTCCTGTATTCCCTTAATGTTTGAAGATTGAGTAAAACTACTGCTAGCTTTGATTGAACAATAGAACCAAATCTGAAGCTGCGTCAAGAGTTGCGTCTGCTTCAAGAATGTTCGCAAGAGTTGACTTTGTCAGCTTCTGGTGAGATTACTGCAAGGTTGAACTTGTTAATCTTGCTTCTTAGTTCGCAGGATTTCCCTGTTGTTTACCTCAATGACTTATTCCTTAGGCTTTTTTGCTGGTTTGTTGCTCGCAAGTATGAAATTGCGAAGAAATATCTCTCTGCGTTCTTCTTAAACTTCTGCTGCTAAATCAATCTTCATCAGTGTTGCCTTATTCCGCCCTTTGTTGCTCTATACCACGAAGGGATTATTTGATTTGTAGGTTGCATCTTTTTCTGCCACTCGTTGCTAAGTCTGGTGATGAAGTTGCCTTTACTCTTCTTAGTCAAAATTCTTCTTCGTATGGTTTTCAGTTGGAGACGTCGTGAATTCATTGTTGCTGTGACGACGTTGTGTTGTTATATATGAATGAACTTCGAAACATTGCTTCCTGTGGAAATGGTATTTTATACTCTCCTATGCTGCTCTTTTTGCTTTACTCGCTACTCAATGCTTCATTGATTTTTCGATTTTGCTGGTGTTTTGACTTTACTGAATTGAAAATTCCTTGTTTGAATCTACTATTGTTTCACATAATGAATCAGAATATCCCTTTTTCTGCGAGGATGAAAGCTTTTCCTCCTAAAACCTCTTCTTCTCTTCTTCTTCTTCATGAAAATTTCTTGAATCAACAAGTTACAGGAAGGATGAATCCATTACTCATCCCTGTTTCTAGCGCCAATTATGTAGTTTCGGATTATCTCACAACTACACCCTCATAAGAATCCATTAAAATGATTCCTAAACCTAATTAATTTAATATGAAACTAAGAATTAAAGTACTAAAATTATAAAAAGATACACAAAGATTTTTACGTGGTTCGATCAATGTGATCTACATCCACGGTGCTTCACTAGTGATTGTATGTGATTACATGATTTTACAATTGAGACTCCATTAATGAATATTTGGAGCTCTAGTTTTTTGGGGAAGAAGATGATAAAGAAAAAAAATCTCTCCTAAAATTTTCTCTCTCCTCCTAAAATTATCCTCTTCTCTAAAAAAACCACTTCTAATTTAACATTTGAACTACTATTTATAGTGAAATCTATACAACTATATAGCTTGCCAAGTATCGCGAACTACTATTCAAATTCTATTATCGCAAAGTCTTCCCGCCTTTCTCATGTTTTGTCCGTCGTTCTTTGTTGCGTCGTTTCTAATATTTCTTTTGCGACATTATTATGTTGCGTCATTAAATATTCGCAAGTGAAGGTTGTTGCGATATTCTGCTCCTACATCTTGCCTCTTTTTTCTTGAATATTGCTTGAAGAGCGATCTTTAAGAAAAAATCCGTTGTAGTAGTCTTTGATCTTTGTTGATGAAGGAACGAGCGAAAGAATATCAAACTCAAAAGTATATACTTGCCTCTATTCTTTTGCGAAGTTCTGAAGCTTTAAGAAGTAATTAGAAGTATCGTCTTGCGAAGTATGAAGTGTGCGAAGTATCCTTAAAGAAGTATGAAGTATAAGAAATATAAAATATCCTTGAAGAAGTATAAGAAGTACTCAATCCTCGAAATATATAAGAAGTGTGAAGTATTTTTAAGAAGTATAGGAAGTACTTAATCCTCGAAATATAAGAAGTATTCGTCCTTGAATGAGAGTGATAAATATTGCCTCTGTTTATGTGAAGTTATTATTCTATTTTTTGTGAGGATTCTTGCTGAGAAGATAAAGAACATAAAATATTTTCTTGGGTATCCATAGTTGCCTCTGTTCTTTATCTACGAAGGAGAATTCTTGAGAAAATGTTGAATAATTAAATTCCGTCTCTATTGTTATCTTGCCTCTGCCTCAAGTGGTAACCCTGTTATCTTCTGAATATTTCTGCGAATTTCTGCGAACTTCTGAACTTCTAAATAGCGCTGCGAATAGTGTAGTGAATAGTGTTGCGAATATAGTGTTGCGAATTATGAATAGTCCAGCGAATTATGAACATTTCTGCGAAGTTTAGCGGTATTATCCTGTAAAATTTTGTAAAATATTTGTGCGAATATAATATTTATGTAATGATTATGTTATGAAATGTGTATGCAATGCTTTTATGATGCGAGTATGATGCTTGAATGATGCCAGTATGATGCTTGTATGATGCGAGTATGATGCTTGTATGATGCGAGTATGATGCTTGTATGATGCGAATGCTTATCTATTGCAATGTATATTTCAAGTTTCTGTTACTTAGCTCATTTTGTTGCGGTAAAATTGATATATCTTTGAGTTGCTTCCATTCATATAATCATCTTCGCAAGTTTATTTGTGTATTTTCTTACAGGTATCCGTCTTTGATCGCGAATGAAATCGCCTCTTCTGGTATGACTTCGTGATATATATATTCTTGTAAAAATTCTTCAATGATATTGATGAAATTACCTTCATTGTTAGGACTTCATGATATATATTCTTGTAAAAATTCTTCAATGATGTTGATGGAATTGCCTTCTTTGTTAGGACTTCATTATATATATTCTTGTAAAATTTCTTCAATGATATTGATGGAATAAATTTCATTAATTGCTGTGGTATTATCATGCCTTCCTAAGTAAAGGTCTTATTTTGCCACCTCTTTTGTGATAATATTTTTGTGTTTGCGATAATATGACAAGTCTGAACATTCTTGCGAATATACAACCTCGTGACATTATCGTCTTACGATGAAATCGCAGGACGTTATCACACTTTCATGTAATAACCCATTGATCTCATCTTATCTTCATTGTTATGTTCTCCGAGTTCTCTTTTTTTTTTTTTTTTTTAGAAGGCTCGCAGAAGTTCAGTTGTTGCACAAATATGACAAGCCTTTATGTTCTTGCGAACAAAAAGCCTCGTGACATTTGCGTCTTATAGCACGTATCAGCTCCCTAATGGAGGGTGCTGCCCTTTATCTTCCCCTTGGTTTCCCCTTCAAGGAAGCGTACATCGACCATACAAGGTTAGCTCTTCCCATACGGTTCTGCAAACAACCAGCTTTTGATCGCAACCTCTTATCCTTTTTGCCTATAGGGCTTATAGTTACGAGGTTGCACCCTATGGGTATCTTTGGGCCAAGTGCATCATTTGCCAAGGCTTGTCAAAAATGGCAGATGTGCTTCAAGCCCACCCGACACTCTTGACCCAACCGTGTACCTCGGCGCCTTGATCGTTTTCTTCACTTCTTGGGAAAGACAATATGCCTTAGTCGCCCAACCTAAATCATGTTACATCGCATAATATCGCGTAATGTCGCAAGATTAGGTGAGAATCCAAGGTGTCTAACCTGGATAGGTACCCCGTTATTCGGTTGTACCCCATAAAGTTCCATGTACTCAGGTTCCTTGGTGGTGTTCCGGTGTCCCTGAGCCATGGTTATAGGTACCCCCTTAAATGACGCACTTTAGGACTTTGCCTCTTACGAAATGTTGCTTCGCGAACTAGGGTGTACGCCACAAAGGTTTGCCTGTGTAATATTTATGCGGCTTTCTTTCTTTCTTGAAAGCTGATCACAGTTTGCGTTCTTTTGTTCGCAAATAAATTTTTGCGTCTTTCTTCAATGAAAGCTAATCGCAATTGATTTTTGGCGGTATTTTTTCGCCTTTTAAAAACTCATCGTAAATTTTTCATGTACATAAAATGTTGAATGTTTTCATAAAATGTTTAGTATAAGAAGTATGAGAAGTATCCATATCACATCTTTAAATCAAAATTATTCTATAGAAATATAGGAATTTAATTTTCTCTGTTTTTTGTAATTTTGAAGTCTTTGAAATTTTTTGAGATCTTTAAATTTTTGTAATGAATTCATTTTTGAATCTTGCGATTGTGTCGCTTTTCACCAATCTAAAAAATCTTTGAGATGTTTTGAAAGCTTAATTATTTTAGAAATCTTACGAGTATATCGTTTTTGGTAAATAAAATCAAAAATCTTTTGTCTTCTGTAAATAGAATATTCAAGGAAATAGTACTTACCTTTTTCGGCTTGTTGTTGTCTCTTGATCTGCCTCTTGTATAATGTTGCGTTATACCAAATGTTCTAACCATTTCTTGCGAAATATGTCTGTGAAATAATCTCCTGTTTTCTTCTTGCGAAATAACCAAAGATCTTGCGAAGTAAACCTTTGCACGAAGTAAACGAATATCTGCGAAATTTTGGTCTTGCGAATGTTCGCAAGGTAAATATTTGCGAAGTGCAAAGAGTAGTAGTGTTGGTGCTGCGAACATTCGTAAGACAAACATTTGCGAAGTGCAAAAATTGTTGCGAATGGTGAGATTCGAACCCTATACATCAATCTCCTTCTCTTCACTGCTGACCATCTGTACTAGCTACTGCTTGTGATTGAGAAGTATAATTCGCGCAAGTTATCATTTTGTTCTCGCTCTTTCTAGAATTTTTGTCTTCGTCTTTTCTTCTTCATTTCATGTTGTTGATAATAATTTAACAGGCTTGGACAAACTGGGATTTTACAGAAATTGTTGAAGGTTCTTCGGTCTGTATAGGTGAGTGCATCTCTCAACATGTAGGGAAGTACACTTCATTAACATTCCTTCTTCCATTGTCTACTGATAGTTTTCTTCATTCTCGAATAATTTCTTCTTTCACTGTATAGGATCTATGTATAGTCTTCTCTCTTTGCTTGATTAATCCTATGATCGTTTTGCAAGGAACAACAAGTAAAATATTTCACGAAGAGAAATATTTCACGAAGTTAAATATTTCGAGTTTTCCTCTCCAGGAAGTGGATTCCATTTTCTGCCCTAGGCAAAGTAAACTTCCCATAACTTCTTCTTCCTTATTTGATTGCTTCTGTAACTAGCTGGATTCGTTTGCTGTGTGACGAAATGAGATTTGATGTGTTACCTTCACTTGTCTTCGCTATTGCTTGTTGGATAGGTAGCTGATAAACTTTCACCAGTTTTAGTTACTGGTTCTATACTCTAATTGACTTGAGCTTGTTGTCTTTTCTTCGCAAGTTAGTATTCGTTGGACTACTTAATTTTTGTTCTTAGTTCGTTGCTCTAGGATTTTATCTAATTTCGCCTAAACTTGTTGGATGGTCGGCTCATACTTCTGGATGGTGATTCTGTCTCCTTTCCATCTATTATTGACGAGATGAGAATCCCTGTTATACTTCGCTGGGTTGTAAATATCTTGCTAAGAAATTATTCTATCTTCGTATTAGTTGGTAATGAAGCGGATGACGACGTCCACTGCATCTTTACTTCCTTGATAGTTGATCTTTTGGTGCTACTCCACTTCCTTGCATTTGTATTTGTCCTGTGTTATGATTTTTCGATGTCTCTTGCTACTGTTGGAACCTCAACATTGATACGAACTGCTTTAGCTTTTGTATGTGCTTACGAAGACAGCACTGCTCCTTTACCTTCTAACTCTTCATTGTGCTCCTTTATGTTTCAATAGCCAACAATTTGGTTTTGCATTCTGTTTTTGTGTGAACTCAATAATCTGGCTGCGAACATTCATAAATTAAACATTTGCGAAGGTCAGAATTACGAACTAAAAATGTTGTTGCGAAGTATATTGGTGGTTGTGGAGAAAAGTGTTCGTTCTGAAAACCCAGTCTTATTTCTATGATGGTAATGGTATATGATCATGTCTTGTCGGGCTGTGGATTTGTCGTTTATGGATTATGCTTCAACTGAGCAAACTCTGATTGCAACTCTCTAGTCTGGTCTTAATTATCTCAAAATTGCTCTAACGAAGTGAAAGTGTTACTTCGCATATAGAGTCATAGAGACTGACTAACATCTTCCTTCACACTTGACTTCGCTGAAATTATTGACGAGCTAAATGAAAAAACGGGTGATGAACTTGCGAATTATTCATAAAGAATAAAGCCATAGTGATCTTGTAACGTATTCATGCAACGGGTGATGAACTTCACGAGAATAAACTTCTCTTCTGCAATTTTCTTTCTTGTTATCCAACTACTTCGCAAAAGTAATCTGATTTCTTCATTCACTGCTATTAATTTGTACTGGGAAGAACATTCAGTCATCCATTGCCAATCTATTGAAAATTTTGTCATTTGAAAATTTCATCCCCTCCTTGAATTTCCAATCAAATTTTCTCTGAAATTTGTTTCCTCACATCTATTATTTTCTGAAACTTCCTGTATTCCCTTAATGTTTGAAGATTGAGTAAAACTACTGCTAGCTTTGCTTGAACGATTGAACCAAATCTGAAGTTGCGTCAAGAGTTGCGTCTGCTTCAAGAATGTTCGCAAGAGTTGACTTTGTCAGCTTCTGGTGAGATTACTGCAAGGTTGAACTTGTTAATCTTGCTTCTTAGTTCGCAGGATTTCCCTGCTGTTTACCTCAATGACTTATTCCTTAGGCTTTTTTGCTGGTTTGTTGCTCGCAAGTATGAAATTGCGAAGAAATATCTCTCTGCGTTCTTCTTAAACTTCTGCTTCTAAATAAATCTTCATCTTTGTTGCCTTATTCCGCCCTTTGTTGCTCTATACCACAAAGGGATTATTTGATTTGTAGGTTGCGTATTTTTCTGCCACTCGTTGCTAAGTCTGGTGATGAAGTTGCCTTTACTCTTCTTAGTCGAAATTCTTCATCGTATGGTTTTCAGTTGGAGACGTCGTGAATTCATTGTTGCTGTGACGACGTTGTGTTGTTGTATATGAATGAACTTCAAAACATTTCTTCCTGTGTAAATGGTATTTTATACCCTCCTATGCTGCTCTTTTTTCTTTACTCGCTACTCAATGCTTCATTTATTTTTCGATTTTGCTGGTGTTTTGACTTTACTGAATTGAAAATTCCTTGTTTGAATCTACTATTGTTTCACATAATGAATCAGAATATCACTTTTTCTGCGAGGATGAAAGCTTTTCCTCCCAAAAGCTCTTCTTCTCTTCTTCTTCTTCATGAAAATTTCTTGAATCAACAAGTTACAGGAAGGATGAATCCATTACTCATCCCTGTTTCTAGCGCCAATTATGTAGTTGCGGATTATCTCACAACTACACCCTCATAAGAATCCATTAAAATGATTCCTAAACCTAATTAATTTAATATGAAACTAAGAATAAAAGTACTAAAATTATAAAAAGAGACACAAAGATTTTTACGTGGTTCGATCAATGTGATCTACATCCACGGTGCTTCACTAGTGATTGTATGTGATTACATGATTTTACAATTGAGACTCCATTAATGAATATTTGGAGCTCTAGTTTTTTGGGGAAAAAGATGATAAAGAAAACAAATCTCTCCTAAAATTTTCTCTCTCCTCCTAAAATTATCCTCTTCTCTAAAAAAAACCACTTCTAATTTAACATTTGAACTACTATTTATAGTGAAATCTATACAACTATATAGCTTGCCAAGTATCGCGAACTACTATTCAAATTTTATATTCGCAAAGTCTTCCCGCCTTTCTCATGTTTTGTCCGTCGTTCTTTGTTGCGTCGTTTCTAATATTTCTTTTGCGACATTATTATGTTGCGTCATTAAATATTCGCAAGTGAAGGTTGCTGCGATATTCTGCTCCTACAGAGGCCGGTACTGAGGCTAAAGCAGTCATGGACGATCCTGTTAGGCATCCCGAGAAGAGATCAGACCCTCCACCAAGAAGCAGGGAGAAGAAAGAGTGGGTGGCCAAAGGGAAGAGGCCGAGGCATGAAGCCCGATCATATACACCTTTGAACGCTCCTTTTGGAGGAAGTATTCAAGGAGGTCGAGAAGAGGAACGATATCAATTACCCAACATGAAGGGGAGTCCATTTCCAAGAAACCAAGGATCACCCCGAGTACTGTCACTACCATCAGTATAGGGGCCACTCTACTAATAATTGCCGAGAAGTAAAGGATATCGTTCAACACCTCATCCGAGATGGGTACCTGAGACAGTTCATTCGACATCCAGTTCAGCCGACAGCAACACCCGACATGCAGGTTCATCAAGTCCGCATTGATAGGTCAACTCAATTTGTGAATATCATTTCACACTCAGCTATTCAAGACTACACTCTTGGCCCGGTAATCACTTCAAGGCTTCACAAGAGGGATCGTGATGGCGTCTAAATATTCATCATGTCCAAGACCTTACCGATGGAACTTTGGATGATATAACCTATCTCGTTCTTTTCCAAGGATGTCCCAGCAAATGGGAAAGCACATAGTGATCCCCTACTCATCACGTTGCTGATTGAGAAGTGGGGAGTAAGAAGGATTCTCGTGGATAACGGAAGTTCAGTCGAGGTGCTATTCTACGACACGTTCACGAGAATGGAGCTGTCGGACGACATCCTCGTCCCCTCAACATATCGCATCTACGGCTTTAATGGTATATTAACCATCCCTAATGGCGAGGTAACTTTGAGGGTTTCGGAAGGTGGAGGCTACCTGGACACGCTAACCACCTTCTGTGTGGTCGACGTCGCCTCGCCTTATGAAGCAATTATCGGACGTCCGTGGATCGCTGAGATTAAAGGGGTGGCATCGGCATCTCATCAAAGATTAAGGTTCCCGAACTACAAGGGAATAGCTGAAGTTGTAGGTGACTCCCAGGAAGCACGACAATGCATGCGGGTTGATGCCGAAATTAATAAATATCGGCGATCCCGACAAAGGCGAGAGAAGAGCAAAGCCAAAGAAGTTAGGGCTGCAGAAGAATTGGAGGAGGCTACTTCACAAGCGGTCATGGCACACGAGACTCAAGAGCAAGACCCTTTATAGCAATTTAAGGAAATGGCTCCGTTCAAGGAACCTAAATCTAATTTCTCGACAGTTGAGCCGACTTGGGAAGTGAATTTGGGGACGATTGAGGAGCCAAAGATAGTAAGGATCGGGACATTACTCTCGGATGAACAAGCAAGTCAACTCATGATAGTGTTAAAGGAAAACTTAGACGAGTTTGCTTGGGAAGTACACGATTTAGAGGGCATCACTAGTGGAAAATCAGTATTTTAAGTCTGATTAGGATTTATGAAAACAACTTCCGAGAGGTTTCCTTATGGACCAGTCTTCCTGCGGAAGACGTTTTTATAAAATAAAATACGAAAAAGTAAAAAGAATTCCGACGGAAGTCGTAACATTAGTGGTGGTATAGTGAATAAAAAAGCTTCTAGAAGAACTATAGTTAAGTCTGTTTGGGGAACTAGTGTCTACGGTTCCAACTCCCAAGGTTTCCTTATATTATATTATCACTTCTCTCACATCTCTCATATCTCAGTTTCTCCGCCCCAATCTAGTTTCTCATCGTCTTCCTTGTACTCAGATTCATCGTTGAAACCCTAACTTTATACATCATAACTAACTCGAAACCATTCTTTTCTCCATCAAAACTTGCATCTGTTTACATCGATGGAAGATTTGAACCCACCAACTCCATTCACAATCAACCGATCAAAAAAAAAAAACTCCATTCACAATCTGAAATACTGCCGGTAATGAAAGAGAAGGATCAAGCGATTTTAAAATTAGATGTTCTAACTCCCGGGTTTTAATGTATGAGTTGTTATATCTTTTGGATCTGATGATTAAGCCATTGAACAAGATATATTGAAGGAGGAGGAATCAGTAGTCTTACAAATCAAAATCTAAGAGGTGGGTTATTTTTCTTCGTTAATTTTGTTATGCATATCTTAATTTTCCCGGTTAAGTTTTGTGTAGATTGTAATTTTAGTATTGTTCTATGTACGTAGGTCATTGCTCATTCCTGGAAAATCCTAAAACAGTCCAGGTAGTGAAAAGTATTTTGGACGAACATGTTCAGCAATGTCACGGGAAACAAATTCTAAGGTAAAAAAACATAATTACTTTCTCTGATTTCAATTTCTCAAAATTGGTTTTCCTTATTTTAAATTGTTTTTGCTTATTTATGGTTTAAATATGTTGAATTGGGTATTTTTGGTTGATTTGAATTGCAGATGTAGAAGATGGGGGTTTTCTGTTGATTGTGAAATTTTAGATTGCAGAGTTGGGTTGAGGTGCAGATGGTGGTACTGAGAATGGAAACATAAATGGGTTTGATGGAGTCCATGGGTTAAGTAGTTAATGGAAATTGGTGATGTTCTTGAGATTGATAAGGAGAGAATGGAGATGGTGGTTATAATGCTGAAGTTGCAGGTGCTGGTGATGGATTTATGTGGATTATTGGCCTAGACTGAGGTTGATTTATTCATAGATGGTCGTTGAGTTAGGTTAACAGGGTATGGTGGTGGAGACAGGAAGAGAAGAAAGGTTCTAAGATAGTTGACATATGAGAATGGATTTGTATTGGTGGTTCTGGATGAGTTTCTTACCATACAGGACAACCAAGTATGTGCTTTCCAGGGAGAGTTGGTGATAATCTGGTTGGTCATTCGACTTTTGTATGGGTTCTCAATGTTACTAGTTTTCAGTTACGGGTTTTCATGAATGGATGAAAGTTGTGCCCGAAAGGGTTTTTCTTGCCATTTATTTATATGTTTTGTTTCTGTGGTGGTGCTTCTTGTTCGGTTGGTTGTAGGTCTATGGTTCTGGTTTAACATGTTTTCACTGTGATGCAGGGCTTATGAATGAAGAGTTGACAGTTGAGAAACTTTTTGGAGTTTAATTTACCCTAAGTTAAAGAAGGAAAGAACAACAAGGTGTGTTGGATAAGTTCAATTTACCCTGGTTTAACATGTTTTCATTGTGATGCATGGCTTATCACTGTGATGCAGGGCTTATGGATGGACATGCCATTGGAGTCTGTGAATGATACAACAAGGTGTGTAGGATAAGAACAATCATGATGCTAGTGAAATGGATAGTCTAATATATATCCATTTGCAGGTTTTCATATGGACTGCTTTTATGTAATCTCTGCTAGTTGAACTCAATGTTCTTCTTTGTTAGCATGTTTTTAATGACATGTCGACTTTTCTTATTTTTCTTGTCACAGCCTTGAACCTGAGGTGCATTGAAAATTTATATGGTGACCATGGATGTGATAGATGTATTGCGCAAAAATACTTCTGTTTCACTTCTCACATTTAGGTAACCCTATCATTACACGCACCCATCCATTTTCTTACAGTTGATCTAGTCGTTTATCTACAACATTTTGACTGAAAACCTGAACTAGTGGTTAGTCATGTTGTTTGCAGTGAGAATGAGAGGTATGTTGTTGCTCGAGTTTTCTAGGCTCACTTGCCTCAATTGATATGCATTTTTCTTATACCGAAACCTATGTTTTGTTGAAAGTATAGTTCTTCCAAGTGGTATTGTGTTCCTATTTGGGACAAGAATCAAGGTTCCGTGAAATTTCTATTTATTACTAGGAGTTTCATTGCTAATTGGTATCAAGTTCACCTTGAAACAATAAATAAGTTCTGCATTTGACCACTTTGTTAAAATCTCATGTCATTTGTCCGTTCGAAAACTTGCAGGTACACTTGAGAGATCAATGCATGGGTCTTCAATCATCTTCCATGCCTTTGACATTTATACTGACAACGCACATCTGTGGCCTTGTGTGGTTCACGTAGGCCTAAGTTCAGTTGTTTTATAAGTTAACTTTAGCCTGGATTTCTTATTGCTGCATCAAGTTTCTCTTTAGTGTAGTCATTTTTATGTTAATTTTCTTTCCGGAAAGCATCTAACCTTATGTTGTCATCGTATTTTGTTCTACATAAGAGATTCAATCACTTTGAATCGCTATTTTTCGAACATTTTTCTGATAAGATAATGTGCATTCCTATTGTCTCAGGTGAGTTTGTTTGGAGATTGAAAAGTTCATAAAAGCATTTGCTTTTTTTTGTCAATCTATTAAATAAACTTTGTCTCAGCCATGAACTGACCAACTACTGCCAGTTTGTGTCAGATCATATGAATCCTTTCGTAGAAAAAAATAGTTCATCAAGATGTTAATTAGTTTTCAAGTTCATTTATTGTGACTTGGAGAGTATTATTTGAAGTTTATCCATGTTTAACAGTGATAATTTTGTTGTTGTGTGCATACATGATAGGTTGATTCATTCATATAAGTATGATCATTTTGAATTGTTTCAGGTTGGAGGTGAAGAAGGGACGGAAAGATATCACCAGGGAAGATGAAAATGCAGTTTCATTCAGGTGCATCTTGGGACAAGAATACCGACAAGCTAACCATATTGCAATTGAGTGCACAAGATTGGAAAAACTTTAGCAAACTATTATTGATTTAGTTTCATTATGTATGTACAAATGAAGTTGGTGTATGTTCAAGTTTTCATATATTTTGAACTTGGGGTTGTTGTTGTTAGATATTGAAGTGTAAATTGACCCTGGCTTTCAATATTAATTTTTACTTTGTTTCCATTTTAATTTAACTTTTAATTTTGATCTCAGTTTCGTATTAGCTTAAAATTCATCTGAATCAGCTTCGGGTTCAGCTGAATCAATTTTCATTTTTTTTTAATAATATAGGATCAATATGAACGACCGTTTTTATTACTATTAATAAATGGGCTGACGAAGGAAGTTGTAATTTGAAAATTTTAAAGAATCCCAGGGGTAGTCGTTTTGAGAAATAAGACTACAATTCTAGGGCTCCCAAAAGCAGTCCTATTTATTGGTTTTAAGTGCACTTTTGGCAGACTTTTTTTTTGCATTTTCCACTAGTGCATTGACCCGGAGGTCTGTTGCCACCACTTGAAGATTGATCCAAGGTTCAAACCAGTTAGATAGAAAATGAGGCGGATCGTACCAGAGTTACAGGAAACGGTTGAGGCCGAGATAAAGAAGCTACAAGAGTCCAGGATAATCAGGAAATCTCGTTACCCGCAGTGGATATCTAATATGGTCGTGGTACCAAAGAAAAAAGGAGGAGTCAGGATATGTATTGATTTTAGTGACTTGAACAAGGCCTGCCCGAAGGACAACTTCCCTCTCCCCAGTATAAACTAATTAGTAGAATCAATAGTTGGATATGAGGCGATGACATTGATGGATTGATACATGGGATACAACCAAATACCGTTGGCACCCGAGGATCAGGAGCATACTTCTTTCTTCACACCAAGGGGGATGTATTATTATACAAAGATGCCATTTGGACTTAGGAACGCTGGTGATACATATCATAGATTGGTAGGAGACATGTTCGAAGATAAGATCCACGACACCATAGAAGTTTACGTGGACGACATGTTGGTCAAGAGCCGCCGATCTAAGGATCACGTCCGAGACCTTAGCGAGATTTTTCAGACGATGAGGAATCACAAGATGAAGATTAATCCCGCCAAGTGCGACTTCTGGGTTACATCGGGAAATTCCTAAGATACATCATCACCCCCAGATGGATAGAAGCAGATCACGAGAAGGTTAGGTTTGTCTTAGAGATGTCATCTCCTGCGACGGTGAAGGACGTGCAGAAGCTAAATGGTTGTATAGAAGCATTGGGGCAATTCGTGTCACGGTCGTCGGATAAATGTAAAACCTTTTATGACATTCTTAAGAAAGGGGAAAAGTTTCAGTGGACGGATGCTAGCGAAGAGGCCTTTCAAAATATCAAGTTACACCTAGCCAGCCTCCCGGTTCTGCAGAGGCCCGAGCCGACATAAATTCTTACCCTATACTTAGGGGCGACACCATACGCCATTATTGAAGTGTTGGTTAGGACAGAGGGGAATGCGGAGAATCCGGTGTATTTCACTAGCAAAATACTAAGTCCGGCTGAGAAAAACTATACCAGAATGGAGCAGATGGTACTTGCACTAGCTTTTGCCGCTTCTAAACTCCGAACGTACTTTCAAGCCCATCGCATACGAGTGCTCACCAAATTGCCTATCGAAGCAGTTTTGGATAATACAGGATGATCAGGGAGAATCTATAATGGGGATCCTTAATCAAACAATATGATGTGGTGTACGAGACGAGGACGACGATCAAAGGACAGGTAGTGGCCGACTTCCTAGCGGATTTCCCACTAAGCGATGAAGACGAGGTTGAAGATATACCTAGGATGATGGAAGAACAAGAAGAGCCTGCTGACCTATTAGCAGCCAATAGTCCAACACGGTGGGAAGTTTTCGTCGATAAGGCATCAAACAAAGAGGGGTCATGCCTTGGGCTTCACCATGCCGAAAGGAAGAAATATAGTGCACTTGTTCAGGATAGAATTCAAAGCAACAAACAATGTCACCGAGTACGAAGCGACAATCCACGCCTTACGGATAATTGTCGAAAAGGGGATACATGAGGTTCACTTAACTAGTGATTCACAGTTGGTGATTCACAGTTGGTGATTCGGCAGATTAGGGGCAAATATATGACGCACGACCCCGTGTTGCAAAAGTATTGGGAGCTCGCCCAATTTTACATCAACCAAATACCAAGCATTAAGTTCCGTCACATTTGTAGAAAAGATAACAGGCATTCGGACGCTCTATCTTACATCGCCTCACAGCTGGTAGACCCGAGCATAGAGGGCATTTATGTTATGGGGATCCTTACTCCATCAATCCCAGAAACACCGGACATACGGATCGATGTGGCTATTAACACAACCGATCGATATAGAGAGGGCGATTGGAGAAAGCCGATACACCAATACTTGGAAATAGGCGAGCTACCCAAGGGTCGACCCGAGATAAATAAAATGAAGAGTAAGTCGGGTTCCTACGAGCTAAGAGAAGGGATCTTGTATAGTAAATCCTACTTGGGGCCACTTTTATGATGCCTGGGTAGGGAGGAAGGCCACACAATCTTTCATGAGTTACACTATGGAGCCGCCGGAAACCACAGCTCGGGGAGAAGCTTATCGGCCAAGGCAAAGATAATGGGCTATTTTTGGATGTACATGAACGAAGATGCAAAGGAAATAGCGAAAGCTTGTGAAGAATGTCAAATGTTTGTCAAGAAAATACAGGCACCAAGAGTACCTTTAATCTCTATTATAAGCCCATGGACCTTTGCCAAATGGTGGTAGATATTGTCGGACCGTTACATGTAGGAACATGGCAGAGAAATACTTTATTGTGGCCATGGATTACTTTACCAAATGGGTAGAGGCGGCACCACTAAGGCACATCCGAGACAAAGATGTATTCAAGTTCATCTCGGAGCATATCATTTGCCGCTTTGGGATCCTAGCATCTATCGTCTCCGATAACGGTAAACAACTCCAAGGGGAAAATATTGATCTTTTGTTCAACATGTACAATATCAGAAAGAGTAAAGCTACACCCATTTACCCCCAGAGTAATGGGCAGGCCGAGATCACTAACAAAACAATCGCCGACAACATGAAAAAGAAATTGGATGGGGAATATGGTAACTGGTGCGAGGAGCTGTACAACGTTTTATGGGCATACAGAACCACACGGAGGGAAGATACAGGGTTCTCTCTGTTCATGCTTACTTACGGAATCGAGGAGATTCAACCAACGGAAGGAATGATCCCTATCACTAGGACAGAAGCTTGGAGGCGAAACGTCTCGTCTGATCTAATTTTGGCAAAACTCGACGATATGGAAGAAACAAGGGAGATGGCGCTACAAAAACTGGAAAATTATCAAAGGAGGTTACAACGAGAGTACAACAAGCGTGTTCGTCCAAGAGAATTCCAACCAGGGCAGCAAGTACTAAAGTTTCTGGCCGAATGGGAGCGAGACAAAAAGGGCGAAAAGCTAGCACCAAAGTGGGGTAGGCCGTATATAATTGCGTCTAAGGCATGCGAGGGATCGTATCGACTACTGAGACTCGATGAAACAAAAGAGCCCAAACACTGGAACGTCAAGTATCTGAAGCTTTACCACCCCTGAAGGGAGGTGCAGAGAAAAGGTGAGCATACTTGTCTTCTATTTCTATAAAACTGTGAGGGGTATGAGATAGGGCATGAGCGACTAATGGTCATTCGTACTCGGGGCAACACTAGTGTGGAAGTGCCGAGGTGACTTACACTCGAATGGGAATTCGTACTTGGGTCAAAGACAGTGTGGAAGTGTCGAGGTGCCTTACATTCGCCTGGATATTCGTACTCAGGGAAGTGGAAGTGTGCAAGTTTCGAGGTAGCCTAAGGGTTCCGGTGGTTGGAAACCAGTTCCACAGGCCGATAAGACACAAGGTCTTCTCAGCTAGGTGGCCTTCTTACATTTGAAAGGTCGCCCCCATCGCAAGTGGCTGTGACCCGAGATTGGTTGATCGATAACAGCTCGGCGCAATCGAACCTAGAATTAGGTTGACTAGTACCCTTCCACTGAATCCAAGATATAGTGATGAGATACCCCAATAAGGACATGACATTGGGCCCGATGACCTTTCTTGTTGGGTGTGTTCGACAGAAAAAGGTTAAAATACTAACATGTATAATCAACAATTGCAGGAATGATATAAGAAACAAAAGTTAAAGCGACAGCGTCCTACGCCAATTAAAGAAGCGCGAAAAGCGTCATAAAACTCCATGAAGTAAAAAGTATAACGGAAATAAAAAGAACAGCATCGGCGACGCAGCACCCCATTTTTTAAAATAAACAAGCAGTGTATTAGAAGTAAAAAGGGAAGAGGTGTTCAAAGCGATTTACAACCCATGACAAAGGGAAACTTAGTGGCACAACACTACAAAAGGGGAATTCAATACTTGGGAGGAACATCGTCGGCCCTCTTTAGCGTTATCTCGCGCCGCTTATTCTCCACATACTCAGCAATACCCGACTGGACCTTGTCGTCTATCTCCTCTTCATGGACGACGTGTTCATTCTCAACATGTTGGGTAAGATAAAAATTGGCTGCCTCTGCCTCGGAAAACTTGGTGCCGAGATCGGTCTCTACCCGCTTCAACCGTCAGACCTCCAGATCCAATTCCTGAGAACGTTTTTTCTCGGCTATAAAATCACAACAACACGGGATTATTCATTGGATATGGTTCAGCAATTTCACAAGTACATAAAATAATCTAATCCTAAGGAACAGCCTCAACACATTGCATACGAGACCTGAAAGGGCTGGTAACACTGACTGAAGTGATTCTACCGACTTGGACAACTCATCCCCAGCCTTAGAAAATTTCATGGTTAACTCGTTATAGCATTGCTCATTGAATTCATTACTGGGGAAGTACTTCTTATGTTCACTCCACTCGTCCATTAAACGATTGCGCGATACTTGGAGCACTGACAGCTGCGACCTACTCCATTCTAGTTGACCCACTATTTTGTCAAATTCACTCACTTTGCCCAGCAGATCCCTATTATCTCGCTCCACTACATCTTTATCCCTCAAAATTCGTCAGCGGTCTTCGTGAAGGTCTCGGTTCTGAAATTGTAAAGAGTCTACCTGCTATTCTAGGTCTGTGTCCAAGGAAATTTTCTCATTAGCAAGGCGTTGAGAAGAACCCAAATGAGCCCGCAAGTTGTCTATTTCTTCAGGGGCATACTCAAACTGACGATATCGGTCTAATTCACCTTGAAGTTCTTTGATCTCCTCAAATTGGCGATCTATTTTCCTATATTTATTTTCCATTCACCGACGAAGATTCTCCACTAAATCTTTTTCAATATCCCACTTACTCTTCATGATCCTAAACTCCGAAGAAGCATCTAAACCTATACTAGCTATCTCGGCTAGTAGAAGGACACTTGACTCAGGATACTGACACGATAAACTCAATCAACATAAGTTAAGGTTTATGGATTTGTAACATACCTTGAGCATCGGAAAGTTTAATTTCTAGCTCGCGCGCGCGACCCTTCTCATTCTACAATTGAAGTTGGAGAGATTCCACCAATTTCCTCTCCCTACAACGATTTGTGGCATCCAACCGTACCCGATTAAGGATCTGATACAAGTAAACAAGTTAGAATGCCAAGCGATAATTACGAAGATATTAAGGAGTGGGGCATCACCCAAGCATACAGAGTCACTCACCACCGTATCAAGAGTTTGAGCTATATCATTATAAAGGGGCACGACGCCAAGCATTTGTTCATCAATATACGCTCCAAAGTCGGGGGAAGTGAGCGCTCCAACAGAGTTCAGGATAGGGCCAGAGACAGTAAAGGAGGTTTCAACATTATACGAAGACCCATCAGTGATCGGGGGCAGACGAGGAAGTACTTACGATTCAGCATTAACAGCCTTTCCCAACTCGAGAGTCTTCATGGGCTCTTGTTTGTCGACCATCTCCTTCCCATCGCACTTATCATCTGAGAAATCCTCGTCGAATATGTCATCTTCATCGGGAATATCGATGATTGGTTTCTGCCTTGTTTGTGGCCTAGTAACGACATGCTTGCCTTTAGCGGGATTACGCCTAAGAGGTTGAGGATCAATCTCATGCACATCGGACCCGCCGGCTTCATCGTCATCGTGCCTAGGAAATTTCTGCACAAGATTTCTCGTCAGGACATGTGAAGGCAAAAAACAGGGGCAAGTACATGTACTTATAATAAAATTAATGTGTTTGTTACCTTCCCCTGGTCTTCCTCAACCTTTGTGCCAGCACCCCTCTTTCTCGACGATGCGGCGGCCTTGGTAGAGTCGCCCTGAGACTTTGATGACAACATATAACCAATTGGTGTCAAAACTAACAAGCTAGAAATTGAGGAAAGCAGAAGGAGGCACATACCTTATCAGCCTTATCATCATTAACCACACAGAAAGGATAGGGCTCCGCGGGAAATGGAGGCGACGGGAAGCTACCATGTAAAATGGGCCCTCAGACAAGAAGTGGAACTCGGGGATAAATTGGGTCATTGGTATGACATGGTCGCCTGTTAGAAACTTGGCCGATGGGATCGACATCCATCATCATCCTTTCAACATTCTTATGCATAGTTCTGTGACGATGAGGATTAGCAGCAAAACCGGCAAGGTAACCATTGGTTGAAGTACCGACTCGATAATTAGCAAGGAAATTGGAAACGATATATTCTGGAGAGTCCTCGGGCTTATAGGTCGACTAGTCGGCGGTGGAGCCATGACCATCTCGGCGATCTCTCCACTCATCTATAATCCGAAAAGTGTTGCCAGTCCACTTAAGGCTTGAGCTGGGAGAGAATCTCGTAGTAAAAAGGGCTGTCAGGATTGTACAAAGGGAGACGGAGGCCTAGATCCAGCTGGCCATGAGTGATAACCACGCATTCAGACGACTGCTCGTACTTCTCCATGCCGGACTTCCTCAAGATGTTATTTTGGCCCGAGATCAGGGTAACTTCATAGTCTTGAAGATCGTACTTCTCTTTCAATTGCTCAATAAATTCTTCATCAGAGAGATCTTTCACCCTTTTCTCGGACCTGCACGAAATAAAAGGAGAATCGTCAGGAAAGATAGATTTTATGGCACGATCATCGTACTTAGAAGGGCTATCAAACAAAAATAGGTAAGCAAGGGGAAAAGCATCAATCTCGGAAAAAACGTCATCAACACACCTTTTCTCAGTCATTGAGGGAGAAGAAGCCATGGACGTGAGTAGTGAAAAACTCAAAAGCTGGTGAAGAAGGTTGGGACGACGGAAACGTAACCACAACAACTTTAGCACTCGGTGATGAAGATGTGAAGGAGGAGAATCAAAAAGACAAGGGCTCACGGAGGCAGAAAGTGATGAAGAATCTCTGAAAAAATGGTTGCAACGGCTGGAAATTGAGAAAATGGTGAAGTAGAAGAAAGAGAATAGTAAAATAGGGTATTTAAAGGAAGAAAGAAGCGTGACCGGCTCCGACAGTTACAGATCATAAATGGAAGGTAATAGGGGACTGCATGGCGGAAATCTCGGCATGAACGGGGACGTGGGAAGATGGGACGATTTTCTTCCACTCGTGTCCACCACACGAGCGAAAGAAAGGGCATAAATGTAGGTGTAGATTATCCACAGGGCTAGGTAATAACATCTTAAGCTATGATATACCCAAGGAGGAAGAAGCGAGAAGCATGTGACAGAGGCTGGCTGGTGCGAAGATTAAGAAATCACGTGGATCGGACATGATCACTCTACAACTGTCGGACAAGACTTGACCCATACCTCTGACAAAGCTGACATACGAGACATATTGGGTCAAATAAGGGGCGTTAGTCAAAGGGATAAGAAGGTACATGCCATATCGGCCAACTAAAAGGGCGACATGATTGGAGGGGCGACATCGAACCAAGAGAGCACCTAAAAGGATCGGCTCGGATAAGAGGTTGCCGAAGAACCAAAGTACATCGACCATATCTGTGGAAGAAGATACGATGCGAGCTGGCCCGACACAGGACTTGAAGATAGATGTATCATGACCAACACCATAGTTTAGTTGTATGTAGCCTCCCCTATAAATAGAAGAACTTGTACCCAAGAGAGGTAGGTTGTAATTTTTGAGAGAGAGATATTTGTAACCGCACAAAAGAGAAAAAAAGTGGAGAATTAGTTCATTTTGATAAGGAAGAGAGTTCAACTCGGAGAGTGACACCATTGTAACACCTTGAAGCAATAAGATTCATCCTTTCACCCCTGTGGACGTAGGTAATCATACCGAACCACGTATATCCTTGTGTCTATTGTTAAGATCTTACTTTCACTTGCATGAGAAGAAGATTTCTATCCTTTGGATGTAGTTTGTAGTAAAATGCATCTACAATTAAGTTATTGAAAGGGAAAAAGAAGGAGATTATAGGAATTGGAAAGACTCAATTATTTTTAAATTTTTTGCATCCGAACCTTCAAACAACCCAAGCATATATACTTCAAATTTAGTTTTTTGTTGCTTGAATTGACCAAAATTTTCTGAAAATAAGAAATTTTATAGCTTGGATTGGGTTAAGTCAAACAAGTTCGCCTACAAGATCTGAAGAACAGGTAGCCGAACTTATTTGGAAGTGTAGTTTCGGCTAATTTTTCCTAAGACGCAGGTAGCCGAACTCTCTTTTAATGGAGGTTTTGATGAGTTCGGCTAACAGGTTTCGGGACAGGTAACCGAACTTTTATTCTAACATTAATTTTCGACTGAACCGAAATCAATATCAGAGTGAAGTTCGGTTAGGAGAAAAAAAATTCTCAAATAAACCGATGTTTTTGCATAGTAGAGTTCGGTTAGCATTTTTTTTTCTCGAACCAACCGAACTCAACATATTGTTTTCAGAGAAGGGTTCGGTTAGCAATTTATTTTTTTGCGAACCAGTCGAACTCCGCATGTGTTGTTCTAATACAAGTGTTCGGTTAAAGGACAAAATTTTCCAATTAACCTAACCAACCGAACACAACATATTGGTTTTCAAAGAGGAGTTCGATTAAATTTTTTTTTTTTTGCGAACCAACCGAACTCTGAGTTCGGTTAATAAAAAATCAATTCGTGATAATCGAAGTGTTCTTCGTGTTCTTGGTTTCAGAATGTTTGGTTAGCAAACTATTTTTTTTTTTAAAACTATTCCTAACCTAACTTGCCACTGTAACTTCCATTTAAACCATATTTTGATGATTTCTATTCAATTTCACAATAAAAAATGAATTAAAAGTGATGTGTTTTTCAATCGAACAAGTAACATCAAGGAAAGATAGAAGAAGAAGAGAATTTTTTTTTCAAAACTATTTTTTTTATGCCCCTGCTATCTCTGTTTTTGTTTTTGATTTTGGTTAATAATTCATTTAAATTTGATGTATATGATTAGATTTATATAGTTATTAGGTTAGTTTTAATTTAAATTAAAGTAAAGGGTAAATGTATAATTGTCTAACTTGGACATCCCTTATAAATATAGGGAGGCTGGTATAATAAAACCATGGCCCCAAAAAAAGAAACCTGTTTTGAGGCATACTGATTTTTTTTAGGCATACTTATTCATTATCCCATCTAGGGTGGGTTTATAAGGGGTGTCTAAAGGTAGTGCAATTACCTATATATCCTTAAACAATTTAAATTAGAGTGCCCTTATCCTCAAAAACCTAAAATCAAAAATCAAAAATCAAAAAAACCTTTAAACTTAAACATCTTGGATTCCAATTCAATCAAGCAAAGGAAACACGAATCGAAGTGAGCGATGTTGGAGTGCAAAATCCAAATCTCAATTGTCCAAGATGTATTTTAGAATGTATTTGTAACAAACCCATCT
This sequence comes from Papaver bracteatum, assembly GCA_023529315.1. Taxonomy (NCBI): domain Eukaryota; kingdom Viridiplantae; phylum Streptophyta; class Magnoliopsida; order Ranunculales; family Papaveraceae; genus Papaver; species Papaver bracteatum. Next base: position 2,747,613 of record JAJJWX010001114.1, read on the forward strand.
TGTTTTCGATTGATTTTATTTTGTTTGATCGATAGAATATGATTTCAAAGATGGAATTAAGGTTTTCAGAAGATCAGTTCGGCTGATCTTGGAATATCAATTTTGAGCCGAAACTAGTATATGATTTAGAAAAACACTATGTTTGGCTAATGCGACTTTGGTAGATTGTGTTCGAATCAGCCGAACCTAAAATTCGTCAGTTTCAGAGTGAAGTTCGGCTGAAAAGTAGTTAGCTGAACCGTTCATCTGGGTTTTAAAAATTCAATTTTTTGACAGATTCAACATATAAAAAGGACATTAAACCTCTATAGAAGCATACTTATTATTTGAATCACACATTTTTGTCACTTCTAATCACTAAAATCTCAAAGCCCATTTCTTCTTCTTCTTCTTCTTCTTCTTCCTCTCAAAAATCCCAACACTCTCACATAAATTTGTTTTCTCTACTAATTTACCACTAATAATTTAATTTTTAATCAATCCTTAATATTCCTAAGTAATCAAATCAAATCATAATCATTAACACTAATTATGTAAGGGTAGTTATGCCATTATTAAAAAGGGTGGATAAGGGGTGATGTTGTTTTTTATTTAGTGGCCCTATTTTGGCACTATTTGGTATGCCTCAAAACAGGTTTTCAAAAAAAATCATGGTCCCAAAAACTCGTTCTTCTCCTAATACTAGGAATTTGAACTTCAATTTGATAAGCTTAATGACATTAGATGAAGAAAAGAAATATCAAGCATAATCAGTCTTATTTCGGGAAGGCCTCCTGCGAATACCCACTTGGTAAAGCCCATATTACATGGATTTGATGCACTCTTGTCTGGAGACTGTTAATAAGTCCATCACAGATTTCTTCTGTCGGATACAGGGATCTATCAACCAACTTAGGAGATGCACTATGAAAGGACCTGACATTTTCGTCCTCTCACTTGGTCAACAGAGTAGACTCAACGCGCTTGATGTACCATCTGCAGGCAGGCTGGCGCAGGCTTCTCCAACGGTTGTTCGCCAACGTCACCAAACTGGTAAGTCCTTTCAGGCTCAGTAGTACGAAAAGAATATTTTTATTAAGTAGTAGAAATTAAATATCATTGCTTTTGTTTTTCAACCTCCCACCCACAGCTGTAGTCATTAAGCTTTCATTTATTGTAAAAACCAAACCCCTGTAATTCCTCTTTTACAATTTACATATCCATTTCTGCTTCTCCTTCTCTCTACAGCTCTACCCAACAGCTACAATGTCTTCTCTACCTCTCAAAAGGAAGATTTCTTTTTCACCTTCATCACCTTCAGTTTCTTCAACTGATCAACAAAGCTCAGCAAGCAGCATATCACCTGGTAACTACACTCACTGTCTCTACGTTTCTGATGAGTTTGAGACTACTAAACATGAAGTTTTCAAAACTTTCCCTGATCAAAATCCACATTTCAAACCCCTTGAAAAGTACTGTCCTAGCATTCGTGATGCAATCAAGGTAGCATTAGAGCTGGATTTTGTTCATCTTGTCACTACTTTCTCTCAAGCTGTAGATCCAGTTGAGTTCCATAAAGGGTTGGGAGAGTATAGTTCTCAGATGTCTACTTTGGAGGAGATGGGCTATGATGTGAAGAAGCTCTGGGAGAAGTTTGATGGGCTGAGGACTATTGCAGCTGATGAAGCGGGTAACAGAAAATACAAAGAAGAACTGAAAGAAAAGAAGAAAAATCTCGATGTTAAAGCTGATATCAATAGGGAGAGGTTGGAGAAGTTGAGAAAAGAGATGATGGTGTTGGAAGCTTTGTTGAACAGCCAAGGTGAACAAACTGAAGATATTCAATCCAAGGTCAGGAAGTGCACTTTGAAGGAGAAGGAGAACTTGGTGAGTTTCAAAACAGCTGCAGCTAAACCATGGTAAGTAGTACTAGTAGCAAGGGAAGGACTAGTTCTTGAACTTTAGCAGTAGTAGTAGTTGGTAATAGGAGATTAGCAGTTTGAATCTCTGTTGTAAAAACACTTATTTCCTTTGAATGAAATCTACTTTTTATTTTGTGTCTGTAATTTGTATGTGCTAAAACCCAAATGCAGTAGACTAATCAACATGGCTCATCATCCATTCTAAAATCCAAACTAGTGACTACCCTTTTTGTTGTCCCCCTTTTCACTTTGATTATGAGGTCCTTTTATTTTGTTAACATTTTTTCAATCAATCTCTCTATAGATTTGGGTGTTGGATATTCCTATTAGCAGTGATGTTACATGATGATCACATTGAAATTGGTCTCAAACAATACAGCGAGACATCCATTTTTGATCACAAACTTGTGGTGTTTTAAGTAGTCCATTTTGTTCACATTGACATTCGTCACTTGTAACCCTTTGCTTTGTGATTAAACTTACAGAAATTAACTAGTTATTAGATTTGTTAGTAACAATAATGGTGAAGCGTATAAAATTCATCAAAAATATGATCATGAAGAACAGAAACTGAAAAGAATTAGAAGCTGAAAAGAAAAGAGGGGTTTTCTTGGAGTCTTTGATAAATTGTTATTTGGGGCCTGGTATTCATAAATCTTGGTGGGATTCATATGTTGATGGTTTGATGGTTTGAGTTTAGATGATGAATTAGATGAGAACTGATACCGGCTGGTAATGATGATTATCTGAAGTAATGAAATTGTTGATGATGATCATCTGAATGAAGAGATGGTAATACGTTTTTCTTTGATTTTGATTCTACATAATATGAATTTGGGGACTACTTCAACTGATCAACCAATCACCGCCGACATGTTTTCGGATGACTACTAATTTCTACATTTTCTAGGGCTCCATTTTTCAATGTATATGACCAATGTAATGTGATGATTTTAGGAAATTGTATGTATTCAATAAATTCTTCGCCTCTTTGTTGGCCAACACCATTGGGTGTACAACAAAAGAAAGTGTGTCGCGCAACAAAAGTGTATGAAAGTGTGTCGCGCAACTTCAAATCACCTTGTATGAAAGTGTGTCGCGCAACAAAAGAAAAGAAAATGATAGATTTTTTTACATGACCAAGCATATAATGGACATAACATTAATCAAACCCTGCTCAAGGACCATTTTTCAAGCTTGTTTGCAGCAAGCTCATTAGTATTTCCAATGTTAATATGAATAGGCTTAACTAGTCAATCGACAACAATTTTACGCACTTCCTTGGGCCAAGTTGCGTGTACATGAGCGTCGCGGCGAGGAGGTATCTCATTAACAATTTTCGAATCTGCGGCTCAAAAATCCATGTCCAACATCCTGTCCGCCTCATCAAGATGTCAGGATCGATGCTCCCACTTCTTTGTTAATATTAAGGTGGAATACCTTTGTCCTGAAGGCAACCTGCAAGAACAGATATAAGTTAAACAGCAAGTCTTAATCATTACAGGATAACCATTCCGGTGCCTCCAGTAACAAATATAAACAAGTAAAGAATCAACTCTGTTGTGGCTTACTTCCATACATCACTAATACTGGTCATGAACATGTAATATAACAGTAACACTTCAATTTTTACTAAAAACCTTAAATTCTAATAAACTAGGCCATGGATCATACAAAACCCTCCGGTATATGAAAAAAACTTTTACTATTAGAATCAAGATCCTTAATACATAGACTCGCAGAGATGAACAACACAAAACAGATAAAGTTGATTTACCTGGCACGAAGATTCTTGCAACTGTTTTTAGTGAACCCAAGTCTGAGATATCTTTGGCCTATCCAAGTAAACAAAAAACTAGAGCTGTTAAAAGAACATATCATCAACTCCATAAATACTACCTCAAAATTGACTAATATCTACCACTTCAGAATTCAATAATTTCCTCCCGTTCAATCCACTTCTATACTACCTGTTGAATCACCTAGAAATACTATTGTACATAACCAACAACATAGTGGATGGATAATAAATAGTTAAACTAAGCATGGACGAAGTTTTTACAAGGATAGTGTCTACATAGAGTGTTAGTGAAAATTCTTCCTGTTTCGTTCGATGTATGGACATGTAGATAAAAGACATAACTAAAGTCTCTCTGTTTCGGCTTACCTTCACAATAGCTTGCGCACAGAGCTTTTCAGATAAAACTGCACCTTCCATTGATGCCAAATACTTTTTCTTAGTGTAGTCCTGACCAAATAGAAACCCTCTACGGGAGATCTTTGTAATGGACGTGCCGTCTCACAATCAGAATAGTTTTATAAACAGATTTGAACACACAAGAATTGAAAAATATTTCAGAGAGAGATTTTTCCTAAGCTTAAAAATTAAATTGGATGAATAGGTGTGCGGCTCTGAGTGCGTAGAACAAACTGACCCATATTTACTATATATCGATTAAGATAACTCGTTGGGATAGTAATTCTCGGCTTCCACAAACTAGTTGAGAAGCGAATGGCATTACCTTAACTGTCATCGGTTGGTACCACAACTAAGCTCAATTAAGCTCAAAATAAGCTCAACTAATTTGAGAATAGCATATTAATGTTGGATTTTGTTGTTTCTAATAACTACACTGTTCTTAACGATAGAATCAATAAAAAATTATATTGCAGTGAATAGACAATGGAATAGAAAAAAATTTAAAAAACTACCTCAGATAAAGATGTTCTCTTAATGGTATTTGGCAGCTCATCATTAAGCATTGGCCAGTATCTTGTCAGTTCCTTGCGAACCTAAAAGCAGAACATCGAAAAATCAGCAACTAAATATAGTGAGCTGCAAAGAAACAACCAAGGGAGAAGACAATGAAATAGGAAAATAGAAGAAGAATAAGAAAGCCAAAGGGTTCAAAAGTATTTTACCTCTTCAATTACATGCCAAGTCGACTCCAACGGGGAGGCCTCAGTCTTGGAAGATCCAATGATAGGTTGTTCTCTAGTAATGCTTCCACACATGCAACGGCATACTTTGACAAAGATTCAAAATTGTATCCTCCCTCCAAGGCCATCATAATTCTTCCACGAGCAAACGACATCAACTAGACAGAATGGAAACAGTCATTTTCTTAAAAGTTAATTCAAAGATGAAGATGGATTACAATTAAACATTTAATATAGATAATGCACAACATCCATTAGAAAAACGAGCATAGTGTTGTTTGAATTCCAACCTTTCTTATCATCACAGAATAGCCATTTGGTGTAACAGAACAACCCCCCATGGTATCACCAGCAGCTGTTCCGTGGAATGGAACACAAGTCAATAGTTGGTATAAATAAAAACAAATATAACTAGAACGTAGTTAGCAAGCCATTCGTTACATATATATGATTGGCACAGATAAGAAAATGCCATTCCTTATATATGTATGTCTTTAAAACCCATGTATTATATAATAAAACAAGCTTTCAATCAGATGTGAAAGGTGAAAGTCAGCTTTTTCTGCGATAGAATTTTAAGATACTAACAATGAGCTTTTGAAAAACATGCAGTTCCTTAATCTATCTACAGAAAACACTGGAAGTTCAGAACATGCAAAAAACTTATATGCAGGGTTGTGAACAACATAAGAGGACGTTAGTATATTAAGAGACATAGCCCCGTGGAGTACCTGAATCAAATCCACCAGATATTAGGATCATATCTGGATTAAAAGCCTTAGTAATTGGAATCAAGACATGATCCCAAACAGCAAAGTAATCAGCATCACCACACCCTCCTTGCTCCCATGGTACATTAACATTATACCCTGTACCGTGTCATTCACCGATCATAGAATGATAACCATCATTCCCCAATGGAAAAAAAGATCCAAACTTGTAGAGATGGAGAATAACCTTGACAGTGAACCCTGAAATCAAAAGTCCCCAAAATTAATAAAACCCCTAAACATTCGGTTGTACCAAAAGAATGATAAAAAGAAAAAACGAGAAGAGATTGAGTGAAATAATGTTACCCTTTTTGCTGTAAAGAAAGAGAGACGCAACAACAAACCCTGAAATCCAAATTTGGCAAGCGTCTTTTTCTTCTCTTGTATCTTAGTCATCCATTTCATCCCTGTTTAAACAAAACTCAAACTGAACTTTGCAATTTCATTGGAACGAAAACCAAAATCGGATTAATCAATACAACCAGATGTGATTACATACAGTAATAAAACTCAAAACTCAATCAATGGAACTGAAATTGAAAACAAACCAATGCGTTAAAACTCCATGATATCGAACGAAGAAATATAAAAATTGCATATTCTCCGGGAAATTTCACTCAACAAAAAAAAAATGGACTCAAATAAGTCCATAGAAAAAAAACACGAATTAGGGTTTTAACTCACCTGATAAACTCTTCTCCTTGGATTGGATAGAATTCAATTAACTAAACCCATCTCCAATCTCTTCTTAATCATCACCTAATTCGAATTCCAATTCAACTCGAAAACCCTAATTCTAAATGAAATCAAAATTAAGCTTCATATATCTATTTACACTTCAATTAATAGAAAACCCATTCTATAGTCGATCAAAACTGATTTGAAAAAGAACAATCAATCAATTTGAAACCCTAAATTTAACTTACCCTTTCATGTTCTTCCTATGATTAGATAACTTTAGTATCATCACCTTCATCTTCACTCAAACAAGATAAGGAGGTTTACAGGAGATTCACACGGAAAGACTCAATTCGATGAATTGAGATCGCAGATAGATAAGGAGAGGAAGAATAGAAAAGAAAGAAGAAGAAAGAAAAGAAAAGAATGAGCGAGTAAAAAATGCTTCGAAAAAAAAAAGAGTGAATCCGAATGAAAATGATGGATGGACAAGATTTCTTTTGAGAAAAACAATCTAACGGTTGAGATTGTATTTTGGGATGCTCATACAGATTACGAAAAATGTGTGTTTCTTTGTGCTAATACGAACTCATGTATTCGGTTTATTATCAACCTTCAAGATGAAAAATAAATCCAAAAAAAATATTAATAAATTTAGGACATTGTTATCGACATTCTGATATAAAAATATCCAAAAAATGTGTAAGAATGAAGATGAAATGTGTAAGAATGAAGATGAAAATTAAGAAGTGAATTCGATAATTGGTGTATTTTTTTGTGCTTTCTCTTTGTGCTTCGGGTTTGAATTTCGACTATTCACATAGGTCACGAAGAAATTTCAAAGCTCCGGGAGGGTGTTAGAGTTCATACTTAACATGATACATCATCGAAATTGATAAATATGAATCTCAGTGTCGATTCGAACTTCAAATGCGGCATAATGGCATACAAACTATGAAGTACGAAGCTACGGGAGAGTTCTGATTTCAAACTTAGCATGATACATCATCAAAATCGATAAATATGAATCTCAATTTCCATTCGAACTTCGTAAAGATGGAGCTTATGTGTCACTTCTAGATTAAAGTGTGGCTCAACGGCATACGAACCATGAGCTCTCAATGTCCTAAGTGGTTTTTAACTCCAAACTTAGCAGGATATATCATTGAAACTTAGCAGGATATCTTTTTTGGCAACTTCGAGACTTAACCTGGCTCAAACTGGACTACTATAAGTCGGAAACTTCGAAAGAACGATGAATCCAACCATTCATAGGTAATATTCCTTCAGAATATTCTCAAAAAACCTTAAACAAACCCTTTTATGGCGACTTCGAGAAAGAAAAACCTTTTAAAGTCGGAAACTTCGTCAGAACGATGAAGCTATGAGAGGGTTCTGACTTCAAACTTAGCATGATACATCATCGAAATGATGAATATTAAGCTTGGTGTCGATTCAAACTTCAAGTTCGGTATAACGACTTACAAACTATGAACCAAGAAGTCTGAAAGTTCACCAAAACGAAATCCAACCATTTACGGGTAAGAATCCTTGGAATATTCCCCGAAACTTTAAACAAACCTTATTTTTGCATAATGTATGCATATCCTGACTCCGAGATTGAAACCTGCCCCTGAGTGGATCATTATAAGCCGGAAGCTTGGTAAGAACGATGAATCCATCCATTTACAAGTAAGATTACTAGAGTTGGACCTGATCGAGTTTCTCATTCGGGTGAACTGAAGATGAAATTTATCAGATTTGAACATCACAGGTTAGAAGATTATTAGAGTTGGACCTGATTTTCTCATTTGGATGAACTAAAGATGAAATTTATCAGATTTGAACATCACGATTTCGAAGATTACTAGAGTTGGACTGAGTTTCTCATTCGGTGAATGAAGATGAAAATTATCGATTTGAACATCACGAGTTCAAAGATTACTAGAGTTGGACCTGAGTTTCAAATTCGGATGAACTGAAGATGAAATTTATCAGATTTGAACATCACAGGTTCAAAGATTACTAGAGTTGGACATGAGTTTCAAATTTTGATGAACTGAAGATGAGATTTATCAGATTTGAACATCACATTTCGAAGTTGAGTACTCTAAGTCAAAAGCTTGGTAAAAAAACGAATCCATCCATTTACAGGTAAGATTCTTTCGGTATATTCTACGAAACATTAAACAAACCTTATTTCTGCATATTGTATGCATACCATGCTCAGAGATCGAAACCTGGTCGTGAGTTGACTAGTATAAGTCAGAAACTTGGTAAGAACAACGAATCTATCCATTTACAGGTAAGATTCCTGTGGAATATTATACGAAACCTCAAACAAACCTATTTTTGCATATTGTATGCATACCAGGCTCAAAGATCGAAACCTGGCCGCGAGTTGACTACTATAAGTCAGAAACTTGGTAAGAACGAAGAAACCATCTATTTACAGGTAAGATTCTTTCGAAATATTCTACGAAACCTTAAAAAAACCTATTTCTGCATATTGTATGCATACCAGGCTCAGAGATCGAAACCTAGCCGCTAGTTGACTATTATAATTCAGAAACTTGGTAAGAACGACGAATTCATCCATTTACATGTAACATTCCTTCGGAATATTCTACGAAACCTCAAACAAACCCTCTTTCTACATATTGTATGCATACCAGGCTCCGAGATCAAAACCTGGTCGGAAGTGGACTACTATAAGTCAGAAACTTGGTAAGAACGACGAACCCATCCATTTACAAGTAAGATTCCTTCAGAATATTCTACAAAACCTTAAAGAAACCCTATTTCTGCATATTGTATGCATACCAGATTCTGAGATCGAAACTTGACCGGGAGTTGACTACAATAAGTCAAAAACTTGGTAAGAACGACGAATCCATCCATTTCGGATGAACTGAATATGAAGTTTATTAGATTTGAACATCACCGGTTCACGATTACTAGAGTTCGACCCGAGTTTCTCATTGGGTGAATCGAAGATGAAATTTATCATATTTGAACATCACAGGTTCAAAGATTACTAGAGTTGGACATGAGTTTCTCATTCGGATGAACTGAAGATGAAATTAATCAAATTTGAACATCACAGATTCAAAGATTACTAAAGTTCGACATGAGTTTCTCATTCGGATGAACTGAAAATGAAGTTTATCATATTTGAACATCCCAGGTTCAAAGATTACTAGAGTTCGACCTGAGTTTCTCATTCGGGTGAACCGAAGATGAAATTTATCAGATTTGGTGCAATAAATATTATGGAGACTGTGAAAATAACTAGACTACCCTTATTGGAAATACGTAAAGTAAATATTACAAAATGTGAAAATGACGATATTGCCCTTAATGGAAATAAGTGCAATAAATATTATGGAGACTGTGAAAATGACCACACTACCCTTATCAGAAACTTGGTAAGAAAATATTGCAGACTATGAAAATGACCATATTACCTTTAGTGAAAATAAGTGCAATAAATATAATGGAGACTGTGAAAAATGACCAGATTACCATTATGAGAAATAGGTAAAGTAATTATTACAGAATGTGAAAATGACCATATTACCGTTAATGGAAATAAGTGCAATAAATATTATGGAGACTGTGAAAAATGACAAGACTACCCTTATCGGAAATAGGTAAAGAAAATATTACAGACTGTGAAAATGACCATATTACCCTTTGTGAAAATAAATGCAATAAATATTATCGAAACTTTAATAATGACCAGACTACCCTTATCAGAATTAAGTAATCTAAATATTACCGACTTTGAAAATGACCATATTACCCTTGATGGAAATAAATGCAATAAATATTATGGAGACCGTGAAAATGACCAGACTACCCTTATTGGAAATAAGTAAAGTAAATATTACAGACTTTGAAAATGACCATATTACCCTTGATGGAAATAAGTGCAATAAATATTATGGAGACTGTGAAAATGACCAGACTACCCATATTGGAAATAAGTAAAGTAAATATTATAAAAATATGAAAATGACCATATTACCCTAATGTAAATAAGTCCAATAAATATTATGGAGATTGTGAAAAATGACAAGACTACCCTTATCGGAAATAGGTAAAGTAAATATTTCAGACTTTGAAAATGACCATATTACCCTTGATGGAAATAAGTGCAATACATAGAGACTGTGAAAATGACCAGACTACCCTTATTGGAAATAAGTAAAGTAAATATTATAAAATATGAAAATGACCATATTACCCTAATGTAAATAAGTCCAATAAATATTATGGAGACTGTGAAAAATGACAAGACTACCCTTATCGAAAATAGGTAAAGAAAATATTTCAGAATGTAAAAATGACCATATTACCCTTGATGGAAATAAATGCAATAAATATTATCGAAACTTTAATAATGACCAAACTACCCTTATCAGAATTAAGTAATGTAAATATTACAGACTTTGAAAATGACCATATTACCCTTGATGGAAATAAGTGCAATAAATATTATGGAGACCGTGAAAATGACCAGACTACCCTTATTGGAAATAGGTAAAGTAAATATTATAAAATGTGAAAATGACCATATTACCCTTAATGGAAATAAGGAAATAATATTATGGAGACTGTGAAAATGACCAGACTACCCTTATCGGAAATAAGTAAATAAAATATTACAGACTATGAAAATGACCATATTACCCTTAGTGAAAATAAGTGCAATAAATATTATCGAAACTTTAATAATGACCAGACTGCCCTAATCGAAAATAAGTAATATAAATATTACACTTTGAAAATGACCATATTACCCTTGATGGAAATAAGTGCAATAAATATTATGGAGACTGTGAAAATGACCAGACTACCCTTATATTGGAAATAAGTAAAGTAAATATTATAAAATGTGAAAATGACCATATTACCCTTAATGGAAATAAGTGCAATAAATATTACAGAGACTGTGAAAAATGACAAGACTACCCTTATCAGAAATAGGTAAAGTAAATATTTCAGAATGTGAAAATGACCATATTACCCTTGATGGATATATGTGCAATAAACTTTATGGAGACTGTGAAAATGACCAGACTACCCTTATCGGAAATAAGTAATATTCAGAGAAGGCTTCGTATTGTTTGTTGCTCAGTCACCTGAGCATTATTTTTTGAGCATTACATTTTGTTTTACAACACTTATGAAGCGTTGTCATAAAGTTAGTGTATTAAAGAACCACAAACTTGACATAACCTGTGATAGTGTAGGATGGTTAGTGGTGTAGATTTCCATGCTCGAGGCTCAGGATCGAATCCCACCAACCTCATTTTTTCCAACATTATATATTTTTACTTCTACAACACTTATAAGTGTTGTTATAGGTTTCTATTTAAAAAAATGAAAAAAACCAAAACTTGTGAACTGAAAGGATGGTTGATGAGCATACACTTCCATACAGTAGGTTCATGTTCGAATCTCCCCTCTAACATATTTTTCGTTATCATATTTTTGTGCTCTTTCAACAACACTTGTGAGAGTTGTGATAGGCTAAGTTGTCGTTTGTTTTCTTAGCACAACCCCTTGTTTCCTAAGGGTTGGAAGTGATGATATACCACAACTCTTCCTTTGAATTCAGTTGTAAAACATAGGACTTTCTACAATACTTAGCTAAGCGTTGTAAATCGCCAGTTGTAGATGTATATTTTTCCTGTAGTGACTAAACATGAAGTTTTCAAAACTTTCCCTGATCAAAACCCACATTTCAAACCCCTTGAAAAGTACTGTCCTAGCATTCGTGATGCAATCAAGGTAGCATTAGAGCTGGATTTTGTTCATCTTGTCACTACTTTCTCTCAAGCTGTAGATCCAGTTGAGTTCCATAAAGGGTTGGGAGAGTATAGTTCTCAGATGTCTACTTTGGAGGAGATGGGCTATGATGTGAAGAAGCTCTGGGAGAAGTTTGATGGGCTGAGGACTATTGCAGCTGATGAAGCGGGTAACAGAAAATACAAAGAAGAACTGAAAGAAAAGAAGAAAAATCTCGATGTTAAAGCTGATATCAATAGGGAGAGGTTGGAGAAGTTGAGAAAAGAGATGATGGTGTTGGAATCTTTGTTGAACAGCCAAGGTGAACAAACTGAAGATATTCAATCCAAGGTCAGGAAGTGCACTTTGAAGGAGAAGGAGAACTTGGTGAGTTTCAAAACAATTGCAGACTAAACCATGGTAAGTAGTACTAGTAGCAAGGGAAGGACTAGTTCTTGAACTTTAGCAGTAGTAGTAGTTGGTAATAGGAGATTAGCAGTTTGAATCTCTGTTGTAAAAACACTTATTTCCTTTGAATGAAATCTACTTTTTATTTTTGTGTCTGTAATTTGTATGTGCTAAAACCCAAATGCAGTAGACTAATCAACATGGCTCATCATCCATTCTAAAATCCAAACTAGTGACTACCCTTTTTGTTGTCCCCCTTTTCACTTTGATTATGAGGTCCTTTTATTTTGTTAACATTTTTTCAATCAATCTCTCTATAGATTTGGGTGTTGGATATTCCTATTAGCAGTGATGTTACATGATGATCACATTGAAATTGGTCTCAAACAATACAGCGAGATATCCATTTTTGATCACAAACTTGTGGTGTTTTAAGTAGTCCATTTTGTTCACATTGACATTCGTCACTTGTAACCCTTTGCTTTGTGATTAAACTTACAGAAATTAACTAGTTATTAGATTTGTTAGTAACAATAATGGTGAAGCGTATAAAATTCATCAAAAATATGATCATGAAGAACAGAAACTGAAAAGAATTAGAAGCTGAAAAGAAAAGAGGGGTTTTCTTGGAGTCTTTGATAAATTGTTATTTGGGGCCTGGTATTCATAAATCTTGGTGGGATTCATATGTTGATGGTTTGATGGTAGATGATGAATTAGATGAGAACTGATACCGGCTGGTAATGATGATTATCTGAAGTAATGAAATTGTTGATGATGATCATCTGAATGAAGAGATGGTAATACGTTTTTCTTTGATTTTGATTCTACATAATATGAATTTGGGGACTACTTCAACTGATCAACCAATCACCGCCGACATGTTTTCGGATGACTACTAATTTCTACATTTTCTAGGGTTCCATTTTTCAATGTATATGACCAATGTAATGTGATGATTTTAGGAAATTGTATGTATTCAATAAATTCTTCGCCTCTTTGTTGGCCAACACCATTGGGTGTACAACAAAAGAAAGTGTGTCGCGCAACAAAAGTGTATGAAAGTGTGTCGCGCAACTTCAAATCACCTTGTATGAAAGTGTGTCGCGCAACAAAAGAAAAGAAAATGATAGATTTTTTTACATGACCAAGCATATAATGGACATAACATTAATCAAACCCTGCTCAAGGACCATTTTTCAAGCTTGTTTGCAGCAAGCTCATTAGTATTTCCAATGTTAATATGAATAGGCTTAACTAGTCAATCGACAACAATTTTACGCACTTCCTTGGGCCAAGTTGCAGTGTACATGAGCGTCTGGCGGCGAGGAGGTATCTCATTAACAATTTTCCGAATCTGCGGCTCAAAAATCCATGTCCAACATCCTGTCTGCCTCATCAAGATGTCCAGACTGATGCTCCCACTGCTGTTAATATTAAGGTGGAATACCTTTGTCCTGAAGGCAACCTGCAAGAACGGATATAAGTTAAACAGCAAGTCTTAATCATTACAGGATAACCATTCCGGTGCCTCCAGTAACAAATATAAACAAGTAAAGAATCAACTCTGTTGTGGCTTACTTCCATACATCACTAATACTGGTCATGAACATGTAATATAACAGTAACACTTCAATTTTTACTAAAAACCTTAAATTCTAATAAACTAGGCCATGGATCATACAAAACCCTCCGGTATATGAAAAAAACTTTTACTATTAGAATCAAGATCCTTAATACATAGACTTGCAGAGATGAACAACACAAAACAGATAAAGTTGATTTACCTGGCATGAAGATTCTTGCAACTGTTTTTAGTGAACCCAAGTCTGAGATATCTTTGGCCTATCCAAGTAAACAAAAAACTAGAGCTGTTAAAAGAACATATCAGCAACTCCATAAATACTACCTCAAAATTGACTAATATCTACCACTTCAGAATTCAATAATTTCCTCCCGTTCAATCCACTTCTATACTACCTGTTGAATCACCTAGAAATACTATTGTACATAACCAACAACATAGTGGATGGATAATAAATAGTTAAACTAAGCATGGACGAAGTTTTTACAAGGATAGTGTCTACATAGAGTGTTAGTGAAAATTCTTCCTGTTTCGTTCGATGTATGGACATGTAGATAAAAGACATAACTAAAGTCTCTCTGTTTCGGCTTACCTTCACAATAGCTTGCGCACAGAGCTTTTCAGATAAAACTGCACCTTCCATTGATGCCAAATACTTTTTCTTAGTGTAGTCCCCAGCCAAATAGAAACCCTCTACGGGAGATCTTTGTAATGGACGTGCCGTCTCACAATCAGGAATAGTTTTATAAACAGACCTGAACACACAAGAATTGAAAAATATTTCAGAGAGAGATTTTTTCCTAAGCTTAAAAATTAAATTGGATGAATAGGTGTGCGGCTCTGAGTGCGTAGAACAAACTGACCCATATTTACTATATATCAGATTAAGATAACTCGTTGGGATAGTAATTCTCGGCTTCCACAAACTAGTTGAGAAGCAGAATGGCATTACCACACTGTACTGGTACCACAACTAAGCTCAATTAAGCTCAAAATAAGCTCAACTAAGCTGAGAATAGCATATTAATGTTGGATTTTGTTGTTTCTAATAACTACACTGTTCTTAACGATAGAATCAATAAAAAATTATATTGCAGTGAATAGACAATGGAATAGAAAAAAATTTAAAAAACTACCTCAGATAAAGATGTTCTCTTAATGGTATTTGGCAGCTCATCATTAAGCATTGGCCAGTATCTTGTCAGTTCCTTGCGAACCTAAAAGCAGAACATCGAAAAATCAGCAACTAAATATAGTGAGCTGCAAAGAAACAACCAAGGGAGAAGACAATGAAATAGGAAAATAGAAGAAGAATAAGAAAGCCAAAGGGTTCAAAAGTATTTTACCTCTTCAATTACATGCCAAGTCGACTCCAACGGGGAGGCCTCAGTCTTGGAAGATCCAATGATAGGTTGTTCTCTAGTAATGCTTCCACACATGCAACGGCAGACTTTGACAAAGATTCAAAATTGTATCCTCCCTCCAAGGCCATCATAATTATTCCACGAGCAAACGACATCAACTAGACAGAATGGAAACAGTCATTTTCTTAAAAGTTAATTCAAAGATGAAGATGGATTACAATTAAACATTTAATATAGATAATGCACAACATCCATTAGAAAGACGAGCATAGTGTTGTTTGAATTCCAACCTTTCTTATCATCACAGAATAGCCATCTGGTGTAACAGAACAACCCCCCATGGTATCACCAGCAGCTGTTCCGTGGAATGGAACACAAGTCAATAGTTGGTATAAATAAAAAACAAATATAACTAGAACGTAGTTAGCAAGCCATTCGTTACATATATATGATTGGCACAGATAAGAAAATTCCATTCCTTATATATGTATGTCTTTAAAACCCATGTATTATATAATAAAACAAGCTTTCAATCAGATGTGAAAGGTGAAAGTCAGCTTTTTCTGCGATAGAATTTTAAGATACTAACAATGATCTTTTGAAAAACATGCAGTTCCTTAATCTATCTACAGAAAACACTGGAAGTTCAGAACATGCAAAAAACTTATATGCAGGGTTGTGAACAACATAAGAGGACGTTAGTATATTAAGAGACATAGCCCCGTGGAGTACCTGAATCAAATCCACCAGATATTAGGATCATATCTGGATTAAAAGCCTTAGTAATTGGAATCAAGACATGATCCCAAACAGCAAAGTAATCAGCATCACCACACCCTCCTTGCTCCCATGGTACATTAACATTATACCCTGTACCGGGTCATTCACCGATCATAGAATGATAACCATCATTCCCCAATGGAAAAAAAGATCCAAACTTGTAGAGATGGAGAATAACCTTGACAGTGAACCCTGAAATCAAAAGTCCCCAAAATTAATAAAACCCCTAAACATTCAGTTGTACCAAAAGAATGATAAAAAGAAAAAACGAGAAGAGATTGAGTGAAATAATGTTACCCTTTTTGCTGTAAAGAAAGAGAGACGCAACAACAAACCCTGAAATCCAAATTTGGCAAGCGTCTTTTTCTTCTCTTGTATCTTAGTCATCCATTTCATCCCTGTTTAAACAAAACTCAAACTGAACTTTGCAATTTCATTGGAACGAAAACCAAAATCGAATTAATCAATACAACCAGATGTGATTACATACAGTAATAAAACTCAAAACTCAATCAATGGAACTGAAATTGAAAACAAACCAATGCGTTAAAACTCCATGATATCGAACGAAGAAATATAAAAATTGCATATTCTCCGGTAAATTTCACTCAACAAAAAAAAAATGGACTCAAATAAGTCCATAGAAAAAAAACACGAATTAGGGTTTTAACTCACCTGATAAACTCTTCTCCTTGGATTGGATAGAATTCAATTAACTAAACCCATCTCCAATCTCTTCTTAATCATCACCTAATTCGAATTCCAATTCAACTCAGAAAACCCTAATTCTAAATGAAATCAAAATTAAGCTTCATATATCTATTTACACTTCAATTAATAGAAAACCCATTCTATAGTCGATCAAAACTGATTTGAAAAAGAACAATCAATCAATTTGAAACCCTAAATTTAACTTACCCTTTCATGTTCTTCCTATGATTAGATAACTTTAGTATCATCACCTTCATCTTCACTCAAACAAGATAAGGAGGTTTACAGGAGATTCACACGGAACAGACTCAATTCTGATGAATTGAGATCGCAGATAGATAAGGAGAGGAAGAATAGAAAAGAAAGAAGAAGAAAGAAAAGAAAAGAATGAGCGAGTAAAAAATGCTTCGAAAAAAAAAAGAGTGAATCCGAATGAAAATGATGGATGGACAAGATTTCTTTTGAGAAAAACAATCTAACGGTTGAGATTCTATTTGCGGTGCTCATACGGATTGAAGCATTTGTGTTTCTCTTTGTGCTAATACGAACTCATGTATTCGGTTTATTATCAACCTTCGACATGAAAAAAAATCCAAAAAAAATATTAATAAATTTAGGACATTATTATTGACATTCTGATATAAAAATATCCAAAAAATGTGTAAGAATGAAGATGAAATGTGTAAGAATGAAGATGAAAATTAAGAAGTGAATTCGATAATTGGTGTATTTTTTTGTGCTTTCTCTTTGTGCTTCGGGTTTGAATTTCGACTATTCACATAGGTCACGAAGAAATTTCAAAGCTCCGGGAGGGTGTCAGAGTTCATACTTAACATGATACATCATCGAAATTGATAAATATGAATCTCAGTGTCGATTCGAACTTCAAATGCGGCATAATGGCATACAAACTATGAAGTACGAAGCTACGGGAGAGTTCTGATTTCAAACTTAGCATGATACATCATCAAAATCGATAAATATGAATCTCAATTTCCATTCGAACTTCGTAAAGATGGAGCTTATGTGTCACTTCTAGATTAAAGTGTGGCTCAACGGCATACGAACCATGAGCTCTCAATGTCCTAAGTGGTTTTTAACTCCAAACTTAGCAGGATATATCATTGAAACTTAGCAGGATATCTTTTTTGGCAACTTCGAGACTTAACCTGGCTCAAACTGGACTACTATAAGTCGGAAACTTCGAAAGAACGATGAATCCAACCATTCATAGGTAATATTCCTTCAGAATATTCTCAAAAAACCTTAAACAAACCCTTTTATGGCGACTTCGAGAAAGAAAAACCTTAAAAAAAACCTTTTAAAGTCGGAAACTTCGTCAGAACGATGAAGCTATGAGAGGGTTCTGACTTCAAACTTAGCATGATACATCATCGAAATGATGAATATTAAGCTTGGTGTCGATTCAAACTTCAAGTTCGGTATAACGACTTACAAACTATGAACCAAGAAGTCTGAAAGTTCACCAAAACGAGAAATCCAACCATTTACGGGTAAGAATCCTTCGGAATATTCCCCGAAACTTTAAACAAACCTTATTTTTGCATAATGTATGCATATCCTGACTCCGAGATTGAAACCTGCCCCTGAGTGGATCATTATAAGCCGGAAGCTTGGTAAGAACGATGAATCCATCCATTTACAAGTAAGATTACTAGAGTTGGACCTGATCGAGTTTCTCATTCGGGTGAACTGAAGATGAAATTTATCAGATTTGAACATCACAGGTTAGAAGATTATTAGAGTTGGACCTGATTTTCTCATTTGGATGAACTAAAGATGAAATTTATCAGATTTGAACATCACGATTTCGAAGATTACTAGAGTTGGACCTGAGTTTCTCATTCTGGTGAACTGAAGTTGAAAATTATCAGATTTGAACATCACGAGTTCAAAGATTACTAGAGTTGGACCTGAGTTTCAAATTCGGATGAACTGAAGATGAAATTTATCAGATTTGAACATCACAGGTTCAAAGATTACTAGAGTTGGACATGAGTTTCAAATTTTGATGAACTGAAGATGAGATTTATCAGATTTGAACATCACATTTCGAAGTTGAGTACTCTAAGTCAAAAGCTTGGTAAAAAAACGAATCCATCCATTTACAGGTAAGATTCTTTCGGTATATTCTACGAAACATTAAACAAACCTTATTTCTGCATATTGTATGCATACCATGCTCAGAGATCGAAACCTGGCCGTGAGTTGACTAGTATAAGTCAGAAACTTGGTAAGAACAACGAATCTATCCATTTACAGGTAAGATTCCTGTGGAATATTATACGAAACCTCAAACAAACCTATTTTTGCATATTGTATGCATACCAGGCTCAAAGATCGAAACCTGGCCGCGAGTTGACTACTATAAGTCAGAAACTTGGTAAGAACGAAGAAACCATCTATTTACAGGTAAGATTCTTTCGAAATATTCTACGAAACCTTAAAAAAACCTATTTCTGCATATTGTATGCATACCAGGCTCAGAGATCGAAACCTAGCCGCTAGTTGACTACTATAAGTCAGAAACTTGGTAAGAACGACGAATTCATCCATTTACATGTAACATTCCTTCGGAATATTCTACGAAACCTCAAACAAACCCTCTTTCTACATATTGTATGCATACCAGGCTCCGAGATCGAAACCTGGTCGGAAGTGGACTACTATAAGTCAGAAACTTGGTAAGAACGACGAACCCATCCATTTACAAGTAAGATTCCTTCAGAATATTCTACAAAACCTTAAAGAAACCCTATTTCTGCATATTGTATGCATACCAGATTCTGAGATCGAAACTTGACCGGGAGTTGACTACAATAAGTCAAAAACTTGGTAAGAACGACGAATCCATCCATTTCGGATGAACTGAATATGAAGTTTATTAGATTTGAACATCACCGGTTCACGATTACTAGAGTTCGACCTGAGTTTCTCATTCGGGTGAATCGAAGATGAAATTTATCATATTTGAACATCACAGGTTCAAAGATTACTAGAGTTGGACATGAGTTTCTCATTCGGATGAACTGAAGATGAAATTAATCAAATTTGAACATCACAGATTCAAAGATTACTAAAGTTCGACATGAGTTTCTCATTCGGATGAACTGAAAATGAAGTTTATCATATTTGAACATCCCAGGTTCAAAGATTACTAGAGTTCGACCTGAGTTTCTCATTCGGGTGAACCGAAGATGAAATTTATCAGATTTGGTGCAATAAATATTATGGAGACTGTGAAAATAACTAGACTACCCTTATTGGAAATACGTAAAGTAAATATTACAAAATGTGAAAATGACGATATTGCCCTTAATGGAAATAAGTGCAATAAATATTATGGAGACTGTGAAAATGACCACACTACCCTTATCAGAAACTTGGTAAGAAAATATTGCAGACTATGAAAATGACCATATTACCTTTAGTGAAAATAAGTGCAATAAATATAATGGAGACTGTGAAAAATGACCAGACTACCATTATGAGAAATAGGTAAAGTAATTATTACAGAATGTGAAAATGACCATATTACCGTTAATGGAAATAAGTGCAATAAATATTATGGAGACTGTGAAAAATGACAAGACTACCCTTATCGGAAATAGGTAAAGAAAATATTACAGACTGTGAAAATGACCATATTACCCTTTGTGAAAATAAATGCAATAAATATTATCGAAACTTTAATAATGACCAGACTACCCTTATCAGAATTAAGTAATCTAAATATTACCGACTTTGAAAATGACCATATTACCCTTGATGGAAATAAATGCAATAAATATTATGGAGACCGTGAAAATGACCAGACTACCCTTATTGGAAATAAGTAAAGTAAATATTACAGACTTTGAAAATGACCATATTACCCTTGATGGAAATAAGTGCAATAAATATTATGGAGACTGTGAAAATGACCAGACTACCCATATTGGAAATAAGTAAAGTAAATATTATAAAAATATGAAAATGACCATATTACCCTAATGTAAATAAGTCCAATAAATATTATGGAGATTGTGAAAAATGACAAGACTACCCTTATCGGAAATAGGTAAAGTAAATATTTCAGACTTTGAAAATGACCATATTACCCTTGATGGAAATAAGTGCAATACATAGAGACTGTGAAAATGACCAGACTACCCTTATTGGAAATAAGTAAAGTAAATATTATAAAATATGAAAATGACCATATTACCCTAATGTAAATAAGTCCAATAAATATTATGGAGACTGTGAAAAATGACAAGACTACCCTTATCGAAAATAGGTAAAGAAAATATTTCAGAATGTAAAAATGACCATATTACCCTTGATGGAAATAAATGCAATAAATATTATCGAAACTTTAATAATGACCAAACTACCCTTATCAGAATTAAGTAATGTAAATATTACAGACTTTGAAAATGACCATATTACCCTTGATGGAAATAAGTGCAATAAATATTATGGAGACCGTGAAAATGACCAGACTACCCTTATTGGAAATAGGTAAAGTAAATATTATAAAATGTGAAAATGACCATATTACCCTTAATGGAAATAAGGCAATAATATTATGGAGACTGTGAAAATGACCAGACTACCCTTATCGGAAATAAGTAAATAAAATATTACAGACTATGAAAATGACCATATTACCCTTAGTGAAAATAAGTGCAATAAATATTATCGAAACTTTAATAATGACCAGACTGCCCTAATCAAAAATAAGTAATATAAATATTACACTTTGAAAATGACCATATTACCCTTGATGGAAATAAGTGCAATAAATATTATGGAGACTGTGAAAATGACCAGACTACCCTTATATTGGAAATAAGTAAAGTAAATATTATAAAATGTGAAAATGACCATATTACCCTTAATGGAAATAAGTGCAATAAATATTATAGAGACTGTGAAAAATGACAAGACTACCCTTATCAGAAATAGGTAAAGTAAATATTTCAGAATGTGAAAATGACCATATTACCCTTGATGGAAATATGTGCAATAAACTTTATGGAGACTGTGAAAATGACCAGACTACCCTTATCGGAAATAAGTAATATTCAGAGAAGGCTTCGTATTGTTTGTTGCTCAGTCACCTGAGCATTATTTTTTGAGCATTACATTTTGTTTTACAACACTTATGAAGCGTTGTCATAAAGTTAGTGTATTAAAGAACCACAAACTTGACATAACCTGTGATAGTGTAGGATGGTTAGTGGTGTAGATTTCCATGCTCGAGGCTCGTGGATCGAATCCCACCAACCTCATTTTTTCCAACATTATATATTTTTACTTCTACAACACTTATAAGTGTTGTTATAGGTTTCTATTTAAAAAAATGAAAAAAACCAAAACTTGTGAACTGAAAGGATGGTTGATGAGCATACACTTCCATACAGTAGGTTCATGTTCAAATCTCCCCTCTAACATATTTTTCGTTATCATATTTTTGTGCTCTTTCAACAACACTTGTGAGAGTTGTGATAGGCTAAGTTGTCGTTTGTTTTCTTAGCACAACCCCTTGTTTCCTAAGGGTTGGAAGTGATGATATACCACAACTCTTCCTTTGAATTCAGTTGTAAAACACAGGACTTTCTACAATACTTAGCTAAGCGTTGTAAATCGCCAGTTGTAGATGTATATTTTTCCTGTAGTGACTAAACATGAAGTTTTCAAAACTTTCCCTGATCAAAACCCACATTTCAAACCCCTTGAAAAGTACTGTCCTAGCATTCGTGATGCAATCAAGGTAGCATTAGAGCTGGATTTTGTTCATCTTGTCACTACTTTCTCTCAAGCTGTAGATCCAGTTGAGTTCCATAAAGGGTTGGGAGAGTATAGTTCTCAGATGTCTACTTTGGAGGAGATGGGCTATGATGTGAAGAAGCTCTGGGAGAAGTTTGATGGGCTGAGGACTATTGCAGCTGATGAAGCGGGTAACAGAAAATACAAAGAAGAACTGAAAGAAAAGAAGAAAAATCTCGATGTTAAAGCTGATATCAATAGGGAGAGGTTGGAGAAGTTGAGAAAAGAGATGATGGTGTTGGAAGCTTTGTTGAACAGCCAAGGTGAACAAACTGAAGATATTCAATCCAAGGTCAGGAAGTGCACTTTGAAGGAGAAGGAGAACTTGGTGAGTTTCAAAACAGCTGCAGCTAAACCATGGTAAGTAGTACTAGTAGCAAGGGAAGGACTAGTTCTTGAACTTTAGCAGTAGTAGTAGTTGGTAATAGGAGATTAGCAGTTTGAATCTCTGTTGTAAAAACACTTATTTCCTTTGAATGAAATCTACTTTTTATTTTGTGTCTGTAATTTGTATGTGCTAAAACCCAAATGCAGTAGACTAATCAACATGGCTCATCATCCATTCTAAAATCCAAACTAGTGACTACCCTTTTTGTTGTCCCCCTTTTCACTTTGATTATGAGGTCCTTTTATTTTGTTAACATTTTTTCAATCAATCTCTCTATAGATTTGGGTGTTGGATATTCCTATTAGCAGTGATGTTACATGATGATCACATTGAAATTGGTCTCAAACAATACAGCGAGACATCCATTTTTGATCACAAACTTGTGGTGTTTTAAGTAGTCCATTTTGTTCACATTGACATTCGTCACTTGTAACCCTTTGCTTTGTGATTAAACTTACAGAAATTAACTAGTTATTAGATTTGTTAGTAACAATAATGGTGAAGCGTATAAAATTCATCAAAAATATGATCATGAAGAACAGAAACTGAAAAGAATTAGAAGCTGAAAAGAAAAGAGGGGTTTTCTTGGAGTCTTTGATAAATTGTTATTTGGGGCCTGGTATTCATAAATCTTGGTGGGATTCATATGTTGATGGTTTGATGGTTTGAGTTTAGATGATGAATTAGATGAGAACTGATACCGGCTGGTAATGATGATTATCTGAAGTAATGAAATTGTTGATGATGATCATCTGAATGAAGAGATGGTAATACGTTTTTCTTTGATTTTGATTCTACATAATATGAATTTGGGGACTACTTCAACTGATCAACCAATCACCGCCGACATGTTTTCGGATGACTACTAATTTCTACATTTTCTAGGGCTCCATTTTTCAATGTATATGACCAATGTAATGTGATGATTTTAGGAAATTGTATGTATTCAATAAATTCTTCGCCTCTTTGTTGGCCAACACCATTGGGTGTACAAGTTGAAGGTAATGCATTGGGTGAATCAAAACATGTAAGCACAATGGTGCAAGCTTCCGCAAGGCCAAGATATATTTGACCTGTGGGATGTGACATTGAGAATGGCGTTGTGACATAATTGTGACATTCCTAAATTTGCTTACTCGCTGCTGCGGGAGTCGCAATGGTAAATTTGGGACGTCCTCAATGGTGTTGGCCAACAGATGATTGGTATACAGAGTCATGTACTGCATAAGCTGTGATGCACATTGTACACCAAGACTTCCAAATGAATTTTGCCTTCTTACACCTGTTTCTGACTCGTCCTAATTTTGTTGTTCAAGTCTGATATTCCTCCCGGTTTTAACTTGGTAGTGGTTGAAGTTTAAACTCTTGGAAATGCCTATCCCGGGTTTGGTTATCAAGAAAATGCAGTTAAAATATGTTTGTGTCATTCTAATTCTAATCTTGGATAGGAACTACTAAATCTTCATTGATTTTAGGAAGTTAAAAAGGCAAGGTTATGGTATCCTCCAAAGTAGCTAGGATACCAATATCCTTACTTAGGTTAGACGGTTATAGAGGTTTTTTTTTTTTTTAATTTACTAAATATTTTTAAGAAATTTAATTTATTTTGATGTTTTTATTTTTGTTCTTCAACAAATTTTCCGTTATATACAATTATTTCATCAAATTACAAGGTTAGATTTTGGAGAGACAAACATAATATACGATAAACTCATGATGATGAATATAATGGAAAGACAAACAATATCTTTATTAATACAACTTATGACAATCCTAATCAAGTTAGAGAAAAATCTTCCCCAGCTAAGCTTTAAACAGTCAAAGCTCCCAAACATGGAGAACTAGATGGAGTTATCGAGAAATGGCCAGGGCGCACCTCCTTTTCAACCGTATGTCTCCTCAAGCATTTTGCGTACTTCTTCAAAATTTGGGAGGAGAAGCTGATCAGATAGTACAGAATATGTTGAAGCCACAAGAAAAGGTAGTTGCAAAGCCTGCTGGTTCCATGTGCCACACATATTGGGGAAACTAGAAATATATGGCACTGGCATTTTGGCAAGAATGGCACTGGCGTGGCGTGGTACAAATGAAGCGTTTCGTTGAAATTGCTGCTCCTTCTCTTCTTGCGTGATAACCACATTATTTCTCTGAATTCAGTAAACAAGGGAACGTGGGTTGTCATCTGTGAGTCAAGTAATACATTTCAGTAATTTTCAAAATTTGAAATTACAATTACCATATTTGTGCTTCATGCTTTACTTTTACAGGTTACTGGTGGCCTTTGTCTTGACTTGAACTTTACCATCCATGCCATCACCGTCCATGGGAGAAAACCCATTTTAACAACATCATGCCATGCCATCACCGTCCATGGGAAAAAACCCTCACCCTAGGACAACTACTGATTCAAGCCTTTTAGGGTTTAGGGTTTAGGGTTTTGTAAATTTCCATTGCCATTCCAGGCTTTTCATGCATTGGCGTAACTCATTTCTCTTGTTGAGAAAAGTTTCTCTCTATAACTTAGCATGAGCTACCGAAAAACTGACCTGAATGATGATGTCCTCACACACCAAACCATTTTGTCTTGTCCATAATGTAAAATGGGCAAATCAGCAATGCAGAAAAACTTGAATATTTCATTTGGAATCCGCCAGTGTTGGTCGACAATCAAGTCATATCAGAATGCATATGGAGGATATAAGGGTTGGTGGGTTGACATTGGCCTCAAACAATACGGCAAGATGGAAGCTTAATTAGTTGCCGCTGCAAACAACTGTTCTCGGATACGCGTCCATCCTTAGCATGGTGATGTATACTCATATCAATTTCTTCTTTATTTCTTCCGTAAACTACTAAATGCGAAATATTGAATAACGCACACAAAGTGGAGATAGCCATAAACCTAAGTGGCATTTAAGTGGATGCTAGTTAATCACACAAGCGTCGTGAGACTTCCGTGTGAGTTGTCAAGTAGTAATACTTTTCAGCTATTCAAAATTTTATTTTGCAATTACCACATCCGTGTTATGTTACTGTTACTGACCTGTGGCTTAGCTTTTACCATTTTAAGCTTTCATCCAGGATAAGGGCAAGAAAGCAAAATTTTGAATAATCAGTTAATCACTGTCCATGTGAAAAACTTAACCCTGATGAGTCTGACCATCCAAGGGGACATAGGAAAGATAGGTTTTAGGGTTTGAAAATTTGCATTGCCACTCCAGGCTTTTTATTTATTGTAAAAGGTGTCTTTTCACAGCTAAAGAATTCTAGGCTCTATCAAACAATACACACAGTGTACGAATTCTGAATTTTAGACTCTAGCTACTACAGATAAAACAAAACAAATAAAACACCATTTCCCAACACACCTCCTAGCTGGCTCTCGCCTGAAGCCAATAAACACTGCAGAACAACCAATCACCGGCCGCCGATAACTTTTCCCAATTTTCAATTAATTCATTTGATTTTTCGTCTCTTTGTTTAAATTTTCTTACAATTTTTTTTTTCTTTCTATTAATGCTGTAACTAGTTGCTTCAGATGGGATTGGTGAGTATCCTGTAGTAGTAACTGAATCAAGAGCTGGAAATGGAGTTGAGTGCATTTTAATGTAACAACTCCAGAACCCATTCCAGACGGCGCACCGGCGGGTGGGTGTGAACAAGTTGAAGGTAATGCTTCGGGCGAATCAGAAAATGTAAGCACATTGGTGCAAGGCCAGGATATTTGTTTGAACTGTGGGGTGTGACATTGACAAGGGCGTTATAGTACTAAACTCTGGAGACATTCCTGACTTGGCTTTACTCGTTGTTGTGGCTTTAACATTAATATGTATCCAAATGGACAACTTGTTTCTCCCTGAAAATGAAGGAAACTAGAAATATATGGCACTGGCCTTTTGGCAAGAATGCCACTAGCGTGGTACATTATTGCAATTGCTGCTCCTTCTCTTCTTGCAAGGATACTTACTTCCGATTGACCAAAGTGACATTTCGAGTGGGATACTCAGTTAATTTCTCTGAAATCAGTAAACAAGGGAACGTGGGTTGTCATCTGTGTGAGTCAAGTAATACTTATCAGTAATATTCAAAATTTGAATTTACAATTGCCATATCTGTGCTACTTTACTTTTACATGTTACTACTAGTGGCCTTTGTCTTGACTTGACCTTTACCGCTTTCATCCGGAATATGGGCATGAAAGAAAGCTGATTTTAGATACAGACTACAGAGATAGTACTACCAAAACCCATTTTAACAACATCATGCCATCACCGTCCAAGGACATAGCTACTGATTCAAGCCTTTTGGTGCCATTCCAGGGTTTTGGACGAAATCTGAATTTTTATTTTATAACTAAAAATAATTTTTGAATTTCATTGTTAATTTCTTGACACACACCACTTTCTTAAGTTAGTTTTATTTTTGGTTAATAATTGTATCTTAAAGTTCATACATTGGCTTGTCTGGAATCTGCCACTGTTGGTCGACAATCAAGTCATATCAGAATGCACATCGGTATAAGCAGGGTCTGTACGTAGATTGACATTGGTCTCAAACAATACAGCGAGATGGGTTGTAGTTGCAAACAATTGTCGTCGGGTACACACCCTTGGCATAGTGATATATATATATATATTGATATTAATTTGTTCTTTATTTCTGTAAACTACTCAATGCGAATGAATAATCAAAATGAAAGCTTAATTCGGTTTGATTGGAGAACAGACATATATCTAAGTGGCATTTCAAGTGGATGCTAGCTAGATAGTTAACCACATTGTTTCTATGAATTTAGTACACAAGCATGCATTGTTATCTGTGAATCTAAGTAATATTTTTCAGTCATTCAAAATTTGAATTTACAATTACAAGAACTTTGTTGCTGTTACTGACTATGGTTTGTCTTGAGGCTTGAGCATTACCATTTTAAGCTTTCATCCAGAAAGCAAATTTTGAATACAGATAGCAAAAACCCATTTTTAACAACATCAAGTCCCCATCACCATCCATGTGAACCCTGAGTCTAACCATCCAAGGACATACAAAAGATAGGTTTTAGGGTTTGAAATTTTGCAGGATTTTTCCTGCAAAAGGTGTCTTTTCAGCGTA
Organism: Papaver bracteatum; assembly: GCA_023529315.1. Lineage (NCBI taxonomy): Eukaryota > Viridiplantae > Streptophyta > Magnoliopsida > Ranunculales > Papaveraceae > Papaver > Papaver bracteatum. The sequence goes on from JAJJWX010001114.1 coordinate 2,775,878, forward strand.
ACCATTCTAGGCTCTATCGAACAAACAATACAGAACAGTGTACGAAATCTGAATTTTTAGACTCTAGCTACTAAAGATAAAACAAAACAAATAAAAAACAACTGTTCCCAACACACCTAGCTGGCTCTCTGCCTGAAACTGAAACACTGCATTTTAATGGAAGCTTGCTGTATCTCTGAATATTCTCATCAACTAGCAGGAATGAATGAAAAGAAATTTGAAGAGACAAAATGCTGAAACATAAACAAGATGATGGATGACATAAAACAGCTGTTTGTGATTTAAGATTGATCAAATAACTAGTACATGATTAATTGACAAATGACAACTGAACCCACTCCTTGATATATCAATCTTATGATTACCACAACTAAACCAACAAAACATGAACCCTAAAACGAGAAAGATAAACTAAACTAAACTAGGAAGGGAAAGATAAAACAACAGAAAGTAAAAGCAACATCAAACAACCATCGCAATTTCTTCATCTAGAACAGTACTGACTATGCATCAGTTACAAGGATGACATTCTTCTCCTCAACCTTGTTAGGAATAGAGATCTTAAGAAGACCATTCTTCATCTCAGCTTTCAGTTCCTGTAAGTTGAGGTCATCATAATCCAGATCGAGATCGAAAATTATACCAGTAGTACTGTTCATATCATCATCATTAACATCTGGACCAACACTAACAACAACATCTCCAGCAGGCTTTTCATCTTCTTCTTCTTTACCCAGAAGACTAGTGATAACAAGAGCGGTACCCTCAACAGTGACTTTGATATCTTCTTCTTTGTCATACAGCTCCATCTCCTCCATATCAGAATCATATAAATCCGCACAAAAAACACAACAAGTTAGTAAGGAAACACATCATGAAACAAAAAACTTGGATCTAAAGGCTGAAAATAAACTACATACCTGAACTAAGAAGATCATCAGTAGTGAAAGCAGGACGAAGAGAACCACAAATGTAAGACGACCCTTTTTTGTTTTTCATCATGTTAAGTGGGGAAGAACATTTGGAGACCAAAGAAGCTGAACGTTTGGGGTTAGGGTTCTTAAGATGAGAGACCAAAGAAGCTGGACGTTTGAGGTTAGGTTTTCTTAAGAAGACCAAGCTTATTTTTCAAAGTGTTTGAGGAGACAACAGTAGGAACAACAGGTTTCTTTGGCATGACCATGAAGATGGAAGCCATTCTTCAATGGTTATGAGGATTAAGGAGATAAGACACAGTGTTGTTGTGGTGGTATAGAGAAATGGAAGTGATGATGACGACTGGAGTGACGGTATAAAATGTTGACTCCGATTAGTAGTTAGTATTACTGTTAACTTAAGTAATAAATGTTATTAAGAGTTTGGCTGTGTATGTAAATAATTGCCTAATTGGAGACTGCTCTGGGTATGAATTAGATTTAAAACAAGACAAAGAGTTAGCCATTGCTCAATGTATGTGATAAAACCCAAACATAGCTCATCCATCTAAAATCCAAGATACATTTTTTATTTTATCCCATTTAAATTAAATGTGGTCATTTCATTTTGTTAAGATTTCTTCAATCAATTTCTCTAAAGATTTGGGTGCTGGATTCCATAATGCTGCATCATATATAGATTATAGATTCCTCTTATTAGCAGTGCTGTTTCATAATGATCACAATTTAACAGTGCTAAACCCATATCAAAGTACTAATCCCAAATAGTCATATTGTTTTAGGACGATAATATTCTCTGATAGAGTTATCGACTCCAAACCTTGATTTTCAATGCAGATAAGAAATCAAAATCTCAAACCCTTAAATAGATATCGAACTCGTAATAAGCATTGTTAATACATGGATATCTGCACCGGATGATTTTATGTTTGTACAAACGTTAGGCATCATATCTCTAATGTCATAGTAGTATCTCAGTAGTAGTCTTGTCAAATAATTATTATCATTTTTTATTTTCCAAATGAAGGCTCAAATGGGGTGCCTAAGACTATATACATTTTGGGACTCAAATATGTACCTCTAAAATAACATTGTGATCAGATGCGAATAAAAATTTAAAAAATAAAAGTTAAAGTGTAAAGTTGAAACCCTACTATAGTTTAAGTTACTGGTTGGTATATATACATAGTTCCCTTCTCTTCTCCTCTCCTCTTCATCTCCTCATCAGTTCCTCTTCCTGGACCTTTTTTCATCTTCTCAGCAGTGTAAGAGTTTGAACTTATCCATTTTTTGTATAGATCATCAGCTAGAGTTATTCTATATGGTCTAATTCTTTTGTTTTGTTCTTCTGTTTTACAGAGTTTAAGAACAAAGTTTAAGCTGGTATCCTATCGATGGAGGTAAGCAAAAGTGATGTTTGTTTTAAACAACAGATAGATTGTATGCTTGATTTTCGGTTTTTTCAAATAATAGATATTCCTTGATCTTTGCAATGTTTTCTTCTTTGTTTTTTACATGAAGTTCATCAGGAATTTTTTTTTTTTTTACTAAAAAAATAAATCAATAAATTAGATTAATAACTGTATGCATAATTGTATGAAAAAGGACTAATGTGTTCTTTGTTTTAACATGAAGTTCATCAGGATTTTTTTTTATTTTTTTTAAGACTAAAATGACTTGCACTGAATAAAGCTAAAGCTGCTCAAGCTATGGACCTTGAAAAATAGAACTAGCTAGAATTACTCTCAGTTAAGTGTTTAGATCTTCTTTCTTGTAAGTTTTTTTTGAGTAGAAAGGTTAATATATTGAAAAAAGAAAAAGAACAAAAGCATACAGGAAAAATAAAAGCACAACAGTGCAACACGAGTTCAGGCAAATGCCATACTCAAACCACAAAAAAAAAAAAAACACCTTGGCAAAAAGCGAAACAACAAACTATCATTTCTTCCTGGCAGATTTTCTATGTCCTCGGCCTAGTTTGTCATTGCCCCCATTATCCTTCAAACCTAGTTTTCCAAGCTCCCTTTCCATTCTAGTCTTTTGGTATTTATCATTTAATTCGCTAAAAATGGTCCTTTTTCCTTCCTCTGAACACCCACTATTGGCTCCTATCATAACTGAAAAGTTAAACATATTCTCCACCTGTTGAGCACTAGTCCGATGTATCCTGTTTGGGATACCATCAAGAGATTTAGTCTTCACAAAATCCATCTCATCACTTGAAGAGTCCATATCTTGAGTATTATTTTCAATTGCATTAGAGACTTCAAAACCATGAGAAACACTGGACTCCAAAGGTTCTTCAAATATCTCCATACCGTTAGGTTCTGAGTCAGAGTCAGAGTCTAAAGTACTGAAAGAGTTCAAAAAGTCTAATGCCTCTTGCTTATGAACACCATCTTTTTTTCTAGAATTCTTCTTCCTTCTTGTATATGATGTCCATTTCTCCTCGGCTGGTTGAACCACCTTCTCTAGAGCTTCCGTTTCTTCACCCAATACCTCAACTGGATTCTTCTCTTTTAATACTGGGTGACCAACCTGAGCAGTCTCTAACGGAGGTCCAGTAGAGTCAATTACATTATCAGCATTTACATTCTCATGGATAGAAAGATCACCATTAGAATCTTCAATGTGCGATGGCTTTTCTATTCTAGTAACTGTCTTAGGAACCCACTTTTTGGTTATCTTTGGAGCAGAATTCGTGATGCATTTGTCACTTCTATGTCCAAAGCTTTTACAATGAGAGCAAGCAGTGGGTTTCCAGGGGTATTCAGCCCTCACCTCATACTTCTTGACATCAATTTGAAATGGAAGAGTAGCTGGAAAAGAGCACGAGGCTTCAATTTCTCATTGCTCTCATTGTAAAAGCTTTGGTATTCAGCCCTCACCTCATACTTCTTGTCATCAATTTGAAATGGAAGAGTAGCTGGAAAAGAGCATGAGGCTTCAATTTCTACACAAACCCTTGCAAAAGCCATTCTAGTCTTCATTGCAGTTGGAGCATCTGTCATGATTGGTTTGCCTACAAGGCTTGTTATCCTAGAAAATCCAGTGGCATTCCAAAGATGTAATGGAACATTTCTTAGAATCATCCATATAGGAACAGAGCTAATTGATCCAATTTGTTGTTCTATAAATGGCGACCAAGGGCTTCTTTCTTGTAAGTTGATAGATAATTTGATTACAGGATACTTGATCAGTTCCATTATTCATGTTCTTAAGCTATTCTTGCTCCATTAGCCTCACTGTAGACTTGTTTCATTGAATTAATGAATTTGATACCTTTGGATCTTAGAAATGTTGGTTTTGGTTTGCTTTTGATTTCTTGTCACTGGTTTTTAACCGAGGAATTTCAACCCTGAACCCTGACTGAGATTTCTTGTTACTGGTTCTTTCTTGTTACTATAAAGAGTTCAATAATTGTATGAAAAAGGATAATCATACTAATGGTTGGTTACCAATATTGTTTTACAGGCGATTCATGAGGAATCCAGATTATACCAAGTAGTATTCCCCTCCTGCACAGAGTATTCAGTGTACAAATCGAATTTCTTAACAGCTCATGAGGTGGTTGTCGAAGTGGAAGGTGATGAAGCAGATGCTGCTGCAAGGGTTGAAGCAGCTGGTCAAAGCGAATCTAAGGCTTTGGTTTCTCCTTCATACTTATTCCTTGGCCCAGCTCATGATCAATTCACTAGGGCTCAGCATCAAAGAGTGAAAACAAGCTTGATAGCTAATTTCTTTTCAAGGTCAAGTACTACCAATTGGAGAACGGTAGATGAAGTCAGAAGTCAATCGCACATAGAAGAATTTCAGCCAAGTCAGCAATTCGTTGCATACAAAAGTGTGATTAGACAGGTATTGAGTGCTGCCTATAACTCCACAGTTCTTACTGAGGATATCATATGCGTTTGTGAATTGTTGCTAGCTTCTAGGGCTTTAGGAGGATCTGATTCACAGGCCAGATGCACCTGTAACTATTGACTCCAATGTCTCAATTGTCAATGAAACACAATGCGGAAATACACAAACTATGACGATATAGAAAATCACTCATGCAATTACGTGGAAAAACCCCTCCAAGGTGAAGGGTAAAAAACCACGGGCAAATCTTCCACTATAACAATAATGGGTTACACAATTCTCCCAAATTTGGGGATAACAACAACCTCAAGGTGCCTATAGCACTTGGATATCAATTTGCCTAATTACACTCACCCCTAAGGATGGATCAACAATTCATTCATATATAATATGAGATTCACTATCAATTTGAGAATTAGAAGGATTTATCACTCGTCACCACCAAACTCACTCCGAGAAATACACATGCAGATATGAAGAGAAGGTCTTGTATATTGAGAAGATCCATACAAGAACGATGAATGACACTCTCTGTAGCTGCAATGTTCTCGTAGTAGACAATGAGCATCACATACTTATGTGGTGGATACTTTGTTGAAGGTAATACCTGTCCCTTACCACTCCAAACGCATGGATCTTCTCAACATCATTCAGGACATTGATCACGAGATAACCCAAAATGGTTGTTGTTGTTAGCTTTCTTGTGATGCACTTCTTGCTCAACATCACCCATCGACTTGGAACATCTTCATGAGCTTCATCTTCATTGCCATTACCATCAACATCATCATCATGTTGTTCAAGAGTAGGAACAACTGGATTTGGATCCACCGGTGAGAAAAGGTCATATCATCTTGAAGCTTTGGCATCTCAATCTTCTCAAAGTCTTCAATTGTCTAAGAGCTTCTTCATAAGTCTTCAAGGAATGGATACCGCATCCCTACTTCGATAACCTTCTTCTCAATAGAACAACTGGATTTGGATGGATCCCAAAAGTCTTCAATTGTCGGGTCTTGAGGAAATGCATCCCTACCAAACCTTCTTCTCAACTGGATTCTAACCAAACTTCTCGTTCCATAGCCTAGGAACACACACTGCTTTGCTTTGTCGTCAAGCTTTGATCTCTGATCTTTTGAGATATGAACAAATGACCTGCAACCAAACACTTTCAAGTGATCATAAGTAGGCTCTTTGTCTCTCCATACCTTTTTTGCTACTTCTCCATCTAGCGGTCTTGAAGGAGATCGATTGATCAAATACACAGCAGTATTCATTACTTCACCCCAGAAATGCTTATGCAACTTGGAATGAGATAACATGCACCTTATTCTCTCAAGAATAGTGCGGTTCATCCTCTCTGCAACACCATTATGTTGTGGAGTCTTGATCTGATTGTTCATGACGTATACCCATGCTCTTGCAATACACTTCAAGTGGCCCAATGTACTCTCCCCGTTGTCAGAACGAAGGCACTTCAAGGTTCTACCTGTTTCTCTTTCCACCATGCTATGAAACATCTTGAACACATGAACAACATCATCTTTGGTCTTGATTGCATATGACCAAACCTTCCTTGAAGCATCATCTATGAAAGTAAAAAAATAAACAGCACCACCAAGTGTTTTGACCCTTAAAGGTCCACATACATCAGAATGAACAAGATCAATAATACCAGAATTGCGCTTGGGTAAAGCTTTATGAAAAGAAACTCTAGTTTGTTTACCAACTAAACAATTAGTACACTTACCCAATTGCGTACCTTTGGAATTTGGCAAAACTTGTCTTTTGGTGAGGATTTGAATTCCCTTCTCACTAAGATGACCAAGTCTTCTATGCCATAGCTCGGAGATTGAATCTTCGTCAACAGCATTCAACTCACCTTTCAATACCTTCACTTGTGTCTTGTACAATGTGCCACACTTTTTGCCTCTTGCAATAACCATGGATCCCTTGCTTAGCTTCCATTTTCCATCACCCAAGTGATTGTTGTACCCATCATCATCTAACACTCCTGGTGACATTAGATTCAAACGAAGATCTGGTACATGTCGCACATTTCTGAGAACCAACGTACAGCCAACACTGGTCTCAACCTTCACATCACCCATTCCTACAATTTTCGCAACACCACTGTTGCCCATTTGAACGACCCAAAGTCACCAGCCTTGTAGGAGGTAAATACATCTTTATGAGGAGTAGCATGATAAGATGCACCTGAATCAACTATCCATTCTGAATCAGAACCTGCAAAACTAACACAAACATCATTACAATCTGAGAATACAATGATATCATCATTTGTCACGATAGAGCTGCAACACCATTGTCTTGGTTATTATTTCCTTTCCCCTTCTTGTGTTCTTGCTTGGCTTCCTGCATTCATTTGAATAATGACCTCTCGTATGACAGTTCCAACATTCAACTTCCTTTCTGGACTTTGATTTACCCCTTGACTTGCTACGGCCAACTTGTCTTCTGTCTTTTCTTCTACCCCGATTTTTCTGTCACAAGAGCTTGAATGAGATGAGTCTAGTGACCTTCTTCTAACTTCTTCACTCAAGCAAACTGCTAGTTGCAACAGTCATGTTCAACTTCTTGTGCTGAGCAGAATAACCGAGACAATTCCTCAATGGCTCCCAACTGTCTGGTAAAGTATTTAGCAACAAATAAGCTTGAACCTCTTCAGGAATTTTGAGGTCCATAGATGTAAGCTGATTCATGATACCCTTCATTTCATTTAAATGTTGCGCCATTGAACTCCCTTCCTTGTAACACAGCTTTCCAAGCTTTTTGAATAGAAGATCTTTTTCACAAGGAGACTTCTGATCATATATCTCCTCTAACTTGGTCCACAAAGGATATGCTAGTGTCTCACTAGCCACATGATGAAAAATTCTATCATCAATCCACTGACGAATATAACCAACTGCTTTTCGATTAGTAACCTTCCAATCTTCTGCACTTGTCGCCTCAGGCCTTACTCCCTTGCTCTCTATTGGACCATAGAGATCTTTACAATATAACTAGTCTTCCATCTTCGCCTTCCATATGACAAAGTTCTCACAGGTCAAATTGACCATTCTATTACTAGTGCTAGCTTCCGCCATTGCACGGGAGATTAGCTCAACCAAAAAATCTCGATACCACTTGTTGGGGGAGGCTTACGAAATCCGAGCCGCTATGCGCAATACGAAACCTACACGAGCAATGAAACACAATGCGGAAATACACAAACTATGACGATATAGAAGCAATCACACAATACCCGGCAATTACGTGGAAAAACCCCTCCAAGGTGAAGGGTAAAAAACCACGGGCAAATATTCCACTATAACAATAATGGGTTACACACAATTCTCCCAAATTTGGGGATAACAACAACCTCAAGGTGCCTATAGCACTTGGATATCAATTTGCCTAATTACACTCACCCCTAAGGATGGATCAACAATTCATTCATATATAATATGAGATTCACTATCAATTTGAGAATTAGAAGTGATTTGAGATACTTACTACTAGGGTTTGACAAACCCTAGAATTTTCCCCCTTTGAAGAGATGTGGAAATTGATCAATCAATTCTCCACCACAACAACCAAAAGATCCTTCAACAAGAACCCTTTCTTCTCCTCTTCAAGATGCTTCAATCTCACCAAAAATTGGTGGTTTAATCTCTCTACCTCACTCACTCTCTTTTCTTCTTCCTCTCTTTCTCTTTCTTCTTCAAAACAAGAAGAACAACCCGTGAGAATGAAAAACATTCTCCTGATGCCTTTTGTTAACAAAACACATTCACAAGGCATGTGTTAAGCTCATCCCTTAAAAAGTTAAGGGGATACCTCATTTGTTGGGCCATAAGGCAGTGACCCCAACATTAAGATCTCTCTTAAGGTGGCAAAAGTGGTTTTTGGAAGCCTCATGGATTTGGAGGTCCATAAGGAAGTTCAGCCGATTACTTCTTATGCTATCCTCATGCACAACTTGCTGAGAACTCCCAAGGATGTTGAAGTTCTCGTCGCAAAGAAAATTCTTCAACTGGACTCAAATGATTACAAGTCTGTCGTTACTATGTTTGAGGATCTCGTTAAGCTTAGGGGTCGATACCTTACCAGGTATCAATATGCAGATCTCTGTCAAGAACTTCACTTGGCCACTACTGGGTTATTCTCTAGAGCAGCCTCTGCAGTCACCAAGTCGAGGGTGGCTTACTACTCAGCTTATCTTTCAACTGCTGTCTTTCTCATGGGAATGTACAAGCTTGTTATTAAGCAGTGAATGTTTCTTTTATCTATAGACAGTATTGGTTTGCTTTTCCTATATCTATTAGTCTTTATAGTTTCTTATTTATCTATAAGCAAACATGATTTTGAGGGGTGGTATCTGGATGTATGTAGTCTTCATTGTTTCTTTTATCTATAAACAGTATTGGTTTGCTTTCGCTATATCTATTAGTATTTATAGTTTCTTTTATAAGCAGAGGAGAAAACAATAAATGAAATCAAACATCTGATTGATAAATGAAGGGAACACTAAGAATGGTTTAGATAAAATACATTCAGAGAGCTGATTACTCACTGGAAGGTGATAAAAGATAGTAGGTAAAGAGAGTTGTAAATCTCACAAAATTGGCCAAATGCACAACCAACTGGAGATCCATCCATGTATCCCTTGCAAGCCTGGAGAATCGAATGGGAGCAATGGCGGAAGTGATCATTGTCTAGACAAATTTGAGCATAGAAAGAAACAGTTGTATTATTATCACCAGCAGCTTTCTCCTCTTCCTCAATGCTCAGGCCTAACTTCAACATTCCGTGAATTCTGGCTGCAAAGATGTTTGGTTCCTTCATGCTGAAACCTGAAGTTAACAGAGCAGTCTCAAACAATAGAATCACCAAATCTTTAACGGACTTGTCATTCTTATCAGCCTCTGCCCTCTTCCTTAACTCCTCAATGATTCCATTATCATGATTTATCTCCATAGTTATCTTGCTTGACATGTAAGAGCCCATGCTGCTATACCGTAATGCCAGACCTTTCATTACTCTCTCCACTGTCCACCCAGTCACCAAGCAACAAGGAGAATCCACGATTCTGTCAGGAACCTCAACTTTCTCTACCTTGTCACCCAAAATGTCCTTGATGGTCTTGCAAAGACTTCTTCTTTTCCTCTTTCAGTTTCTTCTCTTCCTCTGTCTCATCATCTAATTTCAGCCCTTCCTTTGTTGAAGAAACAAGTTCCTTTCCATCATACTCCTTCTGCTGCCCGACTGCGTATTCATCAATAGCATCAACCATGAACAGAACTTCATAGCCTCTCTAAGAATGGAGAGTTCTCAACAGCTTTCTGTCCCTTCTTCATTCTGGTGACATAGTCCTTCAAGCTCGTCCTCATCTCATCTCCACCCTTTGTCCAGTAGCATCGGAGCAAGTCAGCAATCTTGGTTCAGTTTTGCATGTCCTCATGAATGCCCAATTTCAAGTTCTTAGAAAATGCTTCATAAAATTTCGCATAGTTTATTTCACAAGATTTATTTCTTTACAAGATCCAATCATACTAACATCTGCACCAGCGTGTAATGCTTCCATAAACTCCTTTGTTCCAGTTCTTGCTGTTGTTCCCCAATTGTTCACCAAAACTGCAAAATCCCAATAACCAAGTGACAATCAAAACCCAAATGTCAGTGAGAGTACTCAGTCAGTGGCAGAAGACTCTCAACCATCTCCTCAGTCTATGGAAGCCGGTATTGTAGCCAAGCAATGAGTCAAGTCAGCAACAACCCACTCCGACTATTATTTAGGATCCTACTTGTATTTCTATTGTTTGGTTTCTCTGAATAATGTACTTTGCTTTAATATAAATACAAGTGATCGGTCTCCACATTGGGTGTGGAAGATCTTCTACCCAAATATCTTTTCTAGCTTGGTATCAGGCTTTCGATCCAAGTCTAGCTTCCGCAACAATAAATAAAAAAAAACAAAACCCTAACCAAAAAAAAAACCCATCAACAACAACAATGGCAGATAATACAACTACTCTTCGATAGGTACAAATCCATCACCTAGTCACTTTGAAACACACATAAACTAATCACATATTATGGAAGGCTCAATTCAAGCCTATCCTGAAAGGTTATGATTTAACCGGGTTTATTGATGGAACTAAGGAAAAACCACAAAGAACTCTTCCAGAGAGTGAAGATATCAATCCTGCATTCACCACTTATGAACAGCAGGATTCTCTGATCGTTGGCTGGCTCAAATCGACCCTAACGTCTTAAGTGCTCAGTGTTGTTGCAGATCTTGATTCTGCAAAGGCTATATAGGACAAACTGGAGTCTGAGTTTGCTCCGAAAACGTTTGCACATCAAATGAATTTAAAGAGACATCTTCATAACCTAAACAAAGGTAATAAGACTTAAAGGCTTATTTAAATGATGCTAAACGATTGTTTGATCAGCTTGCTGCCACTGGTTACACAGTACCGTCTCATGAAATAAAATAGTCCATTTGCAATGGATTAAATCATACATATGATCCTATTGTTACTGCGTTGAGTACTGCTGAAGCAATGGATATTGCGACTTTTAATACTCATCTTCTGACATATGAGATGAGGCTTGAGCATCAAATGGCACAGATTCAACATCCGGTTGCCAATGTTGTCACCTCCAACTACTCTTCTACAAGCAGGAATGCACCAAGGAATGTTGCTAATCAGCCAAGAGGACCGAATCCACCAAACAACACCAACCGTCGTCCACAACAACCCCAGAGAGTTGCAGCTCATGGTCCAGTTCTCTGTCAGATTTGCAAAAAACGCAACCATACTGCGAATCGATGCTGGTTTCGATATGACAAGGGATATGCCCCTCAACACAGGACAACTGAAGCTTACATTGCTTTTCCTGGTGGACAGGTGGATACACAATGGGTTACTGATACTGGTGCTATGCATCATATAACTGCAGATGTCAATAACTTATGCATTCCACACGAGTATGAAGGGACGGACCAAGTGAGGGTTGGTAATGGCACTGGTCTTGATATTGAGCATATTGGTAACGCTACATTCACTCATAATGCACGCTCCTTTGTTTTAAATAATGTGTATCATGTCCCGAAAATCAAAAGAAATCTTCTATCAGTGTCACAATTCTGCAAAGATAATCATGTATTTTTTGAGTTTCACACCAACTTTTTTCTTGTGAAGGACAAACGCACAGGAGCAACGCTGCTAAAGGGAGGAATGAGAATGGGTTATACTTGGTCGATGAACTAGGTGCATTTGATCACTCCAAAACCCCACAAACCTATCTCTCGTCCAGTCTACCTGTGTGGCATTAGCGCCTTGGTCATCCAATGCTAGGCACTGTCTCAAAAATAGTTAGAAATTTTTCACTTCCCGTTTTGAATAAGAAATTTGAATATTGTCACTCTTGTCATGTTAGCAAGAGTAAGAAGCTTCCTTTTTCTCTCAGTACTACCACTTTTGATAAACCTTTAAGTTTAGTTGTTTCTGATATTTGGGTGTCTCCACAAATTTCTAGAAATGGTTTCCGTTACTACATGTTATTAATGGATGTTTTCTCTCATTATACTTGGGTTTTTCCTATGGTTCAAAGATCAGATGCCTACAATATTTTTGTTCAGTTTCATAAACAGGTAGAAAACTTAACTGGTCACAAAATTCAAATCTTCCAATCTGACAATGCTCTTGAATACAAAAGAATCACTTCATATCTAAACAATGTTGGCATTCAACATAGGTTTTCTTGTCCCCATACATCAGATCAAAATGGTCTTGCAGAGAGACGCATAAGGCACGTCACGAAAAGTGGCCTTGCGCTTTTATTTCATGCTCATCTGCCAAAGGAATTTTGGTCCGAAGCTTTCACCACAGCATGCTATCTAATTAATAGAGTTCCAAAGTTTGTTTCTCATACACACACACCTCTTGAACTGCTATATAATAAACAACCATATTATCGGTTTTTACGTGTCTTTGGTTGTCTTGCATATCCTTTCCTAAGACCCTATACCTCCAACAAGTTAGAGCCGAGATCTCAACCTTGTGTATTTTTAGGTTATAATGCAGCGCATAAGGGCTATATATGTCTTCATCTTCCATCAAACAGGCAGTACATTTCACGCCACGTGAGATTTGAAGAAACAACGTTCCCATTCTCCCCTCAACAGCAGAAATCTCCTGAAGTTTGTCAACAACCAACTGCAACAAGCACGAACTTTCTTGGCTCAGCAGTTTTCAAGCAAATGACGCATGTACAGCCTCAGCTTCAGCAGCCAGCATCTCCAGCGCTCTTACTGCCCAACTCTCCGGTACCTGCTCAGAATTCTCCATTGAAAACTCCAGTAATGTCAGCTGAGATCCCATCACCTGCTGCATCTTCTACAAACAATGTGTCTGCTGCTCATACTTTGATAGAACAGCAGAAACAGGGTCAGAAAATGGTAACTCGAGCAAAATCAGGTATCACCAAGCCAATTCAAAAGTTATGTCTGATAACTACTAAATATTCTTTACATGATGAACACTTTATGGAACCCACATGCTACTCAAAGGCCTGCAAGATACCAGATTGGAGGGAGGCCATGGACAATCAAATTAATGCGCTCATTCGTAATGGGACTTACTCGCTGGTGAAGTATGAAGATGGCATGAACATTGTGGGTTCAAAATGGGTTTTCAGTATTAAACGAAACCCAGATGGATATATACAACGTCATAAAGCACGTTTAGTGGCCAAAGGATTTACTCATCAAGAGGGTGTGGATTATGATGAAACATTTTCTCCAGTTATAAAACCAGCTACCATCAGGCTTGTTCTATCTCTAGCTGTTATGAATAATTGGAAATTACGACAGCTAGATGTGGAGAACGCGTTTTTACATGGCGTTTTGGAGGAGGAAGTTTATATGAAGCAGTCGGCTGGTTATGTGGATCCCAACTAACCTAATCATGTGTGCAAGTTGCATAAATCCTTGTATGGGCTCAAACAAGCGCCACGGGCTTGGTTATCTCGTCTTAGCAGTCATCTCCTTCAGCTAGGGTTCAAGGCGTCAGTTGCAGACTCCTCTTTGTTCATCAGAAATTCTGCTGGCTCTACTACATACATGTTGGTTTATGTTGATGACATAATTGTTACTGGTTCCAACTTTCAGCTGATAGACTAATTGGTGGCTGATTTAGGTACTGTTTTTGCTGTTAAAGACATGGGAGTTTTGTCTTACTTTCTTGGTGTTGAGGTACTGACTCAGGGGAACAATCTAGTTCTCTCCCAACGCAAGTATATTTCGGATTTACTTCATCGCACAAAGCTGGAAGGTGTTAAGCCTGTTTGTACTCCTCTAGCAGCTAATACAAAAATTCAGCGGCTTGGTACTGAGAAGTTTATGGATTCTACTCTCTACAGGAGTGTAGTTGGAGCGCTGCAGTATCTGCATATTACACGACCTGACATTGCAGTGGCAGTAAACAAGGCTTGCCAGTATATGCATGAGCCTTTCGTAGAGCATTGGGAGCTGGTGAAACGTATCTTGCGCTACTTGAAGCAGACTATAGATTATGGTTTATTCTTCAAACCTGCAAAAGATTACTCACTTAATGCTTACTCAGATGCAGATTGGGCAGGGTGTTTAGATGATCGCAGGTCCACTAGTGGTTATGGTATCTATTTTGGGGGCAATCTAATTTCATGGAGTGCAAATAAGCAAAAGACCGTTTCAAAGTCTAGAACCGAATCAGAGTATCGTGGCATTGCTATTGCCACTTCAGAACTCATCTGGATCCAATCTTTGTTGAAAGAATTAGGGGTTCAAACTCCTACTCCTTCCTTATCGTGTGACAACCTAGGTGCTACTTTTATCGCTTGGTTTAAAGTCGTCAGCCCGACTATCTCCTTGCTTTCTACGACTCCTCCAGAGGGAGTGCATCCACAAAATTAGCTCCTTCCACCACTTCGGAAGTGAAATTTTCATAATATGGTTTCAACCGGTGCCCATTAACTTTAAGTTCCTTGCCTGTATCTATGCTACGAATTTGTACTGCACCATGAGAAAACACATTAGTAACAATGAAAGGTCCAATCCATCGTGACATTAGTTTTCCCGGAAATAAATGCAAGCGAGAATTAAACAAAAGCACTTTCTGCCCAACACAAAATTGTTTTCTAGAAATCATAGTATCATGAAAGGCCTTCGTTTTCTCTTTATAAATGCGAGATCTTTCAAATGCATCATTGCGAAGCTCTTCTAGATCTTGGAGTTGTAGATTCCTTTGCTTTCCAGCCCCATCCATCTCCATATTGCATTGCTTAATCGCCCAAAACGCCTTATGTTCAATCTCCACGAGTAAGTGACAAGGTTTACCATACACAAGCCTAAAGGGAGACATCCCAATAGTTGTCTTGTATGCAATTCTATACGCCCATAAAGCATCATTTAATCGCATGCTCCAATCTTTCCTTGTTGGATTCACCGTCTTCTCTAGAATGGATTTCACCTCCCGGTTAGACACCTCGGCTTGTCCATTTGTTTGGGGATGATAAGGTGTTGCAACCTTATGTGACACATTGTACTTCTTCAACAAGCTTTGCAAAGTCCTGTTGTTGAAGTGAGAACCCCCATCGCTAATTATGGCTCTTGGAATTCCAAACCTTGCAAAAATATTAGCTTGCACAAAATCTGAAATAACCTTGGAATCATTAGTAGGGGTGGCCTTAGCTTCCACCCATTTAGAGACATAATCAACAACAAGTAAGATGTAAAAATTCCCATGAGAGTTGACAAAAGGACCCATAAAATCAATACCCCATACATCAAAAACTTCAATAAATTGAATAAAAGTTTGTGGCATTTGATTTCGGGCACCTAGATTTCCTGTTCTTTGGAACCTATCACAAGTTGTACAAAATATATGTGCATCCTTAAATAAGGTTGGCCAATAGAAACCGCTTTCAAGTACCTTGTAAGCGGTTCTTTTACTTCCAAAATGTCCTCCGCAAGCATAGGAGTGACAAAATGACAAGATAGAATTAAACTCAGATTCGGGAACGCACCTTCTCATTACTTGGTCGCTGCCATGTTTCCATAAGTATGGATCATCCCATATATATTGGTTTCCTAACCTCTTTAGTTTGTCCCTATCAGCACGAGACAAGTTCCTTGGGATTTGTTTAGTTACCAAGTAATTCACAATGTCAGCATACCATGGTTCTCCAACGGTAATTGAGAATAGTTGCTCATCCGGGAAACTTTCACGCAATGGGATAGATTCCTTGTCCACATCAAGACGGCTCAAGTGATCCGCAACGGTGTTCTCAATTCCTTTCTTGTCCTTGATTTCAATATCAAACTCTTGTTAGAGTAGAATCCATCGTATGAGACTCGGTTTCGCTTCTTTATTCATTAGCAAGTACCTAAGAGCTGCATGGTCAGAATAAACAACAACTTTTGTATCAATTAAATAAGAGCAAAATTTCTCCAATGAAAATACAATAGCTAAAAACTCTTTTTCAGTAGTTGTGTAGTTTTGTTGGGCTTCATTTAATGTTCTAGAAGCATAATAAATGGCATGAGGTATCTTCCCTACACGCTGCCCAAGCACCGCACCAACCGCGTAGTCACTAGCATCACACATGAGCTCAAAAGGCTTGCTCCAATCCGGTGGTTTAATGATAGGGGTTGAAATAAAAAGTTCTTTCAAACGATTGAATTCCGCCATACACTTTTCATCAAAGTTAAAAATCACATATTTTTGCAATAAATTGCAAAGTGGTGATGCTATCTTGGAAAAATCCTTGATAAATCTACGATAGAAACCTGCATGACCAAGAAAAGAGCGTATCTCCCTCACCGTAGTGGGAGGGGTTAGAGCACGAATAAGGTCTATCTTAGATTTATCAACTTCCAATCCCTTAGAAGATATTATATGGCCTAAAACTATGCCATGAGTTACCATGAAATGGCACTTATCCCAATTAAGCACAAGGTTTGTTTCAACACATCATTCAAGGATCAATGACAAGTTGTTCAAACAAAGGTCAAATGAATCACCAAAAACACTAAAGTCATCCATAAACACTTCAATGATGTTTTCAACATATTCGGAAAAGATACTTACCATAAACCTTTGAAATGTAGCTAGAGCATTGCATAAGCCAAAAGGCATCCTTCTATAAGCAAAAGTACCGAAAGTAAAAGTGAAAGTGGTCTTCTCTTGGTCCTCCGATGCTATCACAATCTGATTGTACCCTGAATAACCATCAAGGAATCAATAATAAGCATGTCCAGCTAAACGTTCAAGCATTTGATCAATAAAAGTTAAAGGAAAATGATCCTTCCTTGTAGTAGCATTCAACTTTCTATAATCAATACAAACCCTCCAACCGGTTTGCACATGAGTTGGGACAAGTTCGTTCTCATCATTCTCTACCACCGTTACACCTGATTTCTTTGGTACAACTTGTACCGGGCTTACCCACTTGCTATCGGATATGGGGTAGATAACACCCACTTCCAAAAGCTTGCGTATCTCCCTTTTCACAACTTCCATCATGGAAGGGTTCAAACGACGTTGCGCTTCCCTTGTAGGCTTTGCATCATCCTCCAAACGAATCTTATGCATACAAACGGCAGATCTTATACCCTTGATATCAGCGATTGTCCATCATATGGACGTCTTGTGCTTCCTTAGCACCCTTAGAAGCTTTTGCTCCTGTAATTCACTAAGATCGTTAGAAACAATCACATGTAATTCCTCATTGTCACCCAAGTACAAGTAATTTAAGTGACTTGGAAGAGGTTTCAATTCCAACTTTGGAGATTTAACAATAGAAGGTAAAATCTTTTCATCACTGCATGGTAAAGAAATAAAAGAGATATTATGAGTTTCCGGACATCCTTGTAGTGTGTTGAGATCACCAAGGGCTTCCTTAACTTCGTTACCACACTCTACTCCATCATCCATGGATGTAGTTAAAACAGTTTCCAAAGAATCATCACCATTCAATTCAAACACTTTTTGCGCCAATGCATCCATAACATCAACGGAGAAGCAAGAGTGGACATCACTAGGATAACGTATTATTTCTCCGTCAAACTCCATAGTCAACGTTCCCTTGTCTACATCAATGATCGTCTTGGACGTTTTCATGAAGGGACACCCAAGTACCAATGGAAGAGACGAGTCCGGTGCACCTTCATCCATCTCTAACACACAAAAGTCAGCTGGAAATACAAGTTGATTAACCTGCACAAGAATATCCTCAACAATACCCATTGGGTAAACATTTGAGCGATCGGCTAATTACAACACAATTTCAGCCTTTTTCAAAGGACCTAGATTAAGTGAATTATACATGGATGCCGGCATAACATTAACGGATGCACCTAAGTCTAACATTTCTTTGTTAAAAGTGGTGTTACCAATTGTGACGGGAATTTCAAAGCTACTGGGATCCTTGCATTTCAGTGGGAGTTTGTGTTGTAAGATTGCCGAAGCATTCTCCCCCACACTTAGCACTTCATTGCCTTTAAGCCTTTGCTTGTTGGTACACAAGTCCTTCAACACTTTCGCATACTTGGTAACTTGCTTGATAGCATCAATGAGTGGTATATTCACATGAATCTTCTTGAGAACGTCTAAAATCTCCTTTTCTAGTTCCGCCTTCTTAGAACTTGCAAATCTGCGAGGAAAAGGTATAGGAGGAACATAAGTAGAAACCGAAGTTTTAGAGTTAGGAATTGGTACCTCGGGTGTTTGGGGAATTTCATCCCTCTTTTCCTCCAAAACCGGCTCCATTGGAGCTTCTTCCTCACCCAAATCAGTAACTTTGGGTTGCTCAAGTTGTGTACCACTTCTCAACGTAATAGCATTGACACCCTCCTTTGGGTTGATAGGTTGAGAAGGGAGTATCCCACTATTTTGTACCTTTAATTTGTTGATATCAATCTCTATGGAGCCCACTTGAGTCTGCAAATCCTTAATCGCCCTCTTGGTTTCTTGTTGGCTCTCCTTGAACATGGTAGAAATACCTTGCATCATTGTTTGTAACTTTGCATCGATATCGGAACCTTGGTTTTGAACCGGTTGTTGTGGTTGCTGAAATTGCTGTTGTTGTTGTTGAAATTGTTGTTGTTGCGGTTGAAATTGTTGTTGAGATTGAAATTGTTGTTGTTGTTGCGGTTGAAATCCACTTGGACGGTTGAAGGTAGGTTGTTGAACCACACCTTGCTTGTTGGCATAGCTGAAGTTTGGATGATCTCTCCATCCCGGATTGTAGGTGTTAGAATAGGGATAATACCTTCTTTGTGGGTTTGGAAAAACCGCATTAGCTTGCTCCAACTCTTCACCATACGAAGGTAATATGACCGCAGCCATCTTTTGCATCATTTGCTCCATATTGTCCATCCTTTGATCATAGTGTGATGATGAAGAATCACTAACTTCATGCACTCCCCTAATCATTGGTTCACCTCTTGTGTAGAATTGTTGCGAGTTTGCATCCATGCTTTCAATCAACTCGGCAGCTTGGGCGACCGTCTTTTTCACTAGTGCACCACCACCTGCAGCATCAAGAAGATACCTATCACTTGATTGGAGGCCTTCGTAGAAGTACTGGATTATCATAGCGTCACTGAATTGATGGTGAGGACAGCTTTCCACCAATCTCTTGTATCGCTCCAAACATTCATACAAAGACTCTCCCGCAAGTTGCTTTATTCCGCAAATCTCTTTGCGAATTTGAGTAGCCTTTGACGCAGGAAAATACCTCTCTAAAAAGAGTTTCTTCAACACGTTCCATGTAGTGACACTTCCATCTGGCAAACAATATAACCAATCCTTAGTGCTGTCAACCATAGAAAATGGAAAAACTTTCATCATTGCACCATCGGCTTCGGTCTCTGCTAGAAGCATAGCCTTGAAAATGGTATAAAACTCCATGAGATGCTTGTTTGGATCTTCATTCGCCATACCATGAAACTTTGGCAACTCTCTAAGCAACCCAGGCTTGATCTCGAAGGTTGAGTTGGTTTGAATATACCACCGTTGTGCATCAAGCCTATGAGAAGACAAATCCTTGAGTGTACGATTTGCGTCACCCATTGCTTCTTCCTCTTCAACTATTGGTTCTTCTACAAATGGAACCTCTAGTTATTCTTCTAGTTGTAACTCTTCTTCCACTTCTAACTCTTGCTCTTCCGTTCTTGACTTGGTTGGAGTATTGTGCCTCTTCGAGTAGAAATCCCGCACCTTGGATAGTTCCAATTCTTAGAAGCCAGGGATTAGGTACCTGAAAAACAATTCTCACAAACAAGTAAGAAACAAGACAAGAAACGGAAAGAAAATATGCAAGCAGAAAAATGATAAAAAAAAACTAAAAACTTAGTAACAAGCCATTTGCCTCCCCGGCAACGGTGCCAAAATCTGGTCGGTTGTCAGCCGACGCAAATATAATTTCACTTTCTTACTTCCTAAAATAAAAATAGTATGCGATATGAAAGAGTTCGTATCCACAGAGAGGCTTTTGTTGTTATAAATTTTTTCAGTTTCTTAGTAACCAAGGGGGGGGTTTTGATTTATCAAAGCAATAAAAATGAATTGAAAGCAAAGTAATAATAAAAGTAATCAATAAGGAGAAAGTATTGGTCACGGGATAGTTTCATTCACAAACTCGAATTATCAACAATGACTAGAATTGAAATTTTAATCTCTCATTTACTAAAAGTCCTAGGATACCTTGATCACAAGAGTATCCCGCTAATTCCCTGATTTCATCACAACCACATTAAAAGATGCATATGTGAATTCTTCCTAGAAAGCAACCTAAAGTGTAAAAGCAAATTAGATTTAACTCCCTATATGCAATAATCTATATGGAATAAGACTAATCAAGGCAATCAAAATGTGTAAAAGCACTAAATCAATTTAACCCAAGTTATGATTCATATGTGACTAGTAGGATATATCTCTACAAGCACTACCCACATTTATGCTACTTAGAATCAGGGACAAACAACGTTTTCGTATTGAAAACCCTAGTATAGCTCTAGATATGAAAGCAAATCGGATTGATTCCGGACTCAACCAAATAAACAATCAAATCATAAACAATATGAACAATGAATCATAAACGTAAAATCTTTGAAACAAAACTAATACATTGAATCAAATCTTATTTGTGAAATCCACTTATTATCCCATAACCAATAAAAGGTATTTAGCTACTCATAGTTTTTAGATTCAACATAATTATTATCAAAAATAAAATGAAGAACATGAAAAATAAACGAAAGTAAACCCTAGTAGAATCGCTCTCTTCCAAACTCCAGTAGAAAAAATACGTGATGTATGATATCTCCCAAAAGAATAGAAACTCTTTGTTTTTATAGCTCTTCCAACTTTACATATTTGGTCTTCAAAGCCCAGAGTCCATATGCTCCAATAGTATGATGAACACCAAGCCCATGTAACAAGTGTGAGAAACCCATGTGAAGATATGACCCAAAAATTGTTCACCGGAAAACTGTGTTTTTGGCCGGAATATGGCTGGAATCCGGCGCCGGAAAGTATCCCCGGGACGGGTCAAACGAACCAACTCGGGTCAACTCAGAAAGTCAACTAAGTCAACACCGGGTTAGTCGAGTCAACTCAGTGTTTTCAGATCTGAGTCATGGCCACAGTCAGCTAGCTAACTTGGGTGAGTGTACTAGTTACCAGGCCAAAGCCATTTGCACAGGCTCGAGCTTTCTGTCCAGCCATGATGGCTGAACATACTACAATTCCTACAACATCAATTCCTTCCTCATACCACCTTTGAATTGCATTTAACTTATAACTGAAACTCATTCTGGACTGGAGTACCACTTATCTGCTTCACTCCAACTGCTGCAACTCTCTCTTGCAGCTCCCAGTTTCCAATTATTCACACAGCAGCGCTTAAGCTAATGCACCTGCAATTCAAACCCTCTCAGCTTCAATTTCTGCCTAAAGCCACTAGCACATTCCACCAAAACCATCTCCTGCAATTCTCATTAACAGCAGTTGCAGTTGTTCAACTCCAGTAACTCAACCAATTTACACCAGTCCATTGCAACTCAGTACTTGCGGTAAACCAAATTCAATAAAAAACCCATCCTTCCATTCCCTGTTCACACAGCATACACATCACCACCTGAGACTATAACATCAAACCCAGCAGCTACAATTCCATCCCCACCTGTGATTCATAACAATCCACATATTCACTGCCCTCATGACCATCACCTGCAACTCCATTTGCTACCTGCAACCTGCATTCTATTGCAGCATTTCCAGTACCCATGGTAGTTTCAGTACCACCTACAATTCATCAGTCACCACTAGCTCCAACTCCCTGACTTCAATACCAAATCACACTGAAAATTCTTAGTACCCATTCATCCATGCCAATCAGTTCATCACCTCAAACACGGCTGTAGACACATCTCCACTCAACAACAGCTGCACCACTATTTTAGTTCACAAGATCAGCTTCAGATTACATCTAAACCCAGCTGCACCAAGCCATTGCTTGCATCTCTAAATCACCAGAGTCACCACCTGAGCTGCAAACTTCTCAATTGAGCCTCCACTGCCTTCTGCAAATAGTTACAAGACCACCACCAGCTGCAATTCATATCAAAAACCTCAGCAGCTGCAACACTAACTGAAATGCCAACCCTGAACTAGAAGCCTTATCTCAGCTCAAGACTTCCAACACAGTAGCAACCCACCTTCTAATTCATTACTCGCCATCCTGCATCTTTGCAATCTCTTATTTACCTTCTCTCTGCCATACCTAAACCATCACCAATGGCACCAGTTCATTGCACCTGCAACAACTTCCATCATCCTCAACTTTCTGTAGCTCATTTGCATCTGCATATTCAATGCCAGCTTTGAATCCATTGCAGCAATTCCTTAACCTGAAACTTAGGCATTCATCTAAACATTTCAGCCTTCAAACTAGCATCACCAATAACTCTCTAGATTCAACAATTTCTGCTCAATAGCAGCTACACCTACAAGTCAAGCTCAACACCCAGTTCTTTAGATACCATTCAACACCACCAGCTGCAACTCCCATTTCAGTTCCATGCTAACACCAATTATTCACAGCTCCATCCTGCTCGACTGCATGAACCAATTGTAATGGCCTTGTTGCACATGCCACACCTTTATGCCTGCAAAACCAGTTCCAATCCCTGTTTCTAACTAGAACTCATCTCAAGAGCTTAACCCCATTCATGATTCTTGGAACCCTGATTGTTCTCAACAGATGCTTCAATCCATCTTCTGAGAAACAAACCCATTTTTAATTCATCATCTCCATTTCGATCTCAAATTCACTGGTTCCACAAATACAAACCCTAACTTCCATTAGCTTCAAAAACTTCATCACACAAACTCCATCTCGACCCTGCAATAACAGTTAGTCGATTGAGACATCTAACTGCTTCACAATCAGTAAACCCATCTTCTCATTTAAAATCTTTGCCCCTGAGATCAATGGCAACAAAACCCACAGATCCCCTTCTCTTTGTTATTTAAATTCAGCATCAATTTCTCTAAATCCCCATGAAAATCCGCAGCCATCTCTCTCTGAATTTCAGACACCAGAAGCCCTATTCTCAGATTTTGAGGTGCCGCCATACTTCTTCCATTTTCAGGCAAAGAAGGTAATGATGAGAACAAAATTGTATTTTCTGAATTTTAGGTTGCATAGGAAAAATGGATTCATATTGACACCCCATTTTAGTGGTTAAGGGGTAACCAGCTCACACATGGCCCGTCGGTCCCAGATAGCCGACAACCCATTCGCTTCTTTGCTCAACTTGTCAGTTTTAGGCAATTGACAATTTATTATTCCTCTCCTTAGCTGCCCATACTTGCCCGCTCCAAATATAACTCGCATGTGAATTGACCTTTTCGCCTTTTAGGCTCCAAATGGGCAATTTTCCTTCTTTTGCCCCCAAGTGCTCCATTGCACCTAATAATCTCAAATTCACACATAAGATACATATTTCACAAAATAAATAGCAAAGAAAGAATAAATACTAGATATAAAATTAGGTGTTTACAACACCTATCACTGTTGCTGAAAGAACGGCGCTGGTTCAAGAGTTTGAGCTGAATTGAGAAGCAGCAACAAGTTGGGTTCGTAGAAGAATCGAAATGGAATAAGGGTATGCAGTGATGATGAACAAGAGGACTGAGAGCTGTTTTTTGTATCTATAAAAGATTTGTGAGAATGGGTTGGTGTTACAAAATTGAATTGCTACAGGGAAGGAGATATTGAGAGCTTAAGCTAGCTGAAGTTAGCATCATCACCAGAACACACAATCAGTGCTTGATAAAATGCCTAAGTGAGTACTCTTGCACCAGTTCACTTAATAGCAGTAGCTAGCCATTGGTGGGTCTGAACTGGAGCTTACTATGGTGGAGATGGCATAACTAGGAAGTGCAATTACAGGTGGAAGCTTGTGGTTGTGGCCATGAATGACAGGGAAGGTTAGCTGTTAATGGGTTTGATTGAATATGGTGGTTCTTGTCTTGCAGAGATGGGCCGCTATTGCAGGTGGAAGTATGGTCTGGTGGTTTCAATAGTTTGATGGATGCTGATACTAAGGAGATTGAGCTGTGCAGCTGAATTGTGGCAATGAGTTGGAGTGACTGTTTTGCTATTGTTCTGGAAGAGAGCAGACATGTTCCAGCAATACAGTAAGCATCTGCAGTATGAATGAATCAAGGTGCAGGAAATGGTAAAAATGCTGCTGTAATTGTGCTTGATTTGTTGCAGGAATGAGCTCGGATTACAAGGCAAGGAGGTGGCACAGATGCTATGATTGTTGGAGCTACATATGGTGGATTTGTGGTTTGAGTAAGAAGATGCATAGTTATGGGTGATACAGGGCAATGAACTGCGGGTGGTGTTGCTGTTACAGGGTTTGGATGTATGACTATTACAAGGATCAATTGCAGGTGATGCTTTTCATGGTTATATGCTTCTAGTGGTCTTGGTGGTTGCAACTACAGGTGCAGATGAGATTGGTTGGTTGGGGCAGTAGTGCAGAGTTCAAGATTGCAGAAGGGTGCAACTGTGATGGGAGATTGCAGGTGGAAGTGTTCATATTCATGGAACTGATGGTGATGTAAGGCGAAGTGGCAACGAAAACATTGGTGGTGGTCATATGGAGTTGTGTGGCTCTAGTACTGTAATGGAACTGGAGAGCAATGGAGTTACAGTTGTGGTGTTGTATAGTATGTATTGGTGGATAGTTTCGAGCTGAGCTAAGACTGTGAAGTGAACTGAGATGAAAACTGGTGAGATTGTAACAAGAGACAAGGTGATGCTACGGAAGGACAAGTGCAGGGCCATCTTGGATGGGTGCGCATTAGTGAACTGCAATGGTGCAGCACAAGTTCAAAATGGCCTAGGCCTATGCTAGTTAGACCCTGACTCAACCATTCATGTCAGCCTTAATTCAGTTGACTCATCTTGACTCGGTCTGACCGAGTTGATCAACAAAGGCGGCCAAAGATAATTTTCCGGTGACCGGATTCCGTCGATGACGTCATCAATACCGGCGACCAGTTTTGGACCCAAAATTCCAGAGACATATTTCTCACACATGGGCTTGGGGGACTAGTAGATGGACGTGGACTTGAAGATTTTGAAGGCTAGACCTAATTTTGGAACAAGAAGAGCTATAAAAGAGAAGTCTTTTCTCAAAACCTGAGATGTATCTCTTCTTCTACTTTTGGTTCTAGGGTTTGTGAACATGATAGGCTTTCTCTTTCTTCTTGTTATGAACTCCATGAACATGAGCTAGAGTTTTATTATTGGTTATGGAATAATCGGATTTCACATAATATGATTCTTTGATTCAATATATTAGTTTTGTCTCATATTTATCGTTCACGATTCTCTGAAAATAGGGTTGCATGATTGAATGTTAGTTTTGTCAAGTTGCAAATTGGTATAACTCATAATCATACCTATTGCTAGTTTAGGGTTTATTATACGAAAAAGTGATATTCCTTGAATACAAGTAGCATAATTGTGAAGATTGCTTGTAGTGATACATCCTAATAATCACAAGTGATTCGTGACCTTTGTTAAATTGAATTAGTGCGTTTTCCACGTTCGATTGCTTTGATTGGCCTGATTTCATAGAACTTAATGCATCTAGGGAATTAAACTTGATTAGTGCTTTTACACGTTAGGTTGTTCTTTAAGATAGAACTCATATTCGCATCTTTTAATGTGTTTGTTGATGACAAAAGGAGATTAGCGGGATATTCTTGTTATCAAGATATTCTAGGGCTTTTGATAAAAGTTGAGATTAAATATCAATTCTAATTATTGCTTTGAAAACATATTTGTGAATGAAGATGAATCCTTAACCAATATTCTCAATACTTTGATTTGTTTATTTTTCTTTGTTTGCCTTTATTTTATTTTAGCATATAAAAATCAGAAAACCCCCGGTGTTATTTATAAGAAACCAATAATATTTTGACAACCTAGACCTCTCTGTTGGATCGATCCTTTCTTTCCCTTGCTATATTTATATTTTGAGTAGTAAGAAAGTGTAATTATTTTTGACGCATACGACAACGATCAGTTAGATCTGATCCTGTTAAACCTAAATGTCTTCTATCATGTGTATATGGTTCTCCATATCCACAAGAAAAGAAATCTCAATGGAATTTCATCAAAACTGTGTGTGATACTTACAATATTGATTCCCCCTGGATCCTTCTTTGTGATTTAAACATTACCATGCATCCTGATGAGAGAGCTAACAACTCTAATTCTTCTTCAAAATCATCAAAAATAGTTCAGATGATTCATGATACTGGACTATCTGATTTGGGATATCATGGAAGTCCATATACATGGACTAGTGGTAAAAATGGTACCGGAGGATTCATATCTAGATTAGATAGAGCTATCATCAATTCTAATTGGTTGGTAACCTTTCCTGATACTGTTCTAAAACACCTACCTATTCTAGGATCAGATCATTGTCCCATTTTCTTAGATTTTTACCCTAATGATACCATTAAGAGTAGAAACTGGAAGTTTTTTGAATGTTGGTGTTGATGGTGGTTTTTACCCTAAGGTTAAAATCGAAAAAAACATAAACCCTAGTAGACAGTAACGCCACAACATCTAAGTAATAATCATTTACTAGGCACATTTATTGAAATCTTTAATGTATCTGTAAATAATTACCAGGGTATCTTTTTCAATTAGGGTTACGACAAGCCGAACCCAAATTCCCACGTGTGCTAATGGCAAATAATGCCAACCACACTAACCGCGCCAAAGCATGCCAACCGTGCTAGCCGCACCTCCGTGCTAATGGAAAACCATGCCATCCACACTAACCAAAGTGTGTCGACCATGCTAGCCACACCCCTGTGCCAATGGCAAATCATGCCAGCCACACTAACCGCGCAAAAGCATGCCAACCGTGCTAGCCGCACCTCTGTGCCAATGGCAAACCATGTCATCCACACTAACCAAAGCATGCCAACCAGGCTAACCGCACCCCTGTGCCTACGGCAAACCATGCCAGCCACACCTACCACGCCATGCCATACACACCTCGCCATGTCCCCATACCAACTTAGCAGCGCCACTATACTGGCCTTCCCTGCGCGGATACCAAAATGAAGGCGTGCAACAATCAATGGTTGCCCCTCAATCCCAAGATAAAATCATGGCCGTCTAAGGTAACCAAACGACCTTTAGCCCAAAACCCTAGCTTGGTCATGCACCTAGCCAAATCTAGACATGCCATGTACCCATGGCAAACCCTTGGCCCCACATGCCAATCCAAAACCGCACCTAGCCAAAGCTAGCCATGCCATGCTCCCATGGCAAACCCTTGGCCCCACATGCCAAGCCAAAACCACACCATGACAAAGCTATCCATGCCATGCGCCCATGGCAAACCCTTGGCCCCACAAGCCAAGCCAAAATCGCACCTAGCCAAAGCTAGCCATGCCATGCGCCCATGGAAAACCCTTGGCCCCACATGCCAAGCCAAAACCGCACCTAGCCATAGATAGCCATGCCATGCGCCCATGTAAAACCCTTGGCCCCATATGCCAAGCCAAAACCACACGTAGCCAAATATAGCCATGCCATGCGCCCATGGAAAACCCTTGGCCCCACATGTCAAGCCAAAACCGCACCTAGCCAAATCTAGCCATGCCATGCGACCATAGAAAACCCTTGGACCCACATGCCAAGCATAAACCATGCCAAGGCATGCCTAGCCGTGCCACCATGATGGAATTCCCTACACGACTACCAAAACGAAGGCGTGCAACAATGAACGGTTGCCCTTCAACCCCAGGAGAAAATCCTATCCATCCAAGGTTACCATACATCACATGGTAACCTTTGGCCACGCCAAACCATGCCATGCCAATGGCATGCCAACCTAACTACGCTACTATGTTGGACTTCCTCATGCGGCCACCAACGAACGAAAGCGTGCGACGATCAACGGCTACCTTGCCTCTTAAGATGCAATATCTCGACCGTCGAAGGTCACCAAGCTACCAAGTCTCCCAAGCTCGACTTTCCAGGAAACCACGACGTGCCACATGTTTTCCAAAAAAACATTCGAGACATCAAACACATATCACAAACTGGGGGATCCTCTTTGGGTATTGGTTTGGAGGTTTACAGCGTGCGGCGTACACTACGCCCGTCATAAGGAAGTGTCATAAGGGTGAGGCGGTCAGTAAATATAGGGAGTCAATGGTGAAATGCTCAACAATTAATTTCATGCATTAACATCCTTATGAAACATCAATTCCTTAGGTTAATAGTTTTATGGAACATCAATTCCATGCATGTGGTTATCACCTCCTCCCATTTACTTACCCATTTATCCATCCCTTAATGAGACCATAGTATGTTTCACTTCGACTTGTATAAATAGGTCTTACCTATTTCCATAGAACAACAAGTTCATTCGGGAATATACAACACTCAGAAAATACTTGCTAGATTACCATTTGCTAGCCTTCTCATTTTTCTGATACAAGTCGTAGTAACACAACTACTCTTGCAGAAATCAACTATTCTGGTCTCATCACTTTCCTTGCTTCCCTCCCCAAAACCAACATATTCTCCTCCACTTTGTGAGCGAAGCAAGTCTGGAGCGGCCATTTGGTTTAGGACGGACTTGTACAGATTGATCTCTCGAATCTAAAGTTATCCCTTGCAGTACATTATTTAGGGTTTAAATTCATTTCTCACCCGAAATTACCGAAATCAGCAGAAATCATTTTCACTTACAAACAATTGGCGACCACAGTGGGAGGTTCGATCTTTCGGTTATAATGTCAACTTTCGACCGTCAATCTCGTTCTCGACCCAAATGTTAAGATGGTAGAGGAAGATGATCCACTCCGACTCAGTTACCCGACGACTCGATTATCAGTCATGACGCGATAAGGGATGACTGGGGAATTCCCAGAGTTTAAAAGCAAAATGATCCGCCCGAGGGTTAACGGCTCGGTTAATCAGACAACTCAGTAATGACTGGGGACTTCCCACGGCCGCATTTCTCGTAAAGCTTGGTCTTATACCCGGAAGGTTTACTTTTCATCAGAAGGCCTAAGAAACCGAGTAAGTCTTACCTAGACAAAATACATGGTTTGATTTTTCAAGTTTCACAAGAATAATAAGACCGATAACCATGTTATGTTTCATCTCATGTCATCTACCAACACACGGTTACATGGTTTCCCTGGGATGTTTGCACCACTTTCAATCACAGCCAAAAAATAATTCTAAACAATTCATTCCAAAACAATTCAATCATAAACATCTCATTTCAAAAGGATAATCCAAAACCGTCCAGGTAACATTTATCTATTAACCCAAAAAAAAAAACAGAAAATCAAAACCATAAACCAGGAATTTCCATTTGCCTTTCAAAAAAAATAAAGAGATAAAAATAAAAGAGTTCAGAAGACAGAGATGTATTCAAGGAAATTTTTCCAACAACGGCTTGCTCCTCTTAGCAAAGGCCTCCTTCGTACTCTGGAGAGCCGCCCTTTTCAACTTCAGCTTCCTGCATAATTTTTTGAACTACGCTTCCTGCTTCTTCACAATGTCTGCGGGAAATACCTTCGACTGTTTCGACCATCAACTTTTCAACCTCAGAGAAGTCGTTAACGAACCAAGGATCATTGAACTGGAACTCCATGCACATATCGAGATGAAACCTCCAGATTGAAATTACATCCTCAGAAACTGTGTGACCAGTCACGTCACGCATGTCGTCGATCGAAGACAAGACTTCCTCCACATACTTGACCAGCGCGTATCGACTAGTAATTTTCTTGGTCGTGGCAATATGACCGTGGCCTTCCCATATCTTGGTGTACAACTCCGCGTGCTTAGATGGCACGCTAAATCCCCCAATCAACACGTGATCCGGATAAGGGGACGGATATGGAGGAACAAAGGTAGTTCCTACAACTACATCAGTAACCGGCGAGGGATCCCTAACAACAATTGCGCCAGGGTTCACATGAGAAATCTCCGTCGTCGGAGTCACAACAACTCTTTTGTCTTGATTGGCCTCTGTTTCAAAGCTACCAGGATTGGTTGACACGGCTGAGACAAAGCCGTGTCTTTACCAGTTTCCTTCTCGAGTTCAGCTTCAGAATTGGTGTCGCTCTGCGATATCACGGTTTAGACACTCATAAAAATAAAAAAAAAGGGAGAGAGAGGAAAAATAAGGGCATGGAGAAGACTCACTGATCCACTTTCAGACCGACTAGAGGAGGATTCAACACTACTATAAGAAGAACTACTCTTTCCATCTCTAGACTCTGAGCGTTCATCCTTCTCGGATTCTCCTCCATAATGGGTAGGCTCAGCATCATTGATTTCTGTCTCAAGAGGTGCTTTTTTCTGACTACGTGCAAGTTTAGCAAAGGCATTCACACTGTTGAGACCCTGGTCAAGGCACAAGGACAGACACTCAGGAATGAGATAAAGACATACGTAATCCGACTAAGTCAGGAAGAACATTATACGTACTCACATATTGGAAGAGCTAAAAGTCGGGAGAGCCTCCAGACCCGACTTAAAACCACCAGCACGGTTTTTAGATCTCTGCTCCTTCACTTGGGAACTATCTGTATTTGGGATAACGGATTTTTGATTTTGATTCCTCAGCAGTGGATGTTCCGCTAAAACCTCAGAAGAAGGCTTGCCGCGATGATTCTATACCACGCTATTCACAAATCCATGGATAACAAGAAACTCGTCATGCCAAAATGTGTTATACTTGGAGGTTGTTGATGGATTCCGTTCCATGAGCAGGAAAGGGAGACTTTTACCCGACACGAGAGCACCTGCATCAAGAACATTCGACAACGGGACTTCCGGAACGACCGGATGACGAACAAGTGGGACCCCCTGATCAAAACCCATATGCCGAGCTGCTCTATCGATGTTGTAAGAGTTTTCTTTGCAAGATCCTAAGAAGAAAGACGACACATGACCAGGCGTTCATCTTCGCATGAACACCATCTCTCCGACACTCATATCCTCTTTATCAGAAGTCAAAGACATGTTTGAAGCAGGAGCAAAGGTAGTTACCTGAGTGATAGACCCATGCACCGGAGCCCATGGAAGAAAATTAACTGCGTACGAGTTGTCAAGAAATCCGACCAGGTTCGAACCAGTCTTGGGACGCCTATTTGACCAGCGCAGTATCCTAGAGCCACCCCAAGACTCGGGAAGTACAACCAACGGTTTTGGGGAATATTTCTCGAAATGCTCCCATAACCACGCCTGGATAAAGGCGGCATGAATATACGAATCTACTTTCATATAGTCGTTTGAGGCGCGCATGTCCGAAACCAGTTGATCCAAGTGCGCATACAGAGAACCAAGAAACAGACCGCCAATGGGGAGAACGACACTTTTTGCCAGTTTTTTGTAAAACTTGATAAGTTCATGTCTTATCTCTTTCTTGCCAGAGCCGTCATCAAAAATATCTCTGGATAGCCAAAGAGCAAGAACGCCGCAACATGAAGTATACTATACTTCTGGTTTGACTCTAACGCGCCAGGAAACCACTGAGACACCCACCAGTCATAGAAGCACTTCGTCTCATTTTCTTTCCGAACGAATCCTTTTGATTTCGCAACTAGGGCGGCATGCATTTATTCTTCATCTGCGGACAACTTAACATCAAGGTTTCCAACTACGAGAAGTTTCAGCAGTACAACCACACTCTCCAAGGAAATAGTCATTTCACCTCATCTACATACGGCCGTGTGGGTATCCGGACACCATCTGAAAACAAAAGCAACCAAGCCTGGAATATCTTTCCTAATCTGAAGCACTGCGGAAGCCGCAACAGCATCAACGATTTGCATCTTGTTTAAGTTGGTTCTTACATGGTCCTGGCTCATCATGAACCGCATCCATTTCTCGAAGGGACGTAACGGACTCATAGATATTTTAAAGTTAATGAGAGAGGCATGATATTCTCTCATCTGAAGGAAAAACCTTACTACGTTTCCTGGCCGGACCGACCGGCCTTCTCCCTCACTTTCCGTTCCGGTCAGAAGAATCGACACAAAGTTGGGATGGTTTCTCCTAACCGTGGCCTATGTGGTGAAGAATTCATCATCTACGTTTGGTTTATAATTGCAAATATCTTTCGGTATAGCAGAACTTTCCTCAAGTCACATCATAATGAAGATTCTCTCACCTTCCAAATAACTACAATGGAACAATGCGAAGAGAAATTATTACAGAAAATGCACGGAAATTATTTTTCACCCAAGACGCCAGCCAGTTTGTTTCAGGGCCGTACCCTGCAACATAAAATTCTTGTCCAACCAAGGACGTACGCACCACCATGGGAACCATACACACGGCCACACCAAAACAAGGAGCAAACCCTAAAAACTAGGTTTTCGTGGGAAGACATGGCAATTACTATCACGTGCCTACCTTGCACAGTGAGTTGGGGTGGTCAACATTACTATGGTATTTATGCCTAAGTGCTACGACAAGGTCGGGAAAAACATACTAGCGGATAGGATTCAAACAAACATTTCTACAAGGTCATGAAAAGGTGCGCCTACAACTAGGGTTTACACCAGCACAAAAGAAAAGAGGAAAAACAAGTTAAAGAAGAAGTGTTGGAAGGCATACCTGGGATTTGCTCGTCCGCTCTGCTTTACTGTTGTCACACGGCTGAGAGAAATAAATAGGCATGAAACAAAAAGAGAAGCCGGCCCTCCTTTTATATATACATGGTACGTGGGAGTTTGAACAAGGAAAGGATTTCCTATTTTGAGCCAAGAAGGGAAAAGAGGAAACCGGTCCCGCGAAGACCAATTTCCATGCCCAAGACCGCTCATGCCATTGTCGTGGCCCAACACGCCTAGACATCCGTGCACGCCTCACCTCACCGAGCCGCACGTACCCTTCCATGGCCGCACCAGGCCAAGCCATCCGCTCCATTATCGCGGCCCCACCATGCCTAGCCGACCGTGCACGCCTCACCTCACCGAGCCGCGCCCTGCCATGGCCACACCATGCCAAGCCATCCGCTCCATTGTCGCGTCCCCACCACGCCGAGCCATCCGTGTACATCTCTCCTTGCCATGGCCGCACCATGTCAGGCCGCCCGCTCCTCTGTCGTGGCCCTATCGTGACAATTCGTCCATTATGCTTTGCCTTCCAAGGTCGCGCCCCGTTTGCCTCGACGATGTACGAAAAGACCAAACCGTTAACTTTCGTCTCATCACGCCACAGTCTGCATCCCCAGTACAATTTATGCAGGGCCTCCAACATGGGAAGCCAAAATTCTCTTAACCCCTCAAAAAGGTTAGTCGAATTTTCCTGACCATGTTTGTAATGATTTACGTCTCTGTCCTTATTTGTCACCATCATATGCTTACCTCACAACAAGGCACCAGTTCCGAGCTAAGTAGGGACTTAATGTTGATGGAGATTTTTAGCCTAGGGTTAAAATCGTAAAAAAAACATAAACCCTAGAAGACAGTGACGTCACAACATTTAAGTAATAAGCATTTACTAGGCGCATTTATTGAAATCTTTAATGTGTTTGTAAATAATTACCAGGGTATATTTTTCAATTAGGGTTACAACAAGCCAAACCCTAATTTCCACGTGTGCCAATGACAAATCATGCCAGCCACACTAACTGCGCCAAATCATGCCAACCGTGCTAGCCGCACCTCTGTGCTAATGGCAAACCATGTCAGCCACACTAACCAAAGCATGCAGACCATGCTAGCCACACCCCCGTGCTAATGGAAAATCATGCCAGACACACTAACCGCGCCAAATCATGCCAACCTTGCTAGCCGCACCTCTGTGCCAATGGAAAACCATGCCAACCACACTAACCAAAGCATGCCGACCATGCTAACCGCACCCCTGGGCCAATGGAAAAACATGCCAGCCACACCTACCGCGCCATGCCAAACGCACCTCGCCATGGCCCCATGACAACTTAGCCGTGCCACCATACTGGCCTTCCCTGCGCAGCTACCAAAACGAAGGCGTGCAACAATCAACGGTTGCCCCTCAATCTCAGGAGAAAATCCTGGCCGTCTAAGGTTACCAAACGACCTTTGGCCCAAAACCCTAGTTTTGTCACGCACCTAGCCAAAGATAGACACGCCATTGGTGAGCGTCGTTTACTCAACAAAATAAAAAGATATTTCCCACTAATTAAATATAATATAGCGGTAGTAAGGATCGTTCCCACGAAGAGTAATGCAATTGAAATGTTATCTAAATTGGCGAAAATATAAAAGAAGGATAAAAAGAATAATAAGAAAAAGATATTGAATAAATCCTTCGCAGTTACTAACCGTTAACTCAACATTGTACCCGTTTATCTCTTGTTAGAATCAATTGTCACCAACCGTAGGAAAGCATGTACGCTTATCTATCCCCAAAACTCCTTATATCACCAGATACAGAAGCGCTCGACTACCGGATTCTATTCAAAAGAACCACCTTGACACGGAAGCGCTCTACTACAAGATGTAATTCCAAGAACGCATTAAGATTTGTGAATTTAGGTTTGATCCCAGCAGTTAAACTCGGTACGCTCGGTCCACTTACTGGTGTTGTCTTTACTCGCAATTGCTCCACAGAATCCCTCCGTAAGGTCTTGCGATTTCTACTTGTGTAGGAGTTAAGAGATAATTACGGGTCGACTCAACTCTCTACTAGCATTAGAATGATTAATAAACTAATCTGGTTGCGCACCCAAACCAATCTAAGAACCAATCATAAACCTTCGATATGGTAAAAACAATCCACAATGAATCAATTTAAAACTTGAAACAAACTTGCAAAATAATTGATCTTCACATTAGAACTTTGAATTCATCCTTACAATATAAAAATAATAGAAAATAGATAGTTCTCCCCCTAAGGGGGAGAAAAACGGTGAAAATAAGATATCTCTAATTGTGCCTAGGGTTACCTATATATATATATATGAGTTTTGTAACCTCCTCTTGAAGAAACTAGAAAACCTAGCAAAAATAGGAAAGTCCACCTCCTTAAAAATATCATGTGCATAACGTCCGGTCAAAGTAGGTTGCAAACTCCGAATATTCCACGTCCATAGTCCGGTCGTGTAAAGCGCTTTCACAAATTCCTATTAAGTTTAGCCCATAAGATTAACATCCAAGCCCAACTGTCGTTCTTGGCTTGTCAGTTTTGTGAAGCTAATAGCCCATTTCTCCCCATTCTCGACTCAGGCCGTACGCCAATGAAACCCATCTTCATCATTGATTTAGCAAGCTCGGTCATCTTCTCGTGTCCAGACTCTAACATGAGCTTCTGTTCAGCAAAACCCAAACCCAATACCAATTAACAACATCTCGACTTTTAATCTCTGGCAGCAAACCACAGTTCAGTCCTCGCATCTCCTTGAGCTCAACAGCATACCAAATTACACCGAGACAACATCTAGTCGTGATCACCATCAGTTCATTGCCATTGTCTAATAGAATCAGCGACCATCATTAATAATTCCATGGCATGCATTTCTCAGTCACAACCATCATCTCTGTTCTTTCCCTGACTTCAACCTCCAGTTCAGTTCTCAGTCACGGCCATTATCAATGATATCATTAACTCTCGTCTGAGCAGTATCTCAGCTCCGTTAAACCATTCCTACACTGGAGCTTTAACCCATCCACCATCTTCACTCAACTTCCAATCACGTCCATGCATGCCATCATCTCATGTCAGTCACTAATACTGCCATTATCGTTTATCATTAATACTTCCATTACTTGCAGTAACGCATTCCTTCTTAGTATCGCATTACCACATATCATCCAACACTCAAGTCTCACTGGAAGCAACCCATCAATAAACTCCTCATTATTCTCTACTTCTTTCCAGCATTCACTGCTTCCATCTTTCTCTCATGTCCTGACTTGAGCACATTATATATTTCTTCGACATCCACAGAGCATCTCAAGTCCACTGCCGTCGTGAGCCATCAACAGCACCACTGCCTTCATATTCTCCGGCCAATCCTCTATCTTCTCTATTTTCTCATCTACTGCCAAAGACTATCAAGCTTCCATCCTATCGGTAGCAGCACCTACAATAGTCAACTCCTTCGAGCCAACAACATACAACTAAGGCAGGAGTGGTTCAGCCATTTGAACGAACACCTTGTGTGTATTTTGCTGATGATACAAATATCAGCTTGATGTGGATTTCGAAGGCCATTCTTCTAGATCCTTCCCTGCGATTTCACAATTGTGACACAAACCCATTCTCCAATCATTCACAAACACACTCCATTCATTGCCCCTTATCAACAGCAACTCTACCATTCCCTGTATTCCTTCATTGCTCTCAATCTCTGCTGAACAACCACAAACCCCACTGCTAGATTAACGACAGTCATGGCTGAGATTTGGTCGGAAAGATAGATGACATTTGTTGTGAAGTGAAAAGAGAAATGACTCTCAAGAAGACCTATTTTCAGTTCATTTACTAGCACACATGTGCATGACCTGTGTGGTGAATTCCACCAGCTACTCAAGGCCCTATGCTTATTCCTTCAAGTGTGATAGACAGCCGATCCCATCCATGTAAGCTCATAACTAG
Organism: Papaver bracteatum; assembly: GCA_023529315.1. Classification (NCBI taxonomy): domain Eukaryota; kingdom Viridiplantae; phylum Streptophyta; class Magnoliopsida; order Ranunculales; family Papaveraceae; genus Papaver; species Papaver bracteatum. The sequence goes on from JAJJWX010001114.1 coordinate 2,812,906, forward strand.
ACGTTCATACAGTGAATATCAAAAACCACCTAGCTTGTGGTTGGACTGCCCTGAACTCTGGATTCGTAGTTTCTTCTTAACGTCCACACAACTTCCGTAGTGGTTTCCCATGCAATGATAATTCTACCTCTTTTTTTAATCAATTGGACAATTTCTTGTTCTTTTCGGAAATAAGCTCCAAAATTCCCATAAAATATAAAAGAAAGATAATAATACACTTTCGCAAGAAAACTAGATAAGAAAGCATAACCAATCGATATTTAGAGAGGTGATTTTAGGCACCTATCAGCCATGTGCCCATGGAAAACCCTTGGACCCACTTGCAAAGCCAAAACCGCACCTAGCCAAAGCTATCCATGCCATGCGCCCATGGAAAACCCTTGGCCTCACATGCCAAGCCAAAACTACACCTTGCCAAAGCTAGCCAAGCCATGCGCCCATGGCAAACCCTTGGCCCCACATGCCAAGACAAAACCGCACCTAGCCAAAGCTAGACATGCCATGCGCCCATGGAAAACCCTTGGCCCCACATGCCAAGCCAAAACCGCACCTAGCCAAAGCTAGCTATGCCATGCGCCATGGAAAACCCTAAGCCCCACATGCCAAGCCAACACCACACCTAGACAAAGCTATCCATGCCATGCGCCCATGGAAAACCCTTGGCCCCACATGCCAAGCCAAAACCGCACCTAGCCAAAGCTATCCATGCCATGCGCCCATGGCAAACCCTTGGCCCTACAAGCCAAGCCAAAACCACGCCAAGCCATGCCTAACCATTCCACCATGATGGCCTTCCCTACACGACTACCAAAAAGAAGGCGTGTAACAATCAACGGTTGCCCTTCAACCCAGGAGCAAATCCTAGCCATCCAAGGTTACCAGACAACACATGGTAACATTTGGACCGAAAACCTAAGTTTGACCACGCCAAACCATGCCATGCCAACGGCATTCCAACCTAGCCGCGTCACCATGCTGGCCTTCCCCATGCGGCCACCAACGAACGAAAGCGTGCGACGATCAACAGCTACCTTGCCTCTTAAGATGCAGATCTCGACCGTCGAAGGTCACCAAGCTACCAAGTATCCCAAGCTCAACTTGCCAGGAAACCACGACGTGCCACATGTTTTCCACAAAAACATTCGAGACATCAAACACATATCACAAAATGGGGGATCCTCTTTGGGTATTGGTTTGGCGGTTTATAGCGTGCGGAGTACACTACGCCCGTCATAAGGAAGTGTCATAAGGGTGAGGCGGTCAGTAAATGTATGGATTCAATGGTGAAATGCTCAATAATTAATTTCATGCGTTAACATCCTTATGAAACATCAATTCCATACGTTAACAGTTTTATGGAACATCAATTCCATGCATGCGGTTATCACCTCCTATCATTTACTTACCCATTTATCCATCCCTTAATGAGACCAGAGTACGTTTCACTTCGACTTGTATAAACATGTCTTACCTTTTTTTTTTCACAGAACAACAAGTTCATTCGCGAATATACAACACTCAGAAAATACTTGCTAGCTTACCATTTTATAGCCTTCTCACTTTTCTGATACAAGTCGTAATAACACAACTACTCTTCCAGAAATCAACTATTCTGGTCTCATCACTTTCCTTGCTTCCCTCCCCAAAACCAACCCATTCTCCTCCATTTTGTGACCGAAGCATGTCTGGTACGACCATTTCTTGGTTTGGGCCGGACTTGTACAGATTGATCTCTCGAATCTAAAGTACTCCCTTGCAGTACATTGTTTATGGTTTAAATTCGTTTCTCACCCGCACACCCGAAATTACCGAGATCATCTGAAACCATTTTCACCTACAAATAGTTGGCTAAGAGACAATACTTGGAAAGATCAAATTAGGACTTCTTGGTCAACTATTGTGCAAGGTTCATCTACTTTTAGATTGAATAAGAAACTTGACACAACTAGAATATATTTGTCAAAATAGAACAAATAAAATTTTGGTAATATTCATGAAAATATTAATTGTCTTCAGTCGGAACTAACTCTTTTGCAGCAACTACCCACAAGTGAAGATACTACTACTCAGATCAAGAAAGTTGAAAGCAACTTCAATGAATGGCATGCGCGAGAAGAAGAGTTTTACAGGCAGCAGTCAAGAATATTATGTTTCATGAGATAGACCAAAATACAAAATATTTTCACCAGCAAACAAATAGAAAAAAAATCAAGAAACCGCATTGAGTCCTTGCTTAAACCAAATGGTAGCTGGTGTTCAGGCAGAGACAACTTAGAATATCTTCTTACAGTTCATTTCACCAACATCATGAGTACTACCAACCCAACAAATAATGAAGATTTTTTCAACCTCCTACCCAAGTGCATCACTGACACAGAAAATGAAGCCCTCATTAGAATACCATAGGAGGAGGAAATATATGTATCTTTGAAGAGTATGCAGCCATGGAAAGCACCTGGACCCGATGAATTTTTGCCTGGTTTTTTTCAATCACAATGGAACACAACAAAAGAAGTTGTAATACAAATGATCCAAAGTTTCTTTGTAAGTGGAAGATTGCTCCGGAAAATGAATCGAACCAATCTGTGTCTGATACCAATGGTTCAATTAACCCAATCACCAGGAGACTACATGATGATAGCCCTATACAACACAACATACAAGTTGATTACCAAAATTATAGCTCTAAGGCTAAAACCTTTGATGGAAAAGTTGATTTCACCTATGCAGGCGGCATATGTTCCAGGGAGACTAATTGGTGATAATATTACTCTTGCACATAAACTAATCCATTGTATGAAAAGGAAAAAGACAAAGAAAGGATTTATGGCGCTAAAGATGGACATGTCCAAGGATTTTGATCGCGTAGAGTGGTCTTTCTTACGAAGAATCATGGAAGGCTTTGGGTTTGCAGACCATTTTTGCAATCTTTTTCAAGAATGTGTAAGCACAACTGAGATTCAGATCTTACTTAATGGATCACCATGAAAAGCTTTTAAACTTAGTTGAGGAATACGGAAAAGCGACCCTCTGTTACCTTATTTGTTCTTACTTACCATGGAGATGTTCACAAGATCCTTAGCAAAAGCTGAAGCTGACAATAAAATATAGGGTATCAAGATTTCAAGGAATGATCCACCAGTTACACACCTTTTATTTGCAGACGATTGTATGTTATTTGTAAAAGATGATCTCCACAATGCTGACAATCTGCTTCAAATCATCAAGGAATTTGGTCAAGTTTCAGGACAGCAAATCAACTTTCAAAAATCAGCAGTGTTCTTCTCCAAACATATTCATTCAAGGCATTGTAAAATTCTACTGAGAAGACTGAAAATGAAAAAAATGTCTCTTGATGAGAAGTACTTGGGAATTCCTTTATTCCTTAACAGAAGGAGAACAATATCTTTCTCATCACTAGTGAAAGCAATGAAGACAAGGCTATTAAGATGGAATGGCAAATTTCTAACTCAATCTGGTAGATCAATTATGATAAAGCATGTACTTAATGATATGCCATCTTATCAAATGGGAGTTTTCAGAATCCCAAAGCAAACAATTAAAGAAATGAATACGGTCCAGCGGAGATTCTGGTGGAAGAAGCAAGAGAGGAAAGGTGTGTACTTTATCTCATGGTCAGAATTAATACTAGCAAAGAGAATGGCGGCTTGGGATTTCGTGATTTGGAGTGCTTCAATAGGGATCTTTTAGAAAAGTCGGTTTGGAGATTGTGTCACAGCTCTCACCAGCTTTGGGAAAAGGCATTAATAGAGAAAAAATTTTCAGATACAGCAGTCTTACACTCAAAGAAGAAAAAGAATACAACCTGGACATGGCAGCGTATACAAGGTGAAGCAGCTTTCGTCCAGAAGTACAATTTCCGGCTGCTAGGAGATGGGAAAAAGATCCTTACTTGGAAAGATAACTGGATATCAGGTGAACAAGCTCCACCTATCACTATTGCAGACTTCGATTTAGCAGTTTCCTATAGCACTGTAAGTGACCTCATTGATGCAGACACAAATAACTGGAATTTTATGGTTCTACAACAACTCTTCTCTCCTGCAGATGTCCCCAAAATCCTGTGTATGAAAATTCCTACTCATTCTCTAGATAAACTAATATGGACACTGACTCGTAATGGGAAATTTACTGTCAAGTCTGTATACAGGAAACTAGTGGAGATAAAAACAAGTGCAACTATAAACGATGATGTTGAGATGGCCGCATTCTGGAAACGATTATGAAATTTGAATACCTTACCAAGGATTAAAACATTTCTATGGAAGTGTATGCAAGACATAATCCCATCGAGTGAACGTATGGGGAGAATAATGCACTATAGTAGAGAAGTTTGCAGTATTTTTCAACATGAAAATGAAACAACCAAGCATATATTATGGGAATGTCCTTTTGCTAAAGCAGTTTGGACATCAGTTCCAGTCGCAAGAAGAAGCATGCCAGATGGAAATCAAACAGTGGCGCAATGGATAAAAACCTGGTATACTAATACTTTTACTGAACTTGACAGTGAATGGATATTTAAAATGGCTCATGCCTGTTGGGAAATCTGGAAGGAACTCTGTCGAGTTATCTTTGATGGAAAAAAACCAAATCCTGTGGAAGTCATACACATAGTACAAAACCTCAACAACATGACAGGAAAATGAATGCTCAAGCATAAGTATCTAACAAACATCAATACTCTACCTAACACTTTATATGCTAGTTGGCTTCCGCCTAATGCACCATATTACTCTATTTAATGTAATGCTTCTTTTAAAAAGATTATTTCTAAAGATCACAGTGGCATAAGACTAATACTTAGAAACTCTGCAGGTGATTTCGAACGAGGAAGCTGCATCTATGAGTTTGGATACCTAGACACAGAGCATGCAGAGATAGAGAGCTTGCTGCGAGCCATAAAATGGGCAGAGGAACTCAACTTGCAACATGTTAAGTTCGAGCTGGATGCACAATATATGGTTGTTGTAGTAAATGGAGATTATCAAAGAATCAGATGGGAATCTCAGTCTCTTATCTCAGAGATTATAGGTTTTCTAAGCAAACATCCAAAGTAGGAAATTAAATAAACCAGTAGACAAGCTGGCAAAACACTCTCGTTCTATCCAAATTAGTGGGAATTGGATTCATTATCCACCAAATTTCATTGTTGAGGCATTATATGCTGATACAATGTCTGTAACAGTTTCCAGTTCATAATTTTCAATATATCTTAGGAACGAAAATTTCATACAACCATAGTTGTATTTGGGTCCCAGAAAATTCAATAATAGAGTTTTGGGTCCCAGGACTATAGTTGACCGTCTTGACCGTAACTAAAAACTGTTAAACATGGAATTGACCAACTAAAACTTGGATTTGCGTTTATTTACTAACTCTACCAATAGTCTTCTGGTAGTCACGTGTACGGTGGAAAACGAGTCTTAAATTTAGGGCTTTGATATCACATCTTCATTTGTCTCCTTCTCCCATACGTGGATGACTGATACTATTCGTAATCGGTACTACAAATATAAAACCATTGAACATCTTAGCCTGCATCGTTTTTTCTTAAATCTCCAATCTAAGCATTGCGCCACTATTTTATTTTTTCTTCGAAAATCGCGATAGCGATACCATCGGAAAATACGATGTTGGTTTCTTGTTCCATGATCTGAAGACAGTTCATACCAAAAAAGTTTTATTTGAAAGACATAATGGTCAGGATCATTGTTATGATATATTTGTTTGATACCGATGTTCTGGTTCAATTTCCCTCCATGTTTCCCATCAAGTTACTCAACATTTGTGATACTGTAAAATCAATTCAGTTATAGAAAAAAATTTCTAAAAGTTGGATTAATGACAAGCGGTATACTACCACCGGATATCCATTGACAATAATGACGATGGAGAAATCTTTGATGATTAAGATCCTCCATTGAACCTGAAAACCAGTTGGAGATGAGCTGTTAACAATGGGTTATGGTGATGAATGGCTAAGATTGGGAGGAGATATAATATTTGTGTGTGATTAGAGTTGTTGGGTACTCATCCAACTCAAAATTTGCAGGGAAGGCATCGTACAGAATGGTAAACAAAATCAGCTAAAATAATCTTTGATCGGCAGCAGTACGCACATCATGTGTTTGTGAAAATTTCTCAACGGGTTTTGCATCACTGGCCAACGGTTAACTGACGATGTTAACTAAATGTAAATTAATCAAAATAGGTTTTATTTTGGTAACAGTCAAGACGGTCAATAACGGTCCTAAGACCCAAACTCTAATATTGAATTTTTAGGGACCTAAATGCAACTGTGGTCACAAAGTTGGGACTCAAAGTCAAAATATCCCAAGATAAAACAACAAAAAGTAAAAGCAACATATAACAACCACCGCCATTTCTTCATCTAGAATAGTACTGACTATGCATCAGTTACAAGGATGACATTCTTCTCCTCAACCTTCTTAGGAACAGAGATCTTAAGAATACCATTCTTCATCTCAGCTTTCAGTTCCTGTAAGTTGAGGTCACCATAATCCAGATCGAGATCAAAAATTATACCAGTATTGTTCATATCATCATTATTAACATCTGGACCAACACTAACAACATCTCAAGCATGCTTTTCATCTTCTCCTTCTTTACCCAAAAGACTAGTGATAACAAGAGAGGTACCCTCTACATTGACTTTAATATCATCCTTTCCAAACCCATGCAAGTTAATCTTCAACTCAATACCTTCTTTCATCTCTTTAGCACTCCACCTCTTTATTATGACATTATCTTCTTCTTTGTCATACAACTCCATCTCCTCCATATCAGAATCAAACAAATCTGCATAAAAAATGCAACAGTTAGTAAGGAAACACATCATGAAACAAAATACTCTAAAAGCTGAAAATACTGAAAATACAATATATTCCTGAATTAAGAAGATCATTAATAGTGAAAGCAGGACGAACAGAACCACAAATGTTTTTATAAAATTTGCCCTTTTGCGTCAAAAAAAAAAACCACAAATGTTAGACGACCCTTTTTTTGTTTTTCATGTTAAGTGGGAAAGAACATTTGGAGACCAAAGAAGCTGAATGTTTGGGGTTAGGGTTCTTAAGATGACACTACAAAAACAAGTCATATTAGTGAGGGTTTTTGACCAAGCGTAGGAAATACTAGGATTAGTCAAAAGGAACAGATTTTTTCTGTGACAAACTAAAATGATTTTACGGCAGTGTATTGGCTACGGTTTCTTAGCCGTCGATTTTTTTTCTTCTTTTTTCTCAGCCTTATCTGCTGAAACAAATCTAATTTTATTCACTTTTTTTCTCCGCCATTTTTTCTCCTTTCTCTACTGTTCCTCTTTTCCTCTTCTCTATCATTTTCAATTTCAAGAGATTTGAGCTTAATTCTAAGAGAGGGATTCATGGAAAATTAATACTGATGTGTTGAGGAAGAGAGTTGTTGATGGAGCCACAGTTGATTGAACACAGAATTGTGTTGAGGGAGAGAGTTCTCAGAAAAAGGTGATGTCTTTACAGATAAGATTAAGGTTTCAATGAGAATCGATGATGGAGATAAAGATCATGAGTCTGAGATTTAGAGAAATGGAATGGAATCAGGGATAGCTGATGGTTATGGTGTCAAAACTCAACAGAAAGGTAAGTTGAATTTAGGGTTTCTTTAATTAATTCTGTTTTTGTGTGAAATTGATTTATAGATTGATCAATTAGTGATGGGTTTGCTTTCAATTGAAGTTTGGATGATGTATATGGTTTAATTTCAGTTTCTATAATAAATCAATTGGGAATTAGGGTTCATCCCAAAATAAGTTTTTGGTTGTAAACTTAGACCAGTGTTCTTGAGTTTGAATGATAGATAAAGAGGATGAGATAATAGTTGTGGTCGAAGAAGATTTGATGTTGTTACAAGTTAGGGTCAGTAATTGCATCTGGGTTCTGAAGAATTTAGAACAAAGAATTCAGAGAACAATTGATGATGGTTAGATCAGTGATATTGAAGGATGATTGCCCTGGACATATTTCAGTTGTAGCAGCTCATAGTTGATGAAGAAAAGATGAGTGTAACTGAGCTAGTGGGAGTTTAGGTTGAATTTGGTGAAGGAGTTGAATTACAGGGGACTATTGGTGGAGTCAATGAGGAGATGAATACTATATGGTGGGTATGTAGTGAAGCTCTAGTTGTAGCTAGGGATGTGTTGCATGACAGGGATGGAGTTGATGGTGTAATTGATCCATGAATTGTTTGAAGTAAAGATGTATGTTTAGGGTGTTGCAGGGGTGATGGAAATGCAGTTGAGATTAGGAATCCTAGATGGTATTTATGTACTGTGTATATCTCTCTGTCTTCGTGGCTTTTTAGGTATGGGTGGATGTTGATCTGTTAGTAATGTGTTGCCATCTATTCAGTTTGATTCTTCTCTTATATTATATGCATGTACCAAAATTATAACACCATGAAAATTTTCCTAGACCTTTAAGCCCTAGCCCAACCCAGTTTGATTCCGACCATGATCTCATTTCTTCATTTGTGTCTATCAGTATTTATCTTATTTGAATTTTTCTTAGCTAATCCGGTAATTTGTTTCCTAAAGGAATGGTCGGAATTACCATTTTTACTTTTAACTTAATGGGGCATCAAGTGTTTGTGAAATTGAAACCAATTATACTTTTATCACTACTGTTAACAGAGTCCAAAGTTTAATGATAAGAAAAGTTCTTACTCATCATTATCTGGCTGGTTCAAAATTTATGTTGCTTGACCCATGCTTTCGTTATATTTTGCAATGTACACACTAATGGGTTCTTATGCAAAGTCTCTGTATAGTTTACATGGACACTTGTTTTTGTTGTAAATGAAATGTCTGAATTTCGGTGCATAAAGGAATGCTAGTAAAACTCATTTTGTTGTTTATGTTTGATGTATTTCAGACCCTCGTTTCCCTTGTATCACTGGCTATGTTTTGAACTGATAAAGAATAGAGCAGGTGCCGCTAATTGCCTATTTTCTGGTTAGAGCTATTGTTAAAAAATAAAAATGAAAAAAAATCTTCCTATGCATATTTTTCTCTTGAATTGATACTCTGTATGTTTCACAGTCCATAATTATTTGGTTCAATTTTAACTGTACACGAGTGGAAGACGTCACTTTCTTGCTTTTATAACTAGGGAATTTACACTTGATTAGTAATGGTGTTGGTAAGTGCTATTTTGAAGTTTAACTAATGATCTTAATGAAGTCAGCTGTTTTGGTATTTCATTTGGAGTAAGGAACTACTTATTGTTTCTACTGTTGACACAATGTAGTATTTTTTATGCGTATGTAATTGGTCTTGAATGTGTATTTCATTTCTCCATTGCCTAAATTTTATGGTCTAAAAGAAATCCCCGACTCCCATAAAAATATGTTGATCATTTTGTGACATTTGTAGAGTACTTTTTTCTATATCCTCCCATTTGGTGTACAGAACTAATTTACTGTTGAGGTTGGGGTTAGTCTTTATCAATTTACTACATGATTTTGCATGAACGGATATTTCATTGCAGTCCCTTAGTGTGGTAATTCTAATTTCTATAGTGTAATTTGCGGCATATCCTATGTATTAACATAAATGCTTCTTTTATCATTTTTCTTTAGAATTTGTTTGGTTCCTAACTGGTCCATTATACTTTTTTGATGCTAAAGTAAATCCTATACTCACCTGGTGACGATAATTGTGATTCCTAGAATTTTGGCGAGTATTTTCATTTCTTGTTCTTTTTTTTTTTTTTTTTTATTGTTGGTCCTGAGCTTTTGTTACTGCCTGAGTCTGAACTGAATGTGTGTTACTTTCCGTTGGTTGTGACTTTATTAGGTTGCAGATGTTAAGAGGATGAATGGGTTTGTAACAGATCTCCAAATGTTTGCTCTCAAGACACTTCAGATACCATTACCAGGACGGCATCCACCATCCGCAAGCCTGTCAAATGGGCATCCTAGTCCAGGGTAACTTACTTAATTCATCATTTTCTTTATTTGAAGTGTTCTCCGTGTGTCCTGTAGTCGTTAACGTTGTTCATTGTCTGATGCTAATGAGTTTACTTCGTTTTTTGTTATTCTCTAGCCGTGATGGCTCAAGTAGCAACATGGCGGACTATAAATAATTCTCTTTTTGGTGCAGTGAGTTAATATTGGTAATTGCATATGGGGACCCCAGTTTGGCTCTCAATTTAGCCATTTGCTCCTCCTGTGATCGTATTTCACTTGCAATTCCTACAAATGACATAAAACTATTGTTAGCGAAATACGAGTCCTAGATAGTGTAAATATGAGAGTAAAAATGTCGTATTTACGTGCCTATCATGGTAATGCTTTTGTTAGGTAAGCTTCCCCTGGTGATTCATGTTCCATGTAACTTCAGTTCTAGAGTTTGCAAATAACTTCTTCTTGCTACGATCCTTTGAATTACCTTGTGTGCTCTTGTCGTATCATGCAATAATTGTATCTTGTATGCAGGATCTTAGTGGTGTGGAAACCCTTCCAAGGAGAGGCTATGCTGAAGTATTCTGATTTTCGGGTGATGCTTCTACCACCAGGGAAACATCCCCTGATCGCCATATAGAAGATACATGGATGCAGGTATGTAAAAGTACTCCGCTTACAACTGTTGTTTATTTTATATACTTTCAACCTTGTTGGATGCTTGCTTTGGTATTAATTTAGTATCAGGCTTCCATTAATCATGAACTTAAACGGTAACAAACCAGCAACACCAACTAGAAATTCTCCTCAGGTTTTCTGTGACACTAATACTTCACTTGAAATGATTTATGTTTGCAGGTGTGTTCGCATTTTGTCCTAAGCTGTACACAGGCATTTTGTACGTTTTTAAATTTAGTTACTACCTTTTGTACTATCTGGGTTGTTCTGTTGCCCAGATTCTATTTCTGAATCAGTTAAACATTTTATTGACATATATGTAAATTTTTATGGTTCATCATTGTAAAACTTTGTTACGAATGTGTGATGGTGCAAATTTATACAAACTAAAGTTTAATTTCTGGTTGTGTGAATGGTATTAATTTTTACTGGTGGTGTGAATGGTGTAAGACTTCTGAGAAACTGAAACCCGGTTTCGGTGGCCGTTACCAGATAATTTAGAACGAGGACGGCGGACCAATTTTTATGACGGCCAAAAGATGTCACAAATAATCAAAATTATTTGTGACGGTTGACCAACCGTTACAAATGAACCAAAACCGCCACAAATAACATTTGTCACCCTAGTAGTAACAATGGATTAACGACCGTCACAAATGTGTATTTGTGACGGTCTTTTGGCTATTAGTGACGTTTCTTTAAATTTTGTGACGGTTTAAAAACCGTCACTAAAAGCACTCTGTTTTTCTTTTTTTGGCTCAGTAAAGCAAAAAAAGCTGGACGTTTTGTAGTGTGAGAGACCAAAGAAGCTGGACGTTTGAGGTTAGGTTTTTTAAGAAGACCAAGCTTATTTTTCAAAGTGTTTGAGGAGACAACAGCAGGTTTCTTTGGCACGGCCATGAAGATGGAAGCCATTGAAGTGTGGTAGTAGTTAGATCTTAAAAACTCTCAAGGAAACCCTAGCTAGAATATACTCTTCAAAGGTTATGAGGATTGAGGAGATAAGAAACAGTATTGTGGTGGTATTTATAGAGAAATGGAAGACGACTGAGTGTATAAAATGTTGACTCGATTAGTAATTAGTATTAGTGTTAAATAATTGCCTAATTGGAGACTGCTTGGGGTATGAATTTGATTTAAAAAACCAAGACAAAAAGTTAGCCATGGCTCAATATATGTAATAAAACACAAAGACAGTAGACTAATCAACATGGTCCATCCATCTAATTCCAAAAATAGTCACTACCATTTTATTTTTATCCCATTTAAATATGTGGTCATTTGGAAGTAAAACAGGCCACCCCTTAACCATGTATTTTCTAAATGGCTAATATACTCTTGTTAAATTAACACCAAAAAAATATGATTAGGTTAATTAATTGAGTTTAGATGAATTAATTAAGTAGATTAAAACTTATGAATTAAAGTTATGAAATTTTGTTTTTTGATTGAACTCATGCGGGAAGATTTTTGATGAAAAAATTTGTTTTGTGAATCTTATTTGCAACGGAAATGAAAACATACTACTTAAACACTTCTAAAAAGGGGATTGCAAAGCTCATGTATGAAATCATACTCAAAATTAAAGAAGATTTCAGTTCTGAAACTATGAAAAGTCGGCAGGGTCGGCGAATGAAGACAATGCCGACTAACTTTGGCCGGCAAGGTCGACAAATAAAGAAAATGCCGACTAGCTTTGGCCGGCATGGTCAATGAATGAAGAAGATGCCGACTTTATTATTTTTGACACATAGGAGACTGTTGTAAATTTTCACTAGTCGGCATCTTATTTATTTTTTACCTTGCCGACTATAAGATTGTTGACATACAGAGAAAGGAGTTACAAATGCATGATTAGTCGGTAAGGTATTAATTTCATAACCTGCCGACTAAACTATAGTCGGCAAGGTATAAGGATGAATTTCGTGCCGACCCTGTAAATGCTAATTTCAGAGTTGAAAAGTCGGCAAGGTCGACAAAAAAAATACCCTGTCGACTTATACTAGTTGGCAAGATCACCAAAAAAACACCCTACCGACTTTTCTAAAAATGTGGGATCATAATGTTTTGATATTGGATTTTTGACTTTTTTTTTTTAGTTTAGTTTTGATTTTCGATTTCATCACAGATGAACCGCATAGGGTGAATTGGTTTTGAAAATGTTCAAAACCAAGTTTCAGTCGGCAGGGTATTGATGGCAAGGGTAATTTTGTCTTTTAACATCTTTCAGACACCCCTTAACACACTACCTAGGATGGGAATAAAGGTTTTGAAAAGTTTCAAAACCAAGTTTCAGTCGACAGGGTATAGATAGCAAGGGTAATTTGGTCTTTTAACATCTTTCAGACACCCCTTAACACCCTACCTTGGATTGGAACAAAATAGATACAACCCAATTTGGCCATGTTATTTTGTTAAGATTTCTTCAATCAATTTCTCTAAAGAATTGGGTATTGGATTTCTTAATGCTGCATCATATATAAATTTTAGCTTCCTCCTATTTGTATCATAACGATCACAAATTTGTTCATATTGACATTGATCTCAGACAATACGGCTTGATGGAAGCTTAATTAGTCGTCGTTGCAAACTAATTTATACAGTATGATGCAGTGTAGACAGTCTGAATTTTTCTAGCTACCACAGATACAACAAAACAAAGGAAAACATTATTTGCAAATGTGGTTTGAGTAGGCATAAGCTGCCACAGCATGCACAACATTGTTCGCATATTTCCTTGTAAACATGAAAGAGATGGACAAATAGTTTGCAGCTCTGTCTTTGACGTGCAGAAATAGGTGTCGGTGTCTCAGCCTCCAGGGGATTTGCCGAGACTAGAAAATCTGGCACACATCAAAGAACTAATTTACGAATTTTTAACCAGAATGAAGAAAATATTTGACTGCTTTAAATCCAACATTAAATGGCTATCACTGCAGCAGCGATACTAATTCCATGGAAAATAATATCCTTGAAAAATTGAACAATCATAACTATCAGAGCGACTACATTGATATAATCAAAACTATAAATAAACAATCTAAAAAAAAAAAAATCACACGCAAACCACCGGGTGAATGCTAGATCCAAACTGGAGCAAGATCGCAGTGTTAGGTGCTTCTTTCTTCTTTTATTTTCTTCTCATGAATTTCATCTTCTTCTTTTATTTTTTTATTTTCGATTCCATCTGCAAATAAAATAAAAAAATTAATAACATCCAAGTTTCAAACAAAACTTTGATTTTCTAATTTAAAGATACATGGCACGCATAAAACAAACCTTCTCCATGGCCACCGGTATTGCCAAGAAAATAACCAGCAAGATGTACATCGTAATGGCCTATAACTGATAACACAACATCACCATCATCCTCTCCAAACTCAAAGTTTAGAGGAAACGACTTGTGCAGTTCGTCAGGTGAGATGGAACATAAGCAGATTGGATTCTCAGTATGTGCGACATTACATAGAACCTTGACTAGTCGCGACCATCTCCCAAAAGAATTTTTTTCTTGAACAGTGACCTGCAAATTCAGATTAATAAGATTGTATTATTTGAACAAATAAGAACAAACAAAAAAGAATACATAATTATTAGGGTTTAGGCGAGAACCTGTGAAAGATGTAGCTTCCCTTTAGCTTTGTCGTAGCGATGAGTGTAGGGATGATGTGGTTGGATTGTAACTCCTGAAAATCAAAACAAACAGCCGATCAAATAAAATAAAAGTAACAAAAGTTTTATGTATTGAAATTATGGACCAATTTAACAGTGCTAAACCCATATCAAAGTACTAACCCCAAATAGTCATATTGTTTTACGACGATAATATTCTCTTATAGCCTTTGAAGTTTTCGACTCCAAATCTTGATTTTCAATGCAGATAAGAAATCAAAACCTCAAACCCTTAAATAGATATCGAACTCGTAATAAGTCTCATAGAATTTGACTAGGATTAGTATTTTTCCATAACAAAGAAAACATATAGGGGGAAATTCTAAATTTCTAATTAATATTCGTCGATATTCTTGCGGAAACCTGTTTTGTATGATCGAACATTTTAAACGATTACACCGACATTCCCAATCCAAATTCCCATGGCGGTTTAATAAACTAAAAAAGGAAACAAACATATTAAACATATATATCTAAAATACAAAACAAAGCTAGGCTAAGTGTAGATGCATTTTACTACAAACTACATTCAAAGGTTAGAAACGTACTACTCTTCTCAAATGAAAGTAAATACTCAACCATGAACACAAGATATACGTGGTTCGGTATGATTACCTACGTCCACGGGGGTGAAATGATGAATCTTATTACTTCAAGGTGTTACAAAGGTATTGATCTTAGTTGGATTTCTTTACAAGGTGAACTTACTTCTCACTCACTTCTTCCTAATGTTTTCTCGAGTTTCTCTCTTCTCCTCTCCCAAAATTACAACCTAACTTTCATGAATACAAGTCCCTTTATTTATAGGAGAAGTTCCATACACCCAAGATATGGTGTTGGTCATGTTACATCAATTCAGATAGTTCATTGTCCGACCGACTTATGTCGCCTCACATGGCCGAGGTATCTTGACTCTTCGCCTGTCTTTCGTCCGAGCCGACATCTCCCAATGCTCTCTTGACACGATGTCGTGTGTTTCTGAATGTCGCCCGTCTTTGATCGTTGCTTTTATGGTTAGCCGATGTGTCCCCTACTTTCTTATCCATTTTACCATAGCACCTCGTTTGTCCCGCCGCGTCTCGTCATGTCAGGTTTGTCAGAAGTCTGAATCAAGTCTTGTCCGACAGCTGTAGAGCGATCACGCCCGATCCACGTGGCTCCTGAAATCTCGCGCCACTAATCTTCATTCCATGCTTCGCGTCTTTTCGTGTTTAGGTGCACCAGGCCTAGGATGTTGCCACCTGGATCTGTGTATAATTTACACCTACATTTATGCCCCTTCTTCCGCTCGTGTGGGAGACACGTGTGGAAGAATATCGCCCTAACTGCCCACGTCTTTGTTCATGCCGTGAATCCCGCCATGCAACGTCCCACTAACTCCACTTTATGAATGGTAACCGTCGGCGTCGGTTATAATCCTTCTTCTTTAAATAGACCGCTCCTTTCTTCCTTCTTCTTATTTACCCTTTCTTTCTCTGTTCATCTACTGTGGTTTTCTCCCAAGTTTCTTCACATTTTGCGCTTCTCCAAAAACCCTAGCTTTCTTGGTTTTCTTTCGTCGTTTTCTCCTCACCGACCGATCGAGGTCGCTATCGCCTCATCTTTCTTTCTTTGCTGGGAACCGAGTTCTGCACTATCTTCGTTAATGGCTTCTTCTCCTTCCATGGCTGAGAAGAGGTCTGTTGATGACGTTTTTTCCGAGTTTGATGTTCCCCCCCTTGCTTCTCTGTTTTTGCTTGAAAGCCCTTCTAGGTATGATGATCGCGCGATAAAATCTATTTTTGCTGATAGCTCTCCTTCTATTTCGTGCAGGTCCGAGAAAAGGGTAAAGGATCTCTCTGACGAAGAGTTCATTGAGCAGTTGAAGGAGAAGTACGATCTTCAAAATTACTAAGTGACCCTTCTCTCGGGCCGAAACGGTAGTTTGAAGAAAACCGATATGAAGAAGCACGAGCAATCGGCTGATTTTGTGGTCATCACCTTGGGTCAGCTGGAGCTGGGCCTTCGTCTTCCCTTATACAACCCTGATAGCCCATTTTATTACGAGATTTTGTCCCAGATTCGGCCTTCTCGTGCTTTAGCTCAATGGACTGGCAATACTTTACGAATTATGAACGAGTGGAGGGATCGCTGCGATGGTCATAGTTCTACTGCCGAGTGGTCGACCTACAAGCCCGAGGACGCTCCTGAGTATACCGTTTCCAATTTCCTTGTCAACTATCGAGCTGGAACTTTCCACCTTAGGAGAACTTGCCGGTTTTGCTGCTAGTCCTCATCGGGTCAAAAATATGCCCGAGGGTGTTGAAAGGATGATGCTGGATGCCGATCACGTCGGCCATGGTTCCAAAAAGCGAGCCCGCCATTCTAATGACCCGATTTATCCCCGAGTTCCGCTTCTAGTCCGAGGTCCGATCCTTCATGGTGACTTCCCGTCACCTACTTTTCCCGTCGAGCCCTATTCTTTCTGGGTGGTTAATGATGACAAGGCTGATAAGGTATGCGCTTTTCTTGATTTTTATCTTGCTAGCTTCGGGCGTCAGTTAGTCATTTGTTGTTGTTTTAAAATCTCAGGTCGGCTCCACCAAAACTATCGGGTCTAGGAAAAGAGGTGCTGGCACAAGGGTTGAGGAAGACCAGGGGAAGGTAACAAACATAGTGATTTTCTGATAAGTACATGTACTTGCCCCTGTTTTTTGCCTTCACATGTTCTGACGAGACACTTGTGCAGAAACACCCAAGGCACGATGATGATGACATGGGCGATGTTGACCCTACTCCGCTGAGGCGTAATCCTGGTATAGGGAAGCAAATTGCTAAGCCACCGCCGAAAACGGGCCCCATTATTGATCTTTCCGATGAGGATGAGTTGTTTGGAGAGAATGTGTCGGGCGACAAAGGCGATGAACAAGGTATGGGCGACCAACAGGAGCCCTCGGAGACGCCCGTCGTAGATAAGATCGTCACCGATGTACCGGTAGAGCTTCCTTGTGTGCCCCGGATTACTGAGGGATCTTCTTCTAGTGCTGAAACTTCCTTTACTGTCTCTGGATCGATCATGAACTCCTTGGGTGCGCTTACTTCCTCCAACTTTGTGAAGTATACAGATGAGGAAATGTTGAATGTTGTGCCCCGTTATGGCGACATCGCCCTGACACTTGACACTGTGGTGAGCAAGTCGTTTCTGTATGGTTATGCTCCGCTTCCGATTTCTTTTTCGTAGTGTCGCTTATGAGTCAAGCTATTTGTGTTAGATTATGAACCGCATACGCTTGGATGCTGCCAATCGCCTTCGAGATAAGCAGTTGATAGAATATCTCCAACTTCAACTTCAGAATGAGAGGGGTTGCGCGAATGAGCTGGAGATCAAGCTTGCCGACGCTCAAGGTATATGATCCTTCTTAACTTGTGTTGATTGAGTTTATCGTGCCAGTATCCTGAGTCGGCTATCCTTCTTCTTAGCCGAGGTATCTAGTATAGGTATAAACGCTACTTCGGAGTTTAGGATTATGAAGAGAAAATGGAATATTGAGAAGGATCTTGTGGAAAATCTACGTCAACGAATGGCAAACAAAGACGACAAAATAGACCGTCAAACTGAGGAGATTGCAAGACTTGAGGACGAGTTAGAACGACATCGCCGGTTTGATTATGATCCTGCCGAGATGGACAACTTACGGGCTCACTTGGGGTCTTCTCAGCGCCTTGCTGCTGAAAAGGATGCTTTAGCCACAAGTTTGGAGCAAAGGGTAGACGCTCTGCAACTGCATAATCGAGACCTTCACGAGGACCGCCGACGAATATTGAGAGATAAAGATGTGGTGGAGCGAGCTGATAGCGATTTACTGGGCCGAGTGAGTGAATTTGATAAGGTTATGGGCGATTTAGAGTGGAGTAGATCGCAGCTTGCAGTGCTCCAAGCGTCGCGTAATCGGTTAATGGACGGTTGGGCTGAGCATAAGAAGTATTGCCCTAGTAACGAGTTCAACGAGCAACATTATAACGAATTAACCATGAAGTTATCCAGGGACGAGGATGAGCTTTCCAAGTCGGTAGAGTCGCTTCAGCCGGTGTTACCCGCCCTGTCAGGTCCCTTAGATGATGTGTTGAGGCCGCTCTTTTAGATTTAGATTGCGCTTTATTCTTGCAAAAATGCACCCGATGAATAACATTCTATTTTTGTGATCTTGTAGCCGAGCAACAACGCTCTCGGGAGCTGGATCTGGAGGTTCGCCGATTGAAACAGTCCGAGGTCGATTTGAGCTCCAAGTTAGCTGATGCTGAGGAAAATGCTTCCCAGATTACCCAACAACTCGAGGATGAACGCGTCGCCCATGCGGAAGAGTTAGATCATAAGGTTCAGGCTGGCATTATGGAATGGGTGGAGAAGAAGCGGCCCGAGGTCGCACAGAGGAAGGCCGGCGCGGCTCCTCCCAAGGCTTAAACTTTCTTTTTGTGGTGCTGCGTCACTATGTTGCCCCTTCCATCGGGTTGTAAATCGCTCTAAACACTTCTCCCCTTTTTAATTTCCGCTACCTTGCTTATTCGTTTTAATGGGGGTGCTGCGTCACCGATGGTGTTTGTTTTATTTTCATTAGACGCTTCGTTTCGATTGGTCACATGACGCTTTTCGTATTTTCTTAATAGTCGCATGACGAAATCGAGTTCTACTTTGTTTCATATGTTATTCCTGCAATCATTGTTCAAGTAAGTCAGTATTTTAACCATTTCTGTCGAACACACCCAACAAGGAGGGTCATCGAGACCTATGCCATGTCCTGCTTGGGGTATCTCAACACTATCTCTTTGGATTCAGTGGAAGGGTACCAGTCATCCTAGTTCTAGGCCCGACAATCCCGAGTGGTTATCGACCAACCGATCTCGGGCAAGTGGACACGCCCACTTGCGATGGTGGTGACCTTTCAGATATAAGTAGGCCACCTAGCTGAGTAGACCTCGTGTCTAAACAACCTTTGGAACTGGTTTCCAACCACCAGAACCCTTAGGCTACCTCGGCACTTGGACACTGCCACTGCCCCGAGTTCGAATAGCCAGGCAACTTTAAGGCACCTCGGCACTTCCACACTGGCGTTGCCCCGAGTACGAATGCCCATTCGAGTGTAAGTCACCTCGGCACTTCCACATTGGCTTTTCCCGAGTACGAATGACCATTCGAGTGTAAGTCACCTCAAGCACTTCCACACCGGCATTGCCCCGAGTACGAATGACCATTATTCGCTCATGCCCTATCACATACCCCTCACGGTTTTCAGTAGATAGAGGACACGTTTGCTTACCGTTTTTCCGCGTCGCTTGTCAAGGATGGTAGAGTTTCAGGAATCGGATGTTCCATGGTTTGATCTCTCTTGTTCCGTCGAGTCGCAGTAGTCGATATGATCCTCGCCCGCCTTAGATTCGATTATATATGGCCCACCCCACTTTGGTGCTAGTTTTCCGCCTTTTTTGTCGCGCTCCCATTCAGCCAGAAATTTCAATACTTGCTGCCCGGGATTAAATTCTCTTGGTCGAACGCGCTTGTTGTATTCCCGTTGTAACCTCCTCTGATAATTTTCCACTTTTTGTAACGCCATTTCTCTTGTTTCTTCCAAGTCGTCGAGTTTAGCCAAGATCAGGTCGGATGACACATTTCGCCTCCAAGCTTCGGTTCTTGTGGTAGGAATCATCCCTTCTGTTGGTAGGATTGCCTCGGTTCCATAGGTAAGCATGAATGGAGAAAATCCCGTAGCTTCTCTTCGTGTGGTTATGTATGCCCATAGGACGTTGTATAGCTCCTCGCACCAATTGCCATATTCCCCATCTAGTTTCTTTTTCATGTTATCGGCGATGGTTTTGTTTGTGATCTCGGCCTTCCCATTACACTGGGGGTAAATCGGGGTTGCTTTACTCTTGCGGATGTTGTAAGTGTTGAATAGAAGATCAATGTTCTCGCCTTGCAGTTGCTTTCCATTATCGGAGACGATAGCCGCAGGAACCCCGAAGCGACAAATGATGTGTTCCCAAATGAACTTAAAGACATCTTTGTCCCGAATATGCCTTAGTGGTGCCGCCTCTACCCACTTGGTAAAATAATCAGTGGCCACGATCAAATACTTCCTTTGCCCGTTCCTACATGTAATGGCCCGAAGATGTCCACTCCCCATTTAGCGAAGGGCCACGGACTTATGATTGAGTTTAACGGTACGCCGGGAGCATGGATTTTCTTCCCAAAACGTTGACACTCTTCGCAAGATTTCGCTATTTTCTTTGCGTCCTCGTTCATATACATCCAAAAGTAGCCCATTGTTTTTGCCTTAACCGACAAACTTCTTCCCGATTCTGTGATTTCCAGCCGCCCCATAGTGTAGCTCGTGTAGGATTATATGGCCCTCTTCCCTGCTCAGGCATCGTAGGAGTGGTCCTAGGTAAGATTTACGATATAAGATCCCTTCCCTTAACTCATAGGCGCCCGATTTGCTTTTGATTTTGTTCATCTCGGGCCGACTCTTAGGCATCTCACCCGTCTCTAAGTATTGATGTATTGGCTTTCTCCAGTCGCCTTCTTTGTATCTCTCGGCTGTGCTGACGGCCACCTCAATCCGTACCTCTGGTGTTTCAGGGATAAACGGGTTAAGAAGCCTCATAACGCGTATTCCTTCGATGCTCGGTCTACAAGTTGTGAGGCGATATATGATGAGGCGTCCGAGTGTCTGTTATCCTTTCTGAGATGTGGCGGAATTTAATATCTGGGATTTGCTTGATGTAAGATTGGGCGAGCTCCCAATATTTTGCAGCACCGGATCGTGTGTAGCGTATTGGCCCGTAATTTTCCGGATCACTAGTTGTGAGTCACTAGTCAGTCGAACCTCATGCAGCCCCATTTTCACAATTATCTGTAAGGCATGGATCACCGCCTCATATTCGGTGACGTTGTTCGTCGCCTTGAATTCTAACCTGAACGAATGCACGATCTTCCTCCCCTTTGGCGTGGTAAACACCAACACGAGGCCCGACCCGTCTTTGTTTGATGCCCCGTCTACAAATACTTCCCATCGTGTTGCGCTACTGGCGGCTAGTAGGTCCGCTGGCTCCTCTTGTTCTTCGACCATTCCCGGTATATCTTCTACCTCGTCCTCATCATCGAGGGGGAAGTCGCGCCAAGAAATCGGCCACTACTTTCCCTTTGATCGCGGTTCTTGCCTCGTATATTACGTCATATTGTTTGATTATGGCTCCCCACTTGGATATTCTCCCCGATCGCCCAGCGCTATCCAAGACCGCTTCGATAGGCGATTTGGTGAGCACCCGTATTCGATGAGCTTGAAAATATGTTCGTAGTTTGGAGGCAGCAAATGCTAGCGCGAGCACCATCTGCTTCATTCTAGTGTAGTTCTTCTCGGCCGGACATAAAGTTTTGATGGCGAAGTATACCGGCTTTTCCACGCCCATCTCTGTTTTGACCAATACCGCACTAATGGCATAGGGTGTCGCGCCTAAGTATAGAGTGAGATTTTCTGACGGCTCAGGCCTTTGAAGAACCGGGAGGCTAGCTAAATATAGCTTGATTTTTTGAAAAGCTTCTTCACTTGCGTCCGTCCATTGGAATTTTTCTCCTTTCTTCAAGATGTCGTAAAAGTCCTTGCATTTGTCTGATGACCGTGATACGAATCGCCCCAATGCGGCTATGCAACCATTTAGTTTCTGCACGTCTTTTACCATTGCGGGGGATGGCATTTCAAGGACGGCTCGTACCTTCTCGGGATCTCGCTTCTATTCCCCGGGAGTGATGATGTATCCTAGAATTTCCGACGTGACCTTAAGTCACACTTGGCCGGATTAATTTTCATCTTGTGTCTCCTCATTGTCTGAAAAATCTCTCGAAGGTCTCGGACGTGGTTTTTTGATTTCCGACTCTTGACTAACATGTCGTCCACGTAAACTTCTATGGTATCGTGAATCTTGTCTTCAAACATGTCGCCTACCAATCTTTGGTACGTAGCCCCGGCATTCCTATGTCCGAATGGAATCTTGGTGTAACAATACAATCCTCTCGGTGTGAAGAATAAAGTGTGTTCCTGGTCCTCGGGCACCAATGGTATTTGGTTGTAGCCTATGTATCCGTCCATTAAGGTCATTGCTTCGTATCCCACTATTGATTCTACTAGTTGATCTATGCTGGGAAGGGGGAAACTGTCTTTCGGGCAGGCCTTGTTCAAGTCGTTGAAATCAATACATATTCTGACTCCCCCTTTCTTTTTCGGTACCACGACCATGTTTGATATCCACTGTGGGTAGTGGGACTTCCTTATTATTCCGGATTCTTGTAACTTCTTCAGCTCGACCTCGATCGCCGCTTGTAACTCTGGCGCAACGCGCCTCATTTTTTGTCTAACCGGTTTAAACCTCGGATCGATTTTTAAGTGGTGACAGAAGACCTTCAGGTCAATACCCTCCAAATCATGCACTTCCCAAGCGAATGCATCCAGGTTTTCTTTTAATAGCATGGTGAGTTTACTTGCTTGTTCATCCGATAGTAATTCCCCGATCCTCACTATTTTGGGTTCTTCTATCGTTCCCAAGTTTACTTCTTTAGTCGGCTCGACTGTCGAGAAGTTTGATTTGGTCTCCCTGACTGGGGACGCTTCCTTTAATTGCTATAAAGGGTCTTTCTCTCGAGTTTCGTGTGCCAGGACCGCTTGTGAAATTTCCTCCTCCAATTCTTTTGCCACCTTCACTTCCTTTTCTTTGTTCTTTTCTTGCCTTTGCCGAGCTCGTCGTTCTTCATTTATTTCTATATCAACTTTCATGCATTGTCGTGCCGCCTGGGATTCGCCCACAACTTCCGCTATTCCCTTGCAAGTCGAGAACCTTAACCTTTGATGGTAGGCCGATGCTACTCCCTTAATCTCAGCAACACATGGGCGCCCTATAATGGCCTCATAAGGTGAAGCGACGTCGACCACACAGAAAGTGGTTAGTGTGTCGAGGTAGCCACCACCATCTGAAACTCTTAAAGGTACTTCTCCCTTTGGGATGGTTACTGTGCCGTTAAAGCCGTAGATACGATATGTTGATGGGACGAGCATGTCGTCTGAGAGTTTCATTCTTATGAACGTGTTGTAGAACAACACCTCGACTGAACTTCCGCTATCCACAAGAATCCTTCTTACTCCCCACTTTTCAATCAACAGCGTGATGACCAGTGGATCGTTGTGTGCATGTCCGTTTGCTGGGACATCCTTAGACGAGAACGATATGGGCAGCGTCATCCAAGGTTCCATGGGAAGGGACTTGGCTACGCTGAATATCTCTTTACCGTCACGATCCCTTTTATGGATCCTAGTGGTGATTACTGGGCCGAGGGTGTAGTTTTGCATATCCGAATGTGAAATGGTGCTTACGAATTGACTCGCCCTATCGATGCGGACTTGATGAACTTGTGCATCGGGTGTTGCTTCCGGCCGAGGGGGGTGTCGGACATACTTCCTCAAATATCCATCGCGCATGAGGTGTTGAACAATATCTTTCACTTCTCGACAGTTATTGGTGGAATGGCCCCTATACTGATGGTAGTGACAGTATTCGGGATGATCTCGGGTCTCTTGGAACTATACTCCCCTCGAGGCTGGGTAGTTGATGTCGTTTCTCTTCTCAACTTCCTTGAAAACCTCTTCCAAAGAAGCGTTTAGAGGGGTATACGACCGGGTTTCCTGCTTTGGCTTCTTCCCTTTGGCCATCCATTCCCTCTCATCACTGCTCCTTGGGGGCGGGTCCGATCTCTTTTCTGATCGCCTGATATGGTCATCCATGACCGTTTTAGTCTCGGTACCAACCTCAGCGCTGGCTTCTTGTACTCCTTTATCTCTTGATTCGGCCTGAATTTCTTCTAGGGCGATATAGTGCTCTTGCATTCTTCTCATCTCCTTTAAGGTTTTAGGTTTTTCAGAAAACATGGCAATCCAGATGGGGTCGACCTCCCCAACGCGTTTTCGAACCCAAAGATGGCTTGATCCACCGGTATCTTCCCAATCTCAGTACACAATTTCCTCCATCTGTCGGTGAGAGTTCTCAGGGGCTCTCTGAATCATCGGGCGAGAGTAAACAGCTTGTTCATTCTTGGCCGAGGTCGGCTGTTATGCATGTAGGTCTCAAGGAAGGCCTCGACTAGCGCATCGTACCCATTAATCGAACTAGGTGTGAGTGAATAAAACCAATCTCGCGCCTCGCCCTCCAAACTAGCTGGAAAGAATTTGCACATAACTACCGGGTTGTTTCTCCATTGGATCAGTGACATTGTATACATCTTAAGATGTTCGATCGCATCGCCCGTTCCGTCAAATATAGAGGTGAATGAAGGTAGAGTACACTTGGGTGGGAACGGCATTTGCTCCAGTTCTTGAGAGAAAGGCGTTTTCTCGGCTTCACTCATAATCTCGGACAACTTATTCTCTTCGCATCCGCCCGAGAGTTCCTTGATTTTTGCTTCCAACTCCTTAAGTTTGGCTTTATTTGTTTGATCTTGTCGCTCGTCCCTTCCTCGTCTTTCTTCGTCGGTGGGCGAGTCCTCGGGTGGTCCATATCTCTGCGTGGGGGGTACCGTAGGTAATGGTAGCTGACCCGACGGATCGGGCTGATTAAGGTTACTTGGCCCCATCATGGTTGGTGAGTGACCGGATCGTCCGCGATATCCTGATGTCCCTCGAATGGACGACCCTCTCGATCTGGTCTGTTGGTTCCTCAACTGGTAGTTCTCATACTCCAAGGCTATATTCCTCGGCCGGAGTTCCCTTAGTGCCGCCTCTTGCCTCCTCTGACTCTCCAAAATGGCCAACAACGTCGGGTCCGTACTTTCGTGACTGGAGTGTCCATTGGGCTGGTGTGGCCGAGGTTGTAATGGTGATGATGTGGGTGGTGGTGGCGGTATCGGGTTGGCTACACGATCGACCGCGTGAACGGTTGTCGGGACGATGTTACTTGCTGCTTCTCGCCCCAGCTGAATCTGCCTAAGACGCTCTTGCTCCCTTCCCAAAGCTTCCTGGTGTTCAACTTGCTACCTCATCCATTGCCTCTGAGCTCGCGCTGCAAGTGCTTCCTCATCGTCATCGGTGTCTGAAGTTGGGAGTCCATCGATTTGGTTAACTCTCCTCTGGGTCAATATAATCTGGTCCAGAGGTAAGGTGTTATCTTCTCGCCCCAAATATATTTCTTCATCTACAACAGGCATCCATCGTGCAGATGCATGATATTCCTCGGGCGGTGGTTTTCGATTGTCCTCTTGCCTCGGCCCCGTTATCCCTGCCTGCATGCTGCTGCTAGTGACTGTGCGATTCCTCAACATCCTTATCGTCCCTGAAGCGCTAGCCATTAGTGACGTCGCGTGATAAGCCGAGTATCGCCCGTCCCTACGTCAACAAATACAAAAAAAAGAACCCCTTACTTGACTGATTTTTCTAACAAAAAGTTAGGACAAAAAATGCGAAACGTTCGACTCTACGACTCACCATCACTTTGTGTAGGGTCAACTTTGGTTATCAGGTGGGTTCCGTTTGTCTATCCTATTTTGTTCTTATGCTGAATCTGTGGCTGAACTCACTTCCCCGTCACTATCACTCCGTACGACGTCACTCTCTGTACTCGACATATGCATTTAAGTTAGTTTGTCCTTTATTCTACATGCTCCAAATCATTGATCTTATGCACGTGACGCTTAAAAAGTACGGCAAGTAACCCCTAGAATCAAATTAAACTTGTACCAACTCCACTTTCTCGAGATTTAGTTATGACCTTTCCGACAACTTACGCTACACCGCCGGCTAAAAATTATATATGGTCGACAGTTCATTACATGATGAAACATCTAAAACGCTAACTTTTGGTAACTCCGAGCATCCGACTTCTTACCGCAGCTAGAAACAACTCGCTTAATGCTAATAAACACACAGCTATCAAGAACAAACAGTCGTCCTTTCAACAGATTCTTCACGTAGCTTCTAACCCGAACTGTTAGTCGCTGGTGAGCTCGTGAAGTTTCTCTGCCGATCAAACTGTTTAAGACTCTAAGAAGACGCTGCTACTGCTCTGACTTTAAATGTTCAGTAAATGACTCAAAACAACCATTACTTCGGCCAACAGAGTTCATCGTAGCTTCTACTCCAACACATTAACGTGTATTGAGGAGTTGTTGATCGTCTCTGAAGACTTTAATTGCAAGGTATCCGGAGATCTTAGTCGTGTCCCCTTAGTCGGCGCCAGAATGTAGATGCATTTTACTACAAACTACATCCAAATGTTAGAAACGTACTACTCTTCTCAAATGAAAGTAAACACTCAACCATGAACACAAGATATACGTGGTTCGGTATGATTACCTACGTCCACGGGGGTGAAATGATGAATCTTATTACTTCAAGGTGTTACAAAGGTATTTATCTTAGTTGGATTTCTTTACAAGGTGAACTTACTTCTCACTCACTTCTTCCTAATGTTTTCTCGAGTTTCTCTCTTCTCCTCTCCCAAAATTACAACCTAACTTTCATGAATACAAGTCCCTTTATTTATAGGAGAAGTTCCATACACCCAAGATATGGTGTTGGTCATGTTACATCAATTCGCCAGATTCTTGTCTGACCGACTTATGTCGCCTCACATGGCCGAGGTATCTTGACTCTTCGCCTATCTTTCGTCCGAGCCGACATCTCCCAATGCTCTCTTGACACGATGTCGCGTGTTTCTGAATGTCGCCCGTCTTTGATCGTTGCTTTTATGGTTAGCCGATGTGTCCCCTACTTTCTTATCCATTTGACCATAGCACCTCGTTTGTCCCGCCGCGTCTCGTCATGTCAGCTTTGTCAGAAGTCTGAATCAAGTCTTGTCCGAGTGGTTTGTAGAGCGATCACGCCCGATCCACGTGGCTCCTGAAATCTCGTGCCACTAATCTTCATTCCATGATTCGCGTCTTTTCGTGTTTAGGTGCACCAGGCCTAGGATGTTGCCACCTGGATCTGTGTATAATTTACACCTACACTAAGTTTGCCTATGTAAGTGGTGGTCAAGATTTGTCCGTGGGAAAGATAAATCAAAGGCTGTGGTTCTACGTGCCACACCCTACGAGTCGCACACGTGGTATTAATTGCAATATTATGAATTAAAAATGAATACTCAAGTCAAGATATGAAATTTCAAAAATTATAACGGGGATGTTCGAACTCATGACCTATTGTGTCATAAGAGTGGTCTCTAACCATTGTTCCACCTAGGTTGGAATTGATGGAAAAGATAAATCAACAGTGGTTGTTTGTTCAACTTAAATATTAATTAGTATAAGTGTTTTATTAATTAGTATAAGTGATTTGTCTAGAGAGAAGATAAATATATGGTCATGGTTTGTTCAAATTAAATATTAATTAGTATAAGTGTTTTATTAATTGATGTCTCATTAATATATTAATTAGTATAAGTGATTTGTCTAGAGAGAAGATAAATCTATGGTCATGGTTTGTTCAACTTAAATATTAATTAGTATAAGTGTTTTATTAATTGATGTCTCATTAATTTCTCATGATAAATGATTTATTAATTTTACATCATAAATGTCCCTTAATTAATATCAGTACATATCTCCATCAATAAATAATAATTTTGACAAAAATTATTTCAATAGATATTAGTAGTGGTGGTGGTGGTGGTAAAGGAAGCAGTAGGTGTTGGAAGCGGTGGAAGGTGTTACTAAGTGGTGGAGGCGGTAACATTAGTTTTGGTGGAATAAATAGTTGCGCTGGATGGTTTTAATGGCGGTGGTATTGGTTTTTTATTTTTGAATCAAAAATAATAATAATTTTTTTTACATGACGGGTAACATTGTATTGTGAAAAGTATAGATGGTTGTTTTTGACACGATCAATAAAGGAAGATAACAAATACTTTTGGGATGATACCAAATCATATAAGACAAAATGTTTGTTTTTGGTACCATTGCTATCTTTGGTAACCGTTCGTACGCAAGATTTTCAGTGTTCACAAAAAACATATAGTTGAATAAATTAATTGACGACCTAAGTTTGTTAAATCTAAACTTTATACATGACGTCTGGAATTAAAAGTTATAAGTGTGCCCAATATTCTACGAGGGATGGGAAATGGTGGTGGTGGAGAAAGAAGTGATATCTGGTGGTTTGTGGTACTGGCCGGTATTGATGAGTAGTAATTGACTATGTTAATTATGTGCTGCTACAAAAAGGATAACACTGTAAATTAGAAATGTGGTTGATCGTCTTAATGCTAATATAAACTCGGTTAAAATACATGAAAATTAAGAAGAAGAAAAAACATTTGGATGTCACGTTATATAATAAATAACACTAAAAACTACATATTTAGTATCAAGGTTTCTCCCTCTAATAGATAAATCTAAGGTTGTATTGAGATCCCATAAGCAGATGGCGAGTTGGTCTTGGATTTCTGAATGATAATGAAACACTCCCTCTCGGTTTCTCCAATGAAAACCGAAACCTTCTAAAGAAAATAATCAATCGAACAACACTTAGATGGAACGCATCACCACTAGTGTAAACTTCTCTGAATTGCTACATATCCAGTGAAATTTCTATAGATTAATCTGGTGATTTCGTCTTACCGTAGTTTTTAACGAGGCATGCAATTAAATCTCTAATAGTGATTTTAAAGGTATTTAATAATTACAAAATTCTCTTATAAGTTTTTTTTATGCAAGTATTGATTTAACTTGGGTTCTTTTATATTTTTGTGTTAAGTTGATGACTTTTTAATTTGAATACATGTTTGGTTAACAAAACTTGATACATTATGGTATTTTCTTTGTAGCACTGATGTTAGTCTCTCATTTTACCCGTTAGCACTTTGTTTCGATCCCGTATTTGTAGACATCATTTGAGTAATGATGGGGTATTTGTTTAATCTCAAGGCCGATTAAACCCAATGTGTGTTCTACACATTGAAGGCGACAGAAGTTTGCGTCGGCTCTACCTTGAAACTAATAATTTTTCTTCGGAAGGTTAGTTGAATTTATGTAGATACAAATATTAATATGACTATGCTCTTTAAAACTCCAAATTACTTGAGTAACACTAGATGTGAGAACGTCATTCATGCACTACTTAGCATAGTTGTTGTGAAATCTTTTTATCCACGAATTTCTTCAATTTTATGTTATCAATATGATTGACAAAGAATCTTACACATGTTTTGATTTACTATTATAAGTTTATTTTTTCAACTCACATGTGTATATCTCAGCCTTCCAATAGCCAAGGGTTCTTCATTTTTATAACTCTTACATTTGCAAAAAATAAATAAATAGTGTTTATCTATAGTAGGGAAAATATTATGGGTTTTTGCTTCACTCCTTAGAGCCTTAGTTATCAATAATTTCGGAACAAATGTTTTCATAAACATCATGGAGTTGGATTGCCGGTTTAGGTATATGTAATGTTAGATGAAATATTCTTTTTGAAATTTGAAATTATGGTATGATGGAACAATAAATAGGAAAAAAAATTATTCACTGTATTTTTTATTTTTTTTCATGTCGGAACAACATTATTACTCTGTCCAGATAATAAATTGGAATAACATGCTTAAGTAAAAAATAAAAAGATCAGGTAACCCATTTTGTTTCCCAAAACCTATTTGAATATCAAACTAATTACTCACGAAAACAATGAAGCAAGAGGAATGTGAACAACATCTTATTAGAGGCAAAACATCCCGTGCCGTTACGGCACGGGTTAAGATCTAGTTCTAGCCTACAATTTAGTGTTTTCAAAAAAGGAAACCGGTAATGCGTGCCTAGTTTGGGACCTTTATTTAAGTATTGTTTTCCTAGTTAGTTTGGGACCTGGGTTGCACAGACGCGGACGCGGACGCGTAGACGCGGATGCGTAGACGCGGACACGACACGACGCAGACGCGGACACTACAAAATTCTCAAAAAACTAGGACGCGGACACGTATATACATATTTTATTTATATATACAATTATATATTTATACAGCAAAGTCAGGTGTTTCGATCCTAAAAATTAGAAACTAATGCTAAATGTGTATAAATTTCAAAAAAGAAGAAGGAAAGATCGTTTGTTTATACACGCCGAAGGTCAAGCAATCAATCACCATTAAACACATGCACAATCAAATTGCATTCTTAGAACAACACATGCCCAACCAAGAGTATATGTGATGTATTTCCAATTATAAAACCCTAATAAAGACTTCTAAATGTTTGTCTTTCTTCATTTAGTTAATAATAGTAAAAATAAAGGAAGAAGTTTAAATGAAAATGGAAAAAAAATGCTTCAAACCCGAGTCATCGGTGCGTCCAAACAAGACGCGCGTGGGACGCGCATATTGGTGTGTCGGACACGCGTCGTGTCAGCGTCAAACGCGCGTCCTGCGTCCAACGCGAGTCGGACGCGGACACGACTCCAAAAACGGAGCGTCCGTGCAACCCAGTTTGGGACCTTTATTTAAGTACTATATTGTGTGCTCGTGCTATGTACCGAGCGGCTCCGCAAACTTTCCACTATTATTTTTATAATCACCTGTGAATAATTTAGTTGATACATAATTTGTGTGCCCGTGCTATACACCGGGCGGCTCAGCAAATCTTCCACTATCACCTTTATAATCACCTGTGAATAATTTAGGCTTTTCTTAAACATAGCTCATGCTTTTATTAACCATAATCCATATTATCGATATCCCACAATTCATTTTCAATTTATTAACTATTGCTCAAATCATAACCCACAATATATCTACTGAGTTAGTAATGAATTAGCTAGTAGTCGAGTTGAGTTGAGATCTAACTGATTTTAGAAATATATATAGTTTTTCCCTCTTTTTATTCGTCCAACCATGAACCCTAGATATTATTTCTCAACTTTTAAAGAATCACTCCACCAAATGCCTGCGAGATGGTCAGTAATGCGGCACTAAGAGCAGGTAAAGGCAAACTATGACATTCAACATTTCTTCCCATGATAGGATATTTAGAAGTTGATGAAGTCGTCATCATCATGGGATTAACTTAAAAAATTCAAGATATAACTACGAACTATCTCAATCTACTATGAGCCATCAGATGGGTTTAGGAGTATGTTAGTGGACGAACAAGGGAAAGAACCCAAACAAATCTTCAATTTTTAATGAATGTACAGTAACAGAGGTGCTGTACATTAAGAGACGAAGAGCTTTGTTTTGTTTTCCATGGAACCGTTGGCAAGCTTCTAACATCAAGGTGCAGAAATGGGTTTAATCATACGGTCTACCAGTTGCACCAACTAAGAACAACTAATTTGATTATTGAGTTTCCCATTTACCGACTCAGTAAACCAAAAATCTAGTTTATGGGCTATGAATAATAATATAGAAAGGTCAAACTAAATATTGTAGTCAAATTATACTGACCAAAATCAAATGGGCTATGGTTAATAAAAGTGTGGGCTATATTTAAGAGAAGCCATAATTTAGCTGATAGATAATTTGTCGCAACTTTAATATTAACTTTAACACATATTTTATTAGGTGTGGCTCGGCTTCAGCTTCGTCTCGCCCCGATGAATTTTTTATTTGGTGTTGCACGACTTTGTTCCGGCTCATCGCAATACATTTTTTGTTAGGTGTGGCTCGGCTTCGCCTCGCCCCGTCCCGATGCATTTTTTATTTGGTGTTTACAGAAAATATATACCATCACTATATGTAAAACCTACATACGGTGTAAACATGCATCTTTCTTCCTCCTCCATGTCTCAAATCTACAACAACCACCACCCACAATACTGGTTTTATCGGCATTGCAACATCCTTTTACATTTAATTCTCGGGTCTAACTCAAATCCATGAGAAACTCGTTCTGCACCTTCTTTTAGAGCTGCATCTTTAATGACTTCAAAATCATAGCTGGCAGAAGGAAGAACTGCATAATTACAGGATACTCCACAATGAGTGTGTTGGCTAATTGTTCGCATATTGAGGATTTCATGTCCAAATCCCGATATGGAGAATTGGGATGCTGCAAGACAGACAGGGAATGAGATTACGACTTTTTGCACTGTCTTTCATTCTTGTTTGCTTAATGATGTACTAAGTTGAGAGACTATCATCAATCATAGAAAAAGCGTTCCTTAAACTTTATTCGTATCGCCGATCAAAAATAATAGATAAAAATAAAATCGTATTGGTCCACTTGATAACAATAGTGGAAAAAAAAACCCATCAAGAACTTGTAGAAAGCAACGCAAGTTCTTGGAAAAGAGTAGATTTTATTATTTGATCTACTTCAAATAATAAAAAGAGAAGCTGGGTTTCATGTAAAAGAGCAAATATTCCAAAACACAGGGGAGGTATTGGCATAAAGAAATTAAAGTTGGTTAATAAGGCTCTTCATTGTAAATGGATTTGGCGTTATGGTGCAGAAAAAAAAGCACTGTGGAGAAAAATAATTCACCAGAAATTTGGAGGTAATGTCAATTCTTTCTTACCAAACTCAAGTTCAATATATGTTGGTCATAGCTTGTGGGCTGGTTTTCTGAAGTCAAAAGATCACATAATGCAAAACACCACCCTGAAAGTTAAAAGTGGTAATAAAATCTTGATGTGGGAGGATAAGTGGATTGGTAATCTCCCTTTAAAAGATTCCTTCAAAACTCTATATAAGATTTCAAGAAAGAAAAAAGCAACTGTTAAAAGACGCATTTCAACTAGTGGGATTGGAATTTGGACTTCACAAGAAATCTGAGAGAAAATGAGCTAGGTGAGGTTATCTCACTTTTACAATTATTGGGAGACCCTTCTGGAGTACTCAATTCAGCTGATGAAGATGACACAAGGATTTGGGATCTGGGTGATGATTTCAGGTGTTAAACTGTTATGACTCACTTGATGTGGATGGTTTCTTATCTTTTCCTCATAAATGACTTTGGAACAAAAAAGTTCCACTAAAGGTTTCTTTTTTGGTTTGGACTCTATGCTTTAATGGAGCTCCAACTAATGATTATTTGTCAAGAACGGGTAGGTCAAATACAGGTAATTGCATCCTTTGTAATGAAGCGTTAGAGACTAATGACCATCTGTTTTTACACTGTAAAGAAACTTCAAAGATATGGAGTTACTTCTTGGACGGTTTTGGGTTGCAGTGGGCTTTTCTTTGAAAATGTTAAATCGACACTTTGGGAATGGCCTTGCAAAAAGGAAAATAACATGAAAAATAAGCTTTGGGGTCTTATTCCTTTCGCAATTTGGTGGACGGTTTGGAAGGAAAGAAACGATCGTTTGTATGGAGGCAAGAGAAGCAGGAATTGGAAACAGCTAATCATTTCCATTAAGTGTACTTTGTTTAATGGGGTATGCCTAATAAGATCTTCGAAGGCTTTTCTTTAAGTACTCTTATTAGCAATTGGACTGCTGTTATTGGCAGCTAATGTATTGATTACTCTTGTTCTCTGATAGTTTCTGTCACTATTTAGGTGACGGTAACTCTTTTTTATAAAATTTGCCCTTTTGCGTCAAAAAAAAAACGCAAGTTCACCCCACAATCACAATCAAAAATACAAATATCACTGAACAACCGAAGAACAAACCAAGATTTCTTCAACCATGCATAATTATAAGGAAAGTCATGTACCTTTGCATTTATGCGAATGAAGAATTTAAGACGATTTAACTGCTCCTCGCAGAATGGCCTCAGCTTATTATTCCAGGGGCCGAGCTTCAGATACTTCTCAATTACTGAACAGGGTTTAATACGTTCATTGGGCCGACCGAGCGAAGCGAGGGAGGACCTTTATATGGCCACTTTTTTGTAAAATGTAAGTGATCAAATGACACAAAAAGATTGGAAATGGTTAGGGCCGAAAAACCAAAAATGTCCCTCCCTTTTAGTCCCATTACTATAACTCCTTGTGTATCCTATCTTTTCAGGGGTATAATTGGAAAGCAAACTTGAATATAACATATCTAAAAATCCGTGCCTTGGAATTTTACAAATTTTATCTCGTTGGAAAGCTAATAAAAAAACCTATCCAACGAGCACAAACAATCATTTCAAATTTTGAGTTTTTACGAAAAATTCAGAGGTACTTATCATTTTAGGCACAATTTTAGAAAATTAAGTGTATATCCATTACACAAACCACCATAAAGGATACATAATAGTTTATTCATCAAAATTTTGGTTTATTCATCAACTAATTTTCCGTTGCAACTAATAAAACGATGTACTCCTCCGTTTCAAGAAAAATGATACTTTCATTTTAGGCATAATTCTCGAAAATTGAATGCATAGCCATTATGCAAACCACCACAAAGGATGCATAACACATCATGCAACCATATTTTGGTTTATGGATCGACTAATTTTCCGTTTAAGAAAAGGTGATACTTTCACATCCCGTTTCAGGAAAAATGATACTTTCACTCCGTTTCGGAAAAAGTGATACTTTCGCTCTGTTTCGGGAAAAGTGATATTTTCGCTCTGAAGAAAGTATCATTTTTTCCGAAACGGGGAGAAAGTATCATTTTTTTCCGAAACGGGGCGAAAGTATCACTTTTTCTGAAACGGGGTGAAAGTATCACCTTTTCTTAAACGGGACGAAAGTAGTCGCAGACAAACCCCATCTTCAGATTCTTCTTCGGTCGGCCCTCCCTCCGTGGAAACGGTCGTACTAGTCTACTCTGTGCAACAAAAGCAGACATACCGAGCCATTATATAATTAACTAGCCCCTAACCCGTGCCGTAACGGCACGGGACATGATGTTGGTTCATTTTTAATATATCGTATAATTTGTGTCCCGAATACATATCAACTCCTTATGATTTAATATGTGTTTGTCATAAAAATATTTGGGATTTTCCTCTCTTTTTTTCTTTGTTTTTTCCTTTAATATTTTACCGCCGGAGATTTGCTCAAGTGAAAGAAATATAATCTTAACTTCCAGACTCTTTTTTATTTAGGCTCATTTCTAATAATGAGATAATGCTCTACATGAACATAGTAGTTTAAATACTTTTTGGAAATATGTCGTCAGCAGTGCTCATCTCAGTGAAATCAACTAATCAATATCGTCCATAAAAGTCTCCACATGCTCATATTTCGCTCCATCTGACTCATCTATCATGGTCATGTTGTCGATACTCCAAATAAGCAGAGAATAGTATTTTTTTGCATCGAAAGAACGATACAAACTATCCAATGTGACATGATTCTTCTGTAATTTTTCAACACCCATTAGATGACAATGTTTAAAATGTGTACCCATTAGCTTTTCGAAGGGATTGTATATATGCGAACCTCTGCCATTAAATCTTCAACAAAGTATTGTGCCCAGCAATTCGTCTTAACGAAGGCTTTGGTAACTTCAAAAGTCTTTGACATTTTTTCACTTCCGTATGTTCCTACCTTCACTTGGAATACAATCTGGCGACACATTACCTCATAAAGAACCTTGAACACATATTGTACTCTCTGATCCTATTTCAAATTAATAGGTTGTCAATAGATCCTTTACCAAAAGTTGACATACTCTACGTTTAATATTTATAAAAAAAATTTATGGTATTGTGGATCGTTGCTTTCTAAGATTATAGTTTTCAAAATTGGCCTCTTCAAGTCCCACGACTTTCTAAGTTTATATATCTTGTTTGTTTTTAATATTTTAGTTAGCCATATTATGTTTGTTACTAACTTTAAACTTGATGTCATCTTCTACTGTGAACTTTATGTGATTTCATAATCGAAATAGTTATACCTCTTTCATTCGTATCAAGTAATCTATTGTATATCCCAATAATTCTTCTACAACAATTCCTTTCTTTTTCCGTTTCCGGACCATCAGTATCCATTATTGTCAAACGCAATCTGTCTAATTTTTGTTGATGTTATGTATTTGCAATGTTCATTTTTCTTAAATAAATAGATTGTGGAAAAACTAAAAAAAAAAAAACATAAGTATTACATCGGGTCTAAGTTACTATATCCAAAATACTCCGGACACTGCTTCTGGTGCCTTGTTTCCTCAAATTCCTCTTTGCATTCTAAACAGTACATGCAATACCAATCATTTGCGCAAGTGTGGTCAATGTATCCCTTGCCTGTAATAATAATAACAACACGTCAATTTTTTTCAAGGCATCCAGTTGTAAATGGTATGAATCTAATAGATTTGAATTATACCTCAATCTTAGATATCACCTTCTTCTCACATAACTAGAGCTGGCAAACGGGCGGGCCGGGGCTGGCTCGTTGCGGGTTACACGGGTTCGGGTTAACACGGGTCAAAACCCGCGGGTCCAAATTCTTCACGGGTGGTCATTTCTTCAACCCGTGCCCGTAACGGGTTAAGCTTGCGGGTTCAGGTTAGCTTAAAGCTTGTTTAATTAAAAATAAAACTAAAATTTAATTAAGTTAATTTGTCTTAATTAAGTTAATTTGTGACAAATTACAAGGATAAAAATTGTCCATTTTCTGCAATCTGCATCTCGATTCTCGGCACTCATCCAAGCCTATCACCTGCAATAGTTTCCACTTCAGCAAAACTGAAGATGAAAAATCCATTCTCTGATCTTCTTGAGTGCCAGTTCTCAGCACCACTCACTGCAATTTAACCAAAGCATCATCTCATCTCCATCAGTAAACCCATCCATTTGATTCACTTGCCTTCTTCCCTGCACAATCCTGTCCTAATCATTCATCTAATTCATTGCAGTAGCTTCTCATACTCCACCAGTTTACAGCCTCAACTTTAGCTGCTGCAAATCCATCTACACCAGCTCTATCAGCAGATTCGATTGCCCCATCTAATGCAAACCAACAGCTCTACCAGAAACATCCAAGTTAACAATGCTAGCTTCAAAAGTTAACAATATGCCTTCTTCGTTCTCGTTCCTACTTTTGTCTTAGCATCCATAGCAGACTTCGTCTTTCAATTATACAAGCTCGATTAGCTTGCGAGTATCCTACAGAAATTTTTTATCCTTGATCTCACCGGAACGAATTGCATCTCAGCAGAAACGTGAATTACGGCCTTCAAAGCACTGTCAACGCTGCAGGGGAAAATTGAATAAGTAGAGAAAGTTAACGAATAACAATTTGCACAACAGACCGCATAGCGCAGTGGATTAGCGTGTTTACAGCAGAACCTGTAACTCCATCTCAGAACCTGTAGCGCAGTGGATTAACGAATAAGTAGAGAAAGTTTACAGAGACTGCCAAGATCTCTGTAACTCCATTTCTGCTCTAGCCATCACCTTGTTCAACTCAGCAGAACCTTCCAAGTAATTCTTCAATAACCAATTATATCCACTCCTGATACCCTCTAGTTACTTCAATAACTCAATTATCTCACTGTTAACCTTGAATTTGAGACATACCCATGTTTCTAATTAGTTTCAAAACCCTAAATCATCCACCATTCTCGACCAAATCCAAATCTCAGAGATTCAATAGCAGATTTGGACTCTTCTTTCTCATCTTCATCAAACCCTAGTTTGAATTCCAACTTCAATCATTAACACATATTCTCTGTTACTCATCATAAACAACACCAAAACAAATGTTTCGAAAATAATCCATCCAGCAGCAAAACATAACCCAATCCTCTTCTTGGTTTGAATCTTCACAGCAACTGAATCAGACCCAATTTTATTTCACATCCAAAACCCTAGAAATCGAGATGATGAATCAGATAATGAAGAAGAGACCAATAAATCTAGGGTTTTGTAAGGATTGTTCAATTCAATGACCCAATCCATGTTCTTGGGTTTTGGAGTTAGAACTTGTAAGCAGAAGCAGTGGAGAATAAAGAAAAGAAGAGACGGAGAGGAAGGGAAGGGAAGGGGGTGAAGCGAATAACTGAAAGTTTTTTTTTTTTCCGTTTTAATTTCCACTCACCGAAGGGACATGCGGAGGGATGCATGTGAACTATATGGGGAAATGCGGGTTACGGGTTGTACCCGCATTTTTTACGGGCCGGGCCGGGTTAACCCGTATACTCACAAGCCGGCATTTCTCCAACCCGAACCCGGCTTGTTTAGACACCAGCCGAGCCGGGTGCGGGTTTTTCACGGTCTGGGCCGGGAAAACCCGCGGGTTTTGGCTTGTTTGCCAGCTCTACACATAATATTTCAATTGAGGAAGGACAAATCTTGACCACTCTTTATATAAGCAGAGTTAGCCAAACTATGTTTTGCAATTTTCTTATGTGAAAACTATTATCAATCCATATTTTAGTCAGCTCCTATCGAACCTGATCTAATTAGTCCTATAGAAAGTTAATCTTAAATTTTTGACCTTATCTCTTGACCAAATTATTAAAGTATTCTCAGTCATGTTCTGCTTTGTGTGATGTACCCATCTGTGTCTACTCTACCTTCTAACCCAGTGAATGAAACCTATACATATTGATCCAAAATTTGATATTGTTGATTTGTCATCAAGAGGTCGCATGATTTGAGAATGTAAAATATAAAAAATATTCTATAAACATCGAAGGAGAAATTTAGATTCATGATTTAGAGTTTTTTATGATGATTTTGATGAACAAACATAATTTTTAAACAAATATTTTAGAATGCAAATACATTTTCCCGGTCAATAAGGTTTTATATCGGGAATTGAGTGAAAGTTGTTGTCTTTGTAGGTAGTTCTCGCAAAACAACTCGACATTGATGGTCTTTTAGGAAAAAGAATGTAATAATACTTGAGAGATCGATAATGTTCTCTTACGTGGGTACACCAATTTCCTTTATATAATACGGGTAATCGAACAGTCATGATCATACTGTCTTATACGTTCCGGTATCATCCTCAAAATATTTGGTTTTTGTCCTTATCAATCGTGCTAAAAACAACCAATTACATTTTTCACAATACAATGTTGCATGTTTTGTGAAAATTATTTTTTTACTTGGTCAATAAAACTCACTAAAAAGCAAAAACTATTATTATATACTACTATTACCAACACCCACCATCATAAAAACCATCCACCGCCACTATTTCTTCCACCAATAGTAATGTTACCGCCTCCACCATTCACAAACACCCGCCACCGCTTATACTAACCCTACTTCCACTACCACCATTAGAATTAATATAGTTTTTAGTAAAATTATTTATAAATAAAATTATGTATTTATGTTAGATTATTAAAGGGACATTTATCATAGAAATTTAATTAATCATTATGAACAATCAATGAGACACTAATTAATAAAACGTTTAAAAACGGTTAAGTTGAACAAACCCAGGCGGTAAATTTATCTTTGCCAAGGAAAAATCCTGACCACTCTTTACATAAACAAATCGATAATAAATAATTTCATACGTTCTGATCTTGATTCATGTCGTTCGTTTAGTTATTACATAACATGGCAATTGATTGCACCATTTTTTTTAAAATGGACGTGTTTTTTCGAGATTATTTTAATATTAGAATGATCAACCACGTTTTATACTTTATAATATAATGTTACACATTTCGTGGCGTTACGAAATTAGCATAATATGCTTTTGTTCACCTATACCCGCCACCACCATAAAACCATATAAATCCACTTTTTTATCCACCACCACCTAGTGGCGGAGCCAAGGGTTGACTAACCTGGCTCTAACCCCTTAAATTTTTAATAACAACATAATTTTTTTAGTTTATTTTATAAATAGTACTTTGTCCATATATACTATTTATGGTTTATTCCACGAAAGTTTACATGTTCTTTTTTTTTTTTTAAATAGGCCTCCTCAGTGTCAATTTTTGACTCCACTGCCACCATCACTGCGCCCATCCCATGTAGGTTGTTGGACGCAATTCTATTTTTCAATCACAAATGCCATGTATGAGGTTTAGATTGAACAAAATTTCGTCAATTGATTAGTTTCATATATTTTTCCCGTGTATATATTCTTTTTTGTATTGCAATCAATTTTATTTTAACATTAAAAGATCATGATTTATACGATATAATACCAAAGATAACAGGGGTACCATTTGGGTGATCCAACTACGATCATGAAAATATTTTCTTGTATGATATCATCCCTGAAATTTATGGTACCTTCCTTTATCAAAAGTGTTAAAAACAACCAACCACATCTTCCACACTACGATGTTATCGATGTTGTGACGACAACATAAAATTAATATTTTCCATCACTACTCACCAGCATTCACCGTCACTACTTCTTCTCCCAAAAACCAGGGTCTGAGCCAGGATTTTGAGGAGAGATGGAGAAAAAATTCTTGGAAAGTTGGATACATGTGAAAAATGGACTTTTTATCCCATTTTACGATAAAAGAACAAAAATAAATATAATTGTGCTTGGCTCCGCCCTTAACCACCACTAATCTTTCGGCCTCCACCTCTTATACTACTCATTGTTGCTAAAAATGTCTATTAATATTATTTATCAAAATTACTTATTAATAGAAATAAATATTATAATTAATTAAGGAAACATTTATAATTAAAAAATGATTAGTCATTTATTATGAGTAATTAGTGAAACACTAATTAATAAAACACTTTATAATGAATAGATTATTTATTATGTGCAATTAGTGAAACGCTAATTAATAAAGCAATTATGGTATTTAAGTTGAAGAACAAACCACCACTATTGATTTATCTTTTCTATCAATTCCAACCAATGTGGAACACTGGTTAGAGGCCATTCTTATGACACAATAGGTCATGAGTTCGAACCTCCACATTATAATTTTTGAAATTCCATATCTTGACTTGAGTATTCATTTTTCATTCATATTCATAATATTTGACATTGTAAGGAACGCCACACGTGCGAGTTGTAAGGGGTGGTGTGAGGAACCACATCCCTTGATTTATCTTTCCCACGGACAAATCCTTACCACCACTAACAAAGGCAAACTTAGCCTAGCTTTGTTTTGTATTCTTGATTTGTAATTGAAATGCGACGGCAGAAAACATAATTAACATTGATGTTCAAGACTAACTCCTCAAGAAAAGCATTAGTTATATGACTAACCTGTTGTCAACTATAACCACATCAGTTGAATGAAACCGTCACTTAATTGTCCACGAAATGGACGCCTTCCTGAAAGGAAAATAAACACATTGAAAAGAAGTATCAGTCGGCAATCCTTTAACCATTGTTGGTCTACTACTCAGCAGAAATATGACTTAATTATGTTGGATTCTCCGTGACACCTAGAAACCATTTCAGGCTATGTAGTATATAAAAATTTAAACTTAGAAACTCAAAAAAAATAAAATAAAGCAACATAAATCCATCATTCATTGCCGAAACCTTCAACACATCCTTTTTTCTATTTACTTAGCAATACCTTGCACCATGAACAACAATATAACTACTAAAAAAGAAGTCGACAGGTTTAATGTTGTAACAGCTAGCCATAAATCTCGTGTGGAAGTGCAGATCATCACACCTTGACAGATGCTGCATTTGCACATATACATATGTTCATCATTCTGTGTCTGCTACAACAAGTGGTATTTCCATCGAGCAAAACTTACGTACGATCAACAACTATACTTTAGCCTTTGAGAGCCATATATGGTACTATAAGCTATATATAACGGCGAAATCAAATTCAGCTATATATATGTAGTTGCAGGAAATTCCACACTACACCATTGTTAAGATCTTGCTATAATCAACTCACAATTGAAGATTAAAAACGACACTTTATCATTTAATCCTCAAAAATGTATACAGAATTGGAAGAAATCAAGAATACAATTATTCTCTTGAAGTTTCTCTCTCCCCAAGATTCTTTTAACTCTAAAAAATACATCATCCTTTTATGGACATATTGGGTCTCTATTTATAGGGTAATTACATAATGGATGACAACTAAGTCTCCTTTTATCTCGGATTTACACTGCGATCATCATCGTGACAACCATGATTTTCCTTCTCGCTAACTTAATAACTGTCGCAGGTCAACACATGATATTTACATGTTTCTTCATTCATCAGTCATTATGTCATTCCTTAAGCAATTCTGCAACACTCGTCAGATGTTGTTGAAATACTCGCGGTGTCCTCGCAGAAGTGTTATTAATATCGCAAGAATATCGTTGTAACGATATTCTGGTCCTACATCTTGCCTCTTCTCATGTCTTTTCTGCGAAGAAGAGAAGATCATGAGAATCCCGCGCTCTTCATAGCACTCGCAACTTCTTTTCTTTCCATATTTTCTTCTCGACAAGACTCCGTTAATTTAGCTTAACCGCCTACACGTGTTGTAAATTCATCTTTTTACTGACATGTCTCTACTCAACAGGTCATTCCCTTTTGCCTATAAAAGGTAGAGTTAGACTTCAAAACTAATTTTCTTCTTTTATTTCTCTATCTTCTTCATCTGTTTATTTTGTCTTCCGTCTGTAAATTTTCTTCTTCTTCATATTCTCCTGCTATTGTTCTAATGGAGTTATCAAGGTATGCTTTTTGATTATAATATTTATTTGAGTCAATTTTTACTTATATTCTTCGATCTTCTCTATTTGATCCTTCATAACTCCCATATTATGTTTTC
This sequence comes from Papaver bracteatum, assembly GCA_023529315.1. Taxonomy (NCBI): domain Eukaryota; kingdom Viridiplantae; phylum Streptophyta; class Magnoliopsida; order Ranunculales; family Papaveraceae; genus Papaver; species Papaver bracteatum. The sequence goes on from JAJJWX010001114.1 coordinate 2,855,803, forward strand.
TCTTCAGTTGAACTATCCCTAACACCCAATCCCCAATTCAAAACCCTAATGCTCGCAAAAGGCCAACTGCTAAGAAGAAGAAGAGTTCTGCGAATGATAAGGTGTTAAGAAACACATCCTATTTCTTAATAAAAATATTGTTGCCTCTGTTTCTTATCTAAGTTATTATTTGCAGAATGTCGAGAACATCGCTAATCCTCCCAAAAGACCTCGTCAATTTAAAACTCTTGAGGCTGATATCATTATTCCCACATTAACATCTGCGAGAATTATTCCCACACCCTCGCGATCGGATACTCTTTCTTTTATCTACGAGAATATCGCTGCCAATACCTCTATTTCTTCTGATTCTTTGACAAATCAAGCTCCTGAAATTGCTGTGACTGAAACTCCTTCTAGCCCTTTATTGCCTTCAACTGTTGTTTTTCCAAATACTCCTCCTTCTGATAATACAACCATCGCAAATGACTCAAATCGTCAACTTGCCCTCATTACTACTTCACCCTCTGCATCTCTTCCTTCATCAAATGAAACCTTAGCAGGAGTTGATGTTTCTTTTAAAATTTTATCTAACATTTTAGACGATGCTAGAAAATCTTCTACTGACTCTCTCCAATATGAAGTTTGCGAGACTTTACTCAAATATTTGGGCTCTGATAGTAATGCTTCATGAGCATCTTTATAAAATGAAGTTGAAGCTCTAAGAAAAAGCCTTCTAGTCAAAACTTCTGAATGTGATACTCTGAACCATATGCTTCGCAACTCTTCACTTAACTGCGAGAATCTTCGCAGAAAAAATGACGAGCTGAAAGGTACAATTTTCTTTCCTCTTCCCTTTTGTTTTTCTGTTTTGCTTTCATATCCTCTGTACTCAAGCCTCCTTCTTAAATTATTGGTTCATATATTAGTTTCAAATCAGACTCGTTTCATGGAAAGACTTAAATTTGAATCTATCGCTGAAGAAGCTCGTGTTGAAAGAGATTCTTGGATGGACCAGTATAATAGATTAGATAATCTCTACACATATTCGATCGATCAAATAGATAATCTTACTAATGAGAATAATCAACTATCACAAAGTCAAAATTTATTAAGTAACGAGGTTACTCGTCTCTCATATTTGTTAATCAAGTCTAACTTGGCGGTAGAATCTTTATCATATGAAAATAGAACTTTATCCCAAGAGAAACATATATTTTCAAACTTGATGGCGATTTCTTCACAGCAATTGAGTAATCTACAAAGAATATGTGATAATCAAGAGCGATCTCTTTGTTCCCTTAAAGATGAACTCAAGGAAGTAATTGAATTATCTGCCGCTGAGAAGGATAAACTTATTAATGGTAGATTAACTCTTAGTTTAAAGGCCAGCAAGCTTCAAGACCAATACTCCCAATTAAATAAATCTAATTCTTTATTAGCAAAGGAAAATTTGTATCTACGCACCAAAGAAGAAAACATGAAATCTCGTCTGAAGGGTATGGTTGGCGATAAATTTGATGACGCTATGAACCAATGGGAGAACTGTTTCTTTACATTAATCCAAAACTTAACCTCTCAAAAAGAAGGTAGTCAAATGACTGCCTCATTTGTTGATATTTCTGTCAAATTTTATGTTACATTTCTTGCGAGATATTTGTCTGAATAATATTTAATCATTTTTGTTGCTCGCAGAATCTGAAAGAAGTCTTCATTCTACCATCGTTGATCTTACGTATAAGTTGGATAAAGTTCTCAAATAAAACAGGATTCTCACTTCCGATTTTATAGAAGCTCGCGACAAGGCAGAGAGAAGACTTGATTATCTCGAGTACTTCAAAAATATAGAGATTAGTAATCGTGACAGAGGTTTCCTTCATAAGGTTCACCTTAGTGCTGAAGTTCTGGTGAACGATATTCTGATATCCCATTCTCTCCCTCCTGTATCTGTTCTTCCTCTAAAAGTTGATGATGATGAAATCCCTCTTCCCATGGACAAGAATTTAGAATATGTACCCGTTGAAGAAGATGTTGAAGAAAATATTTCTCAGGATAAACCAGAAGAAGAAGAAAAAAGTTCTCCCAGAGAAGGAGAAACTCGTAATGAGAAAAATGTTGGTGATGCTGACAATAATGGTAAAAATCCTGAGTCTGGCGAGACCATCGCTGAAGCTTGAATTTCATTCTTGCTTTCTTTTCCTTCTTCTTTCTTCCGAGCAATGTAACTTTCGCAACTTTTAGAATTCAACCTTTAAATTTGTTTACTTTGAATATTCTCAAGGAAGATAATGAGATCTTATTCATTCATTCCCTTACTTGCCCTTCATTAACTTTCTTGAGATGTTAAATTATTTCCTGTATCTTATTTTTGGGAAATGTGTGACTATACCTCTTGCGAAAGTAGGAATATATCTGCGATGTAATGAATTCTTGCGATATTCTGAAAAATTCTGAAGAAAGCTGCCTTCTCATATATTCTCCTGCGATGAACAAACATTTCCTGTATTCTTAAAATAGTTAATGTTTAATATTATTTTGTTAGTATTATTTTTCCTTCCTAGTTAAAGGTCTTTTTGCCTTATCCATTTTTTTTTGAATTTTCTGCGACAATATGACAGATCTAAATCCTCTCATGAGAAGAAAGTCCCATGACATTTCCGTCTTGCGATGAAAGCGCATTACGTCTTTACATTTTCATGTAAAAACCCATTGATATCATCTAAACATATCTCTTATGGATTGTTGCCTCTGTATAATTTACGTCACACGATAATATGACAGGCCTAAATGTTCTTGCGATCATAAAGCCCCATGACATTGCCGTCTTAAGACACTTATCAGCTCCCTAATGGAGGGTGCCGCCCTTATCTTCCCCCTGGTTGCCCCTTCAAGGACGGAACATCGGCCATACAAGACTAGCTCCTCCTATCCAGATTTACCAGCAACCAGTTGTTTTCACAGCCTCTTATGCTTTATGCCTATATGTCTTATAGTTACAAGACTGCACCCTAATTGGGGTTTTCTTCAGGCCAAGTGCATCATAGCCAAGACTTACCAAGGATGGCCAGGGTAGGTTCGTCCATCCCGGGCACCCTTGGATCAACCGTGTACCTCGGTGCCTTAGTCATATTCTGCACTTATTAGAAGAGATCCTCGGTCATCCAACCAGGGTATAACCTTATAAAGCTGGAAATCCAAGGTCTCTATCCCGGATAGGTTTTCTTTAACCCCATCATCTGCATGACTCAGGTTCCAGCAGCGATATAACCTTATCCCTGAGTCAAGTAAAGAGATTCCCCCTCATATTACGTACTTTAGGTCTTACATTTGCATCTTGCGAGATTGTACTCGCGAACTAAGGTGTACGCCATAAAGGTTTGTCCCATTCTTTTAATCTCTGCGAAATTTTAATCGCATTTCTCGCGAGTATTATAACTTTGATAAGATTTCTTTATTCTGAACTTCTCTTTTCTTGTACACTTTTTCAATTTTACCTCAAAATATTTTTTGAAAACATTTTCTTCAAACAATTCATCCATAAATTTCTTAAAATCCAACATTTTACCTTTCTACTTACTACTTTCTAGTTCTGCTTTTCTGTTACGTTTTGTTGCTTTTTCTTTATCCGCGAGACGCTCGCCATCAATTTCCTCTTATCCCTCTATTGTATCAATCATCAACCTTTCACATCTCTGTCGTTGCTTGATGTTGTACTTCCAATTGCTATTCTTCTCAGCTCTTTCCTCGCATGATTTTATATTAATCTCATAACATTTCTTGCTTTCTCCTCAATCTCCCTTAATGACTCCAACACCATTTGGATGAGGAAATTTAATACACTGATGAAAAGTAGATGCTACACCTAATATCCCATGTAGCCAAGGTCGACCAATCAGGGCATTGTAAGGTGATTCAATATCAACAACACAGAACAAGATCTTGGAAGTTATCCCATTTAATGGAATCCGCATTGCAATTTCCCCTTTGGTTTTATTGGCAGTACCATTAAATCCATAAATCTTATATGTTGATGGTATCAAATCCTCATCTTTTCCACCCATGGTTCTGTAAGTATGATAGAATAAGATGTCAACTGAACTACCAGTATCTATTAGAACTCTATCAATGGCCCAAAAATCTTCATCCTTATCATCATTTTCTTCATCTTCTTCTCCTATTTGCTTTGGGTTTATTTCCATCCGTGGATTATCGTGCAACTTGCCAGGCTCTGGTACCTCTTGTGCTGTGAAAGATATAGTTTGCTTTTTCCATTCTTCTAATGGCGAGGCTTTCGCAATATTCATTATCTCTCTTCCATTTGTGTCTCTCGCGATGACTCTGCTTAGAACATTATCATGGAAATCCTCAATAGTTCTGTATTAATGTACAATGGAATTACAAAACAAATTCTTTGCTATAGCCCTAACTTCTATTACGAATGTTTCTGCTCCTTTTACAGCATTCACTCTGCGAATTTAAGTGCTTGGCGGTAATTGCTGAGATTGTGGATGTCCTACTAGAAAGTGATTTAGCTTCCCCTGATCAATCATCCTTAAAATTATCCTCTTTACATTCCTACAATCGTTTACTGAGTGACCATGAAAGTGATGGTAAGGACAAAATTCTTGACTTCGATTATTTGGATGTGGTTCTTTTTCCATATTCCATGGTGATGTTATATTTTCCATCAAAATGATAGCTTCCCGGATTTTTTCTATACTAGCATTTATAGGTGGCATCTTAATTTCTTCCCATTTTATCTTCTGATTACTTTGGCTTCTGAAATTGTTTTGCCTCTGTCCACCATAAGTTTATTGCGTCTGATCAAGCCTTTGAATCTTAATATTCCCACCGCGATTGTAATAATTCTTCTCCCTTTCATATTCTTCTTGATCTCGACTGCCCATAGATACCAACTTCTGTTGGTTATCAATTTCCATTTTCTCTTGTTGTGCTTGCGAGCTGCTCGCCACATTGTTAATAATTTTAGGAAGTAAACTCCCATTTGCTGCTACTGAACTGGTATTCGTGATTGGATATGATTCCATCTCATTTTGTTTTTCCTCCAAAGCAATGTATTCCTCCTGTAATTCCCGCAACTCTGTCATAGTGATTGTATTCTTGATTCTGAAAATTTGTATGTACAACAAATTGGTCGCGAACATTACATTGATAAAAGATAAGATAAGATATCTCTCGTATACTCTTCCTGCCATCTCGCTGCACATTATCTTTCATCTTATGGTTAAATGTTTCAGACTCTCGCCAACCCTCTGCTTTAACCCAAACACATCTTCAATACCTGGCCGCGACGAATTGTTGCTTATATATGCTCCTAGAAATGTAGCTTGCAAATGATCAAAAGAAGTTATAGTATTTTTTGGCAATCCATCAAACCATTTTAGCACCTCGCAGGTTAAGCTAGATGCAAAATATTTGCATAATACAGCATCATGGTTTTCCCATTGTAGCATACATCTAACATAAGCCTTAACATGTTGTACGGCACAGGTAGTTCCATCAAAAATGCTGGTTAATGCTGGTAAGTTACACTTTGGAGGTATTCCTCTTAACTGCACTTCTTGAGTGAATGGAGTTCTCGCAGCTTCTTCAATATCTTCATCAAGTTGCCTTCTACCTCCTTTTCTTCTGTTATTTATTATCCCCCTCATTTCTGCTAATTCTCTTAAAATTTGCTCATTCGCTGCTGAATTTGGTTCCATTGGTCTTTTCAATGCAGCTTCCCTTCTCCTGCATTCATGTACTTCTTGTCTTGCGAGATTTTGTGTATCCTCATCTACATCCACATTCCTTCTTCTGCGATCTTCTGCTTCACCTTCTTCTTGCAATCGCAGCTGATTATACTGTATATTTTCTTCTCTACGAATTTCTTCATTTCTCTTCGTTGTCCTTCTATTCTCCTTTGTATTCTATCATACTTGTCCTGAATATTATTATTATGGTGATTTTGTGTACGTCTCCTTTCTAGATTCTCATGGTTATTTTGTCGTATTGCCTCTTAGAATTCTTGTTTTTCTACTTCTGCTCTTAACCTTTCTCTCTCGCAAGCTAGGCGTGTTTGTTCAGCATAATGCCTCTCAATTTCATCCTCAATTATTCTTCGATTTCTTTGAATCTCTCGCCCATGTAATATTCTTCTACCTTCTTCTCGATTTTCTTCACCATTTTGATTATTTTCATCCTCTTGATTTCTATTATTGCGTCTATCTTCCATAGTTTCACCACGCGGATCATAGCGATCTTCAATTACCTCTTCTTCTCTATAACGTTGCTCTTCATTTGGATTTTGTCTTTCTTCTCGAGTATTTTCTCTAGCATTTCTCATTGGGGAATTTTGTCTTGGCTCTTCTCTAAATGACCTTGAATTCGACCTAACAGTACTTCTTGATCTTCTACTTTGTAATATCAAATTCTCCATTCTCAACTCATAATTTTGTCTTGTTAAATTTGCACGTTCTTCCGCCTCTAATCTTCTTTCCTCCTGTATTCTTTGTCTTAGATCACCTACTGTTTCATTTTCACCTTCTCCATGAATTAATCCTTCAACCATTCTTTGATTTCTTTTTTCTCCTCTTCCGTCTCTTGATTGTTGATTTTCTGCTTCTTCCATTGAATCTGATCTCCAAGTATGCAGACTCACCCTATCATAATCCACATTTCTATCATGTATTGGTGTTTGTTGATTTGGTTGTGGAGTTTGATTTTCTCCTTCAATCCTCGTTCTGTTTCTTCTTGGTGGTTCTGATGTATTTCTTCTTCTTCTTCCAGGCATTTCTTTAATTCTAACAATTTCTTCAAATCTTCAAGTTGTAATTAGAGATTTTTTAGCTTGATTCTCCCTGTTTCAGGCGCCAAAATGTAGTTGCAGGAAATCCCACACTACACCCTTGTTAAGATCTTGCTATAATCAACTCACAATTGAAGATTAAAAACGACACTTTATCATTTAATCCTCAAAAATGTATACAGAATTGGAAGAAATCAAGAATACAATTATTCTCTTGAAGTTTCTCTCTCCTCAAGATTCTTTTAACTCTAAAAAATACATCATCCTTTTCTGGACATATTGGGTCTTTATTTATAGGGTAGTTACATAATGGATGACAGCTAAGTCTTCCTTTTATTTCGGATTTACACTGCGATCATCATCGTGACAACCATGATTTTCCTTCTCGCTAACTTTATAACTGTCACAGGTCAACACATGATCTTTACATGTTTCTTCATTCATCAGTCATTATGTCATTCCTTAAGCAATTCTGCAACACTCGTCAGATGTTGTTGAAATACTCGCGGTGTCCTCGCAGAAGTGTTATTAGTATCGCAAGAATATCGTTGTAACGATATTCTGGTCCTACAATATAAAATCATGAATTTCGTTTTAATGAAGTAACAAACTAAAATACAGCTGACTATGTGAACGGGTGTATGAATTTTGAATCTTAAGGACCCATTCATCCCAAGGCAGATGAGTTAAATTTGGCAGGTGATGTGAAAACAATCCCTGTGTAATATAGGATTCACAAAACTAGCAAAAACAAATATTCCCAATCCCTGTTCTAGGATATGTCTTAACATAGATTGGAAGCCTTGACCGAACATACGTTTAATGTTTCTAAAAACCCTGGATCATAAATAAACTCAAGTGTATACGGTAGTTGCCTCTTCCAGATATTATTCAAGATGATGCTGAACTCTAATATTCAAAGACAGAACTCAAGAAATCGCAAGACCAGCTATTTATGAAGCTGAAGAGCACACTGAATGGGCTTAAGGAAGTTTTGATGCTGCTAAAGTTAAAGTTGTTGAAATAGTGGAGAAAGCTAAACAAAAATTTCATCTACTAAGAAAAAAATAAATAAAAAATATTGTTTTTATATGGCCTAATTTCCATATTTGTATCATAAATTGAGGGTTCAGGTCTTGAATTGATAAATCATTCAAGTTACTCTTAGCTCAAACTGGTGTTGCAGGACTTTTCAGTCCAACGTGTGAACTTCTAGAATTGAAATACAGAAAAGAAAATGAATCAAGTAAGAAAAAATCACACCTTTGTTGGTAAGAGGACATGAGAAACTGGTTCTGCATCTTCTTTTATATCTTAAATCCGCTAATCAACCACAACCCACCACTTCAAATCAAGCATTTAGGTATATTAGCTATAAAAATGGAAGAGATTTGTAAAAGTTCGAACCAAAATTAGGGTTTACGTATTTACTATTCTTATTCCAGTGTTCAGAATCATCATATCCCGAAGCCATATCAAAATCTGTAAAACAAACCATTAGTAGATAATCAAGAAAAGAAAAGAAAAAAGAAAACGATGATAAATCAAACGGACAGACGTAGAACATGGAGAGGAGAGGAAGAAGGCTGCAGAGAGAATATAAAAAATTAGTTTTGAATTATAAAAGTAAACAGAGAGAACATGGTATGAACAGAGAGACGAAGGTGAAAAGTGATAGAAGGAACAAAATATTTGCAGTTGATCATTGATTAAACCCTTGCCGTGTAAGGTTCCATTAGAGAGAAGAGAGTGAGAGAATAGGGAGGTGGAGCGCAGCATATATTAGGTTTAGTTTGTTTTATCTTTTTTGGTTTTGGTTTTGGTTTCGGATTCGTATTTTACTTTTTTAATTAAAAACCGATTTTCACTGTTACATTATGACTAAGTCTTAGAGCAATTCATATGGCAATGAAAAAAACAAAAATTTGTTGAGCCACGTGGATGAACAAACTGCATTCTCCATTATGGAAAACAAGGCAAAATGAACAAATCTGATATTTTTGGGCCCCACTAGTGATTTTATTAATATAAACTAATAAGAGTTGGGTCTCACTAATGATTTTATTTATTTAAACTAATAATAATTGGGTCCCACAAATGATTTTATTTATATAAACTAAAAAATTATAAATATTAAAATATTTATTTAATAGATAAAAATCAGAAAAAGTGAGCTGGTTTTAACGTTTTGTTGTGGGCGTCATCCTCATGAGCGCATGCGCTAGGGCATTGGTCGCGGGAGTTTGTCCTTTGATCGCGCGTCAGCAAGGCTGTCGCCAGAGTTATTTTACATGTCGCGCACCATTTCAGCAGACACGCGTCTGGTAGAGTGTCTCGATGTTCAAATGAATAGATCTGTTCATTTGAACATCCATTTTCTTGGTTTGTTCATCCCATAATGGGATCAAAATGAACAAACTCTAGGTTTGTTCATCCCATAGGAATTGCTCTTAGACTAAGTCTAATGGGATGCTAGTCTAGCAGCTAGATTAGCAGTCAGGACTACCTCCTAAGTCTTATGGGAGTGCTAATCTAGCAACTAGATTAGCAGTGCACGTTAGCGCGTTGCGCTGAACCATTCAGCGCAACCAATCTCAGCCGTCAAATAAAAAATAAATCTCTCAGCGCTGAACCATTCCGCGAAAAGGTGGTTTTTCTAGCGCTGAATCATTCAGCGTAACTATCTTGAATGCTAGCTCACATGCTAGCAACTGGTAAGAGAGAGAACTAGTGTTAACTTTTTTGCTACACTTTTTTTTGAGCTAGCATTCAAGATGGTTAACACTAGTTCTCTCTCCTACCAGTTGCTAGCATGTGAGCTAGCATTCAAGATAGTTACGCTGAATGATTCAGCGCTAGAAAAAGTAACTTTCGCGGAACGAAACAGCGCTCGGAAGAATATTCCAAGCATCTACGCGGAATGTTCCAGCGCGGAATGGAAACGCGCTACACGCTGGCGCTGTATCATTCCGCGCTTGACCTTTTTTTTTTTAAATTTTTACTCGTTCAGTAATTAAATTTTATGCTGTTTTCATTATTTGTTTTCTCACACTCATGTTACACCACCAGAAAATTATGTTTACAAATTTTGAATTTTGAAAAGTTTGACAATTTGTTCCAACGGTTGTTTGTTTCAAAATCTTAAAATTTGGCAAACTAAGAATTTTTTTGATTACATTGCAAAACAATGTTACAATGTTTTTTGAGATTAAAATTCTACTTCTAAAAATTTAAAAAGTACATTAAAATTAAAATCCTACTTCTAAAAAATTAAAAAGTACATTGAAATTGAAATCCTACTTCTAAAAATTTAAAAAGTACATTGAAATTGAAATCTTACTTCTAATTCAAACTTGAAAATGAACTTTTAATAACTAAAATATCACTCATAATTTAGGGGACTGGATCAAAGCCATTACGAACCAAAATCTCGTTCTTCCATTTCTTGTAAAGGGTATTTCCCAAGTTTGTACTTCATTCAAATTTTGGCGTAGGATCTTCAAGTCGGATTCCCTTTGTTGGGTTTGTGCCAAGATTGTATTATTTTCCAAATCTTTCTTAAGGAACTCTTCTTCGGTTTCATACTTTTCCACTCTTTGTGCTTGTGCATTTTCAAGAAGTTGTATGAGCTTGTCCAATTTATCATCCGCTCTCTCCGATGCTTTAGTCTCACGAGCCTTTTTCTTTGCCTTATCTCTTCCGCCACTTCTAACATCATCCGTTTGTTCGATATATAACGGGGTCAACGTAGGTCAACGTTGGTCTTTAGACCAAACGCAAAGCCTGGACAAATGTTAGACCAAAGCCAGTTTTAGGTCAAAAAGTGAGTACCAAAAACCAAATAACCCTATTATAATTGCATAACCCCAACACTCATAGTTATAGAAGCATTATTACCAACTTCCATTTTGCCTACACAGTTCATACATATATCCCATAAACTTTGCAATTCAACTACCTTAACCACTCCATGACCATGTACACTTATCAAAATAACAACACCTGCAACTCCATCTCAGCACCAGCAACACCTCCAACTTCACATCAGACACAACAACAACTAAACTCCAACAGACTATAACATCATCATCCCCAAATCTACATATTGATTCTCATTGTATCATCACCACAAATCCATTCATCTCCATTACCAAATATAAAGCCTTGCCACTCATAAATTACCACCACCTGCATAACCAATCTAATAACCGCAGCTAAAGAATGAACTGCTTAAAACCTCTTCATTATAATCATCTCAACTGAACTTAATCATCTCAGTTGAACTAAATCTAACTCATTAAATGAAATTACTTGACTTGGATAACAATCCCGCAATACTCATTGCATTCTATAATCATTTAAATCTCAGTTTCATTGCATCTTCCTCAACATCCATAACTCATAAACTCATTAATTGAAATTAATAGACTTACAAAGTTACTTAGAAAGAAATTACCTCAAACCAACTTTACTCAAACAACAATTAGTTCAACACCAGTAACAACTCCATCACTTTCTTGTTAACAGAATCAGTCCCTAGCTTCACAAACAACTTCAAAACACTAACCAATCTCGAATTACTTTTCATATTTAACCCTAATTCACTCAATTGATTAATACCCATCTCAAATCACATTTCTTAAACATCAGTTTCATCATATACAACTTCTATGGATTTCTTACAAACCCTAACTCAGTGATTCTTCATAAACACACTTCAAAACATCAATTAAACAGTAACCCTTTCGTCCTTCATCTAGTAGCAAATCTGCAAACCAACCAATTCTCTTCAAACTCAAAATCAATTACAAAACTCTGTCTAACTGGATCTCCTCTGATTTATTTCTTCGATCCCTAATTGTCTTCCATATCGATTTACAATCAATTTATCTTCTCCTTCATCAATTTAAACTGCTATATCAACAAATTCTCTCAAATTGAATCCCAGAATCGCCGGAGGCGAGAAACAGAAGAAGAAAAGATAAGAGAAGAATAAAGAAGAAGAACGGAGAATAAGAAAGAAAGAAGGAAAGCATGGTAAGTTTATATGCTCGCCTTGGTTACATAAGACCAATGAAAATGTGATAAAGGCATCCATCAATTAGATATGGGCAGTCAGGTCGGTCCACTGCAAAAGTCTATTTTTCACTTCTAACTATCTAGATGATTTCTTCTTCGTCCGACATCCGAATGACACGTTCGAGATATCCATTCCACTTAATTTTTCGAGATCTATCTAACATCACTAGTATCGTATATAAATCGTTGTTAGATTAGTTTCCATTAATTAAAAACTGCATTAACAAACCAAGTCATTATCGGCTAATTCGTCTCTTGATCATCTCTATATCGACTCTTGACCGATCTAATAGAGTTGACGATCTTGAGGGTCTTTACATTCTCCCCACCTTATACATTTTCGTCCTCGAAAATCAGACCATCCTTCTGGTCTTCAAAAACTCCCCACCTTTTAAAATAATCTTATTTCTTATCTAAGCACAAGCAACAAGAAACAAAGCAGAAACCTATATGGCTTTCTACTACTAAAATTTGTGACTCTAGGTTACGAAGATTAGTTTCTATCTCAATAAGTCACTGGTTCTAATTACGAGAGAAAATATTCAATAAGTTTCTAAATAAAATTCTGGATCTATAAGTTCATTATCAGAATCAAGTTTTCCTTCTATGCCTAGTGATACAAGAATGCAGTTGCCCTGCCTAGGTTCGTGACGCCTGACAATGCCTACCTACGTAACAAGTATCACACGAACACATCAGAATTACCAACCTCACTATTCCCCAGTACTGGATTAAATAAGTATTAATTTATTAAGATGAATTAGTCTCTAAACTTTTATCGTAACTGGTGTAAGTTTGATAAATTTACTTCGTAAAATATATAAATAGTTTACATCATTTTAAGCAATTTAATCTTCAAAAGTTATTTTCTTTTAATTTTATTATTATTATTGTTATTTATTTGTTTTATCAATATAAGTAATCCAAATTCGATTCCACGTCAATTTATAATATTTGATATTTTAATTTTAGTGTAATACCATATATAAATTAAATTTTACAAATACTATTTAATATAGATTTTCTACTAGCTTAATTACTCAAAAAGTGTTATCAACTGTGGTATTATTCTCATTATTCTTAAGTTGCTAGTCCAGTTGGTACACTAAGCCTTAATCTTCTAAATATCAATCATCATCATCAATGCTTATACAACAGGAGGGTTTTCTATTTCACCCAGCGGCCAGGATATATTCGTGTTTCCCAACTGATGGCTGAGATATGCTCTCCCTTCCAGATCATGTTATATCTTAATCCAATGGCACGACGTTTTAATTTCTCACACCTTTGCAAAAACTCAATATCACTGTCGTTTCTTATTCTCTACAATCAAAAGAATTGAATCTCCTCAATAATACACCCATAATCATTTCTTCTTCTTGGCAATCACTAAAATTGAATCTCAGATATTAACCATACACAAACATGCACAAATCCTGTAATCCTAGGTATGCCTCTCTATCTCTCTCTCTCTCTCTCATTTGGATTATAGATTTGTGTTCAATTCATTTTTGTTATCTGAAATTAGGGTTCTTATTCCTATTGCCAAGTTTTTATTTTGCTCATATGGCTTATCCATTTTCCTTCTCATTAGAAATTAAATTGGGTTCTTGCTTTTTTGATGCTAAGAAGGTATTTTTTTCATGTCTCAAAACCCATATTTTGTCTTTAGAAGTTATAGCTAATTAGTTTATGTTTTCTTGCTCCAATTTGCAGCGATTTTTTGTTTGTACAAGTAAAACGACTTAACAAATTCGAATTATGGAGTGAGTGGAATACATGTGGTCTTATTTCAAGAATAGAGGTATGCAATCTCTTTAACCTATCGATATTTACCTGATTATATTTCTTTCATTCTGTTGAGTATGCGTTGTTTAAGTTTTCGTTTCACGGGGTTCAATTTCACAGATTTGAAAAAAAAAAAAAAGTTATAGTACAGTCTTGGTTGATCTCTTCCATTGTTAGATACTTTGAGAAATCCATATGTCTTAGTCGTGTTTTCTCTGCTTTGTTGATTATATAGGTGTGACCTTGGATTTTGGAATTTTCAATCTTCTGGCTTAGAACAAATTAAGATAAAAATGACTTAATACTTTGAGAAATAGAGATTGGTAATTTCAACTTCTAATTCTGCTACTGTAGGTATTTTAATGATGTCCAAGCTTTTCTAACGTTTCAGAATATAATGCACTCGCAAGAAGGAAGTCTTCTGGAAGGGACAGTGTCAGAGAGCAGCTAACTGAGGTTTGTCAATGTTTCTTTAAGACTTTGAAGATTCGCCTTATTTCAATTTCATATTAGTCTCTTACTTTAATTTGTTTTTGAATAATATTGTTCAATCTTGGGTGTGAAGGTTGTTTCACCCTTCCACAATTTAAGTGTCCGAACCAAAGTTACATCAAGAAAAATATAACTAAACATCTTCAAAACTCTAAATGATGATGTGGAAAATTAATCAACATCATGAGCATTCTCATGTGAATGGATTTCATGCGCCTCTTTGCTATGACTGAAAATAGTCAGCAACTATGCCAATCTTATATGCATTAAGGAATTAACAAATTGAATCGAGTTTCAACTATAGGTTCAAAAACTTGAATTTGTATCCTAGGTGATATGTAGACCACATCTTCAAGAGTTTACGAGCCTAGACATCAACGATACATTCCTTTAAGAGTTTAATGCGTTTGTTTGATGAGTATGGATTTTTTTTAGACTTGGGTGTTGTTCGTAATTTTTATTTTCAGCATTTTAATATTTTTTATTTTGGGTATTTGAATATAAGAGTTAATTTGGTTTCTTTGAATTGGGTATTATCTATAATTTTAGTCGTTTTCTGATTGTTTTTATCTGTGCAGACCTATCAGGTATTGAAATATGGTAAGCCCTCTTGGAGAGGACAAATGACACTTCTTGAGATATTATGGTACTTACTCTGTTTATATCCTTGGCGCAAGTTCACATTCTTAAAATTCAAAGATGTTTGCTCTATAATCACCAGTACATGTTTAATAGCCCTAACATCTGAATATATGTATCTTCTAAAATTATATATGGATGTGTACTTCCATATGCTTCTTTTGTTCTGCAATATAGATATTTTGGTTTTTAAGTGATGTAAATTGTGTTAAAACTCCATTGGATCTTTTCTAGGTGTACCATGAGCCAAATGACATCCTGGAGGCAGTGGAAACTTATGCTTTAGGTTCGCAGGCAGTGGTGTAAATACTAAAATATCATTTCACAAATAATTTCTTACTATTTATTGTGTATGAATGACCGTATATTATAGGGAGTTAGAATACTGATAAGTTCATGTTTGTGACACTAAAATCAATTGTAGAAGATACCAGCGAATCGAAGACAGTGTAACCAAAGACACACGTTTATAATTATAATTTGGGGAATCCAAAGAAAATCAAAATGATTTATAATGTTTAGAGAGAATTCTTTGGTTCCCTTATTTATCTTTGAAAATCAAAACAATTTGCAGGTGAAAATGTTAATTATGCAATACACTAGAAAATTTGCGAATGGATAGGAGGCGGTCAACTTTGCACTGGCTACTTCTCTAACTCCGTATGATATTATCTTCTCTCGGGTTACTTAAACTCTTAATTTCCAGTTTACTTTCACATTCGTCTTCGTTGCCATCAAATACACAAAACATATAAGTTTTGATAAAGGTGTGATTTGTCCTAGGGTACTATCAAAACGGTTGCATTATATGGAGGTTGGACTACTGGAATGGTGTGATTTCACCATTCAATAGTTTGCAAACTAGTGCTTTGGGAGATTCCTGATTATCGGAAAGTCCGACAAATTCCAATCCACTACGGGTTGAAGAAGCACAATCATGTAAATAAGTCATCAACAATTCGTAAGTAGCTCATTTTTATCTATTATAGTGACTTTCTTATAATTCTCTTGATTTAAAAATTCACTGTGAAGGATCAGAATTATGTAACTTGGTCTTTAACAATTGCGCAAGTATCTCTTTTTGGTCTATTATAGTAACTTTCAGGAATTCTCTTGACATAAAATTTTGCGAATCATTCAATTGTGTTTTCCAGTATGCATCCTCCTCAAGTTCTAGGTGAGGTGACATGCAACCACAACTTCAACAATTTAGGTATCAATCAAACATTCCTTTATGATCTAACGGAAGGTTCCGGCAGTTACCATACCAATACGACTAAATACAAGGCATATTACATGTATCTCCATTTATCAGACACTTGAAAACGTTATGCTCTGTGAAAATAATGGCAGTATGATCAAGTGCTAAGAGAGTAGAACATCTAAGGAGAGTCTAATCGGCACAAAATCATGTTAGTGAACATCGTTAGATGTTTCCAGTTAATTAATTATTACTTAGTAAACATGTTTTTTTTAAGGATCTCAGTAAACATGTTCACCACCAAAAAAAAAAGATCCTGGCAGTGGCATATATCTGTCTGATCTGTCATTCTCTCGGTTGTGCTCACTAGGAACTTTCTACTCTTGAG
Organism: Papaver bracteatum; assembly: GCA_023529315.1. Classification (NCBI taxonomy): domain Eukaryota; kingdom Viridiplantae; phylum Streptophyta; class Magnoliopsida; order Ranunculales; family Papaveraceae; genus Papaver; species Papaver bracteatum. The sequence goes on from JAJJWX010001114.1 coordinate 2,872,177, forward strand.
TTTTGACAACCGTCCTCAGTAACTGCCTTAGAAGACTAATTTCTTTCATAATTTATATGGTCACAACTTGGTTACATAGTTATGAGTTTATCTCCTGATTTTACCATGGTGAAGAATGGGAACTATAATTTAATGGACCAGAATTAGAACAATTTGTTTTTGTTTTGATTGAAACTCATAAACAGACAAAACATGAGTGTGTCGAACATGATAAATATACCAAGTTGTTAGTCTATGTTATTAATTATTAAACTAGACCTTTAGATCTGTTATATATTTTTGTTTATTCGCCTGCTAAAAGTTACATTTTAAAATATTATGTCCGTAAAATATTTGATTTCTGCTGTGTTCATTTTCATGAAATTTTAGTACATTGATCCGTTACACGGTAGCAAACTGATTCTACTAATGGAGGCAGTGAAATTCACTTAAAAAGAGGTTCTTCCCGGACTAACAAGCAAGTAAATTCCCTTGAGATGCAAATAAGATATTATTACAGGAAATCTATAGGGAAGGAACATTTAAGGCACATACGGGACCAACATAGAATCCTATTGTCGTAGACTTGACGTGAATCGTAAGTCAGGTTGAAGTTGGTTTAGTGATTATTATGGAAAATTAGTATATGATCTAGATGTCAACCTGAGATCATATTTCGGTTCGAGACTTTCCAAGACTTATGAAAAACACCTTTGACTTTCATCTATGGAAGTCATTCCGAACTCAAACTCGGTTTATAGGGTAACTCCGAATCTTGACCAAATGTAGTTAAAATGTTATCTTTGGAATATTATATGTGATACTATTTTTTTTTAGTTAGTTAATTATCCAATATAATGGTTTTATTTTGTTTTTCAGGTGCTCAGAACGAAAGACCACCACACAATACAAAGTATCCTTGAAAATTGGAAGAGCGCCTACTTAGATTTTGGATACCGGAAATTGAAAAACTTTTGATCAGAATTTAGGTATACCTTTATGGAATATTTCAGCTGATGTTTCTGGAATTGGGGATTGAAAAGAAGGAGCCTTTAGAATGTTCACTATAATCATGTATAGAAGAAATGACTCCAGCTCTTTGATTAAAGTAGTAGCGTGTGTAAATCATGTAACCTTGAATGGTCATTACTGCACATTTATTTCTGTAATTTTTTAAGAATCAAAAATTTGAAAGAAAAAAGAAAAAGTGGAGTACAAAGATCTTTCGGTCTTGCACATATCAATAAAATTTAGTGGGTGCTACCGGTTTGCAGGAGGAAACTTGAATTTTCAACAATAGATATCTTCAATGGATCTTTGATAGGTATCCGGTTTCTTTTATAAACACTTACTAAAATCAATTACTTGAATTTTACAAGCAAAATTCTCATCCAAATTAAAATAGTCAAATTAAAATAATATTTCTATCAATACAACCATATTACCTTTGGAAAATAATACATGGAAAAAATTTTAATTTGTGCATTGGAATCTATTATGTTTTTAATAACTTTGGCTTTCCTGGCGTTCGCCACTGCAAAATATCTCGTGCCGTGATTCCCTAGTAATTCTATATTCATGTAAAGGTTGATATAACAGATTTTATTCATTCAGATTGAATTTATACACTATATCTTGTTAAATTTTGGCGTTGGTAATTTAATATGATCTAATATTTAAGTCTGCATAAAATTGTAATATATCCTAATAGTCTTTAGATTTTGCTATCAAGGTAAAGTATCCTATAAATATAAAAATTTATTTTCTTTTAACTTTAATATTACACTAAGCATCTGAATAATATTATTACTACTACATCTATATTTGTTTCATTTTAAAGATTTACAGGATCATTTGTTAGACTAAAGATAATTCAGTACAAGATTACTAACAAGTTGAGTCTTTTTATTTTATGCATTATATCCCCACCTTCTTACGTCTAACGCCTAATAAGTATTATATTAACTATCTAGTTTAAATGCAAAAATTATATTTCCAATTTGTAATTTGTTTAATATACAAATTTAACTGTAGGTAAGCGTTACTAATTTTACATAGCTGTTTAATCATAATTATTATTTTTATCATTATATGTCTTTATTGAAATTTTAGTTGAGTTAAGTACAATATGATACTAATTGAGAAATGCTAACACTACTTTATTAAAGTTATTTTTACTATCTATAACTATTAGCATAATATTTTTATTATTAACATTGATGATTGAACTATTATTCTAACTACTTTTACAATTATTATTATGTCCCAAAAATATTATTAATATTTATATAATTATAAATTGTTGACTCTACATATAATTCAAGGTATTCAATAAGTTCCTATGTGACTTTCAAGATTTATCAATAATATTAATTGCATTATTAATCTTTATTAGCTAAAGTTATTGGTGTACCCTACAATTTTTACTTCATTACATAAACAAACAATTAATCAATCAAATAAATCTTTTAATTATTGATAGCTTTCAGTGATTAAGATTTATTTCACACCCCAACCCAGTTCTAAACTAATCTTGTTCACTAACTAGCACTGGCTATTTATATCTTTTCCCATTCAAGGTCTAATAGTGATCTATGATACAACACTGAAGCGCCCACAAAGCTAGCAGCCGACTAATCCAAGAGATTAACTAAATAAAGAGGCACTAAAGATTCTAAATCATATACTTAAGCATTCAATTAAGAAATATGCTATAAAACTGAACCCAAAAACTAGCCCCGCTCTGAAATATATATATAAAAGAACTCCTCTCAAATGATACATATACAATAGTCATTTGGTTTACAAACAGTATAAACAACATCATAAACATAGCAGAAGTTAACCAACTAACAAACTCAACTCCTCGAAGCTTCCGCTGCGCAACTCGGATCTGTCTCTGAAATTGAAATTGGGAATGGGTGAGCACATCATCCCTAAAATGGATGCCCAGTAGGAATAACATTTAACTTTCAAGTAATCACTGGAATGATCTATAAAACAATACATGTTTTTCCTAAACATTAAAAGAAAATCAATTCACATAAATAAACAATCATGTATATGGAACTGACTCTTTCATCAAACAATGTATAATATTTGTGCTAACCGCACTCAATAATAATATTGCGGTGTATCTCCCTATCCATGTGCATAAAAGTTGAATTCATGTAGGTATAAAAGAAGGAGCAGTATCCTATATACCACAAATGGAAATTCTCATTTCCAAACATACAAATGGAAATTCTTATTTCCCAAACAATTCAAAAATACAAACAAAGCATTACAATTCCTTTCCAAACAATAGAAAGATTAAAAGAGATAACAGAACTTTCGGAATTTAAAACTAATCAATGCAAGGAATACACAATCAGAAAATGCATGAATTTTTTAAACATAAACTTTGGTAAAAGAAAACAACAATAATCACAAAAGAGTTAAACATAAATTCCCACCTTTTTTGATGACAAGCCATGCCTACCTCGAGATCCACGATCCACAGGTTCATCCTTTGAATCGATCGTTGTTAATAAAGACTAACAATTAATCACACAAGAACTCTAAGATCTAGCCAAAATAGCTCAAACAAGAATCATACAAGTCTATCTAATGGTTTTAAGTCCATTTATGACTTTAAACCTTTTGATTCTCTATCTTTAGCATGACTTAGGTTTACTAATTCAATTAGGTTGATTCTATATTCCATTAGTTAAGTCTAATGAATATCTACAACTTTGTAGAATAGGTCAAAGGCTAATTCGGACCATAAGGGGTCCAAACATCAAACTAAAAAAGGAATGATTTTTTGGGCACTACTCAAAAATGGTGGGGGACTACAAGAGGTGTCCTAAAGTGTGGAAATGACTAACATACCCTTAACATATATATATCCACCTCCTCCCATCACCACCATATATATATATATATATAACCACCTCCTCTCATCACCACCGACCACCTCAAACCACCACCTCTATATATAGTTTAATTTAAATCAAAATTATAACAAATCCATTACTTGTCATTCGTTTTTGGTTGAAAAATTGAGAAGTAATCATCAAAATGAGTTGAAAATGAAAGTTGCGGAGAGAAGTTCGGCTAGGAATTATGTGAAAAACTTTGTCGAACTAGACGAACTCAACTTTAAGGCTAAGTCTTATGGGCTAGATTCGATTGCTAGATTGGCCAAAAAGTGTTGCAAATCAAGAAAAAAGTGTAGGAAAAAAGTTAACACTTTTTCTGTCTACTTCTGTCTCCTAGCACTTGCTCGCAGTTCAACTAGCAGCGAGATTGAAACGCTGAATTATTCAGCGCTCAAAAAATTGTCCAATCTCCGAACGATTCAGCGCCCTAAAGGATATTAGCGCTGCTTGGTTCAACGTAAGTACATAAAGTCTAAAAAGCAAGTGAAATGATGACGTGTTTCTTACATATCACTTATTAGTCACCTACTCGAAACCTACTACACATTGTTGGAGAGTGAAACTTTATGATGACGTATTACACAGTAAAAAGTGCTTGACATTTCACTACATGTTTCTGACATTTCACATAAATTGTATAAGTGGGATGATAACGTGTAATCTTTATGATCAATGTTCATACTTCAATTTAATTTGAATCACTCAGCCCTGAATGAAACAGCGCCTAGCGCGGTACTGTTGAGCGACTAGATTGCTAGTTTAGAACTTCCATAGGACTTAGGAGGTTGCCCATGCTGACATGGATGGCCAATCTAGCAGCTAGATATCTAGCCCATAGGACTTAGCCTAATGGAGGTTTTTTTTTTCAGAGAAAAGTTCGGTTACGTCACAAAAAAAATGTCTCAACAAAAATTTTAGTTTTGGTTCGTATCAAAAAGTGTGGTTACGTCGCAAAACGTTCGGTTTCGTCGCAAAATTTCGGTTACGGCGCAAAAAGTTAGGCTACGTAGCAAAAAAAAATTCGGTTACGTCACAAAAAATTCAGTTACGTCGCAAAAGTTCGGTTTCGTCACAAAAAGTTCGGTTACGTCGCAAAAAGTTCGGTTAGACCTTAATTTTTTATCCTAACCAAACTTTACTCTAAAAAACCTATATATTGAGTTCGGTTACGTCGCAAAAAAATTTCATAGCCGAACTACTAGTTTGGTTACGTCGTAAATTTCTTCTCATAACCGAACTTTTCTATGAAAGAAAAAACTCCATTAAAGCAGAGTTCGGCTACCTGTGTTTTCATAAACATTAGTCGAACTGCACTTGCAGATGAGTTCGGCTACATGTTCTTCAGATGTCATAGCCGAACTTTGTTAACCAAACCGAAATCAATTTGTAAAGTGTTCATTTTTAGGAATGTTTTATCGAATTCAAGCACCATTAACTAAATTTGAAGTATCTGTGAGTACCCAAAACATCATACTCTTGTTGTGGCTCTTAAAGAAAAAGATCTAACTTTTTTTATTCCAAATCCCTCATCTTCATTATCACCTTCATCTTCATCATCATCTTCTCCCTTTCAATAATTGTTCTTTTGAAAAATATCAACTTATTAATTTAATCTCACTAATCATTAATTAACTCACTAATCATTACGCTAGCTTATTTAATTACCAAGGACGAGTTTGGTATTAAAAAAATATAGGGTGACTCAAAATTACTTCAAATATCCACCAAAAAAAGGAAGGGTAGTCCCCCTCCATTTTGAATAGTGCCCGAAAAATCGTTCTAAAAAAAATAGTCATAAGCTCAAGTCCACTAAACAAGCCCATTAAACTAAGGTCTAGTCTATCTGAGTCAACTAACGGTGAGTTCACTAACAGACAACGTCAAAAGGGTCAAGTCAAATTTACGGTCAACAAAGTCAAGGTCAGGTCAACAGTCCAAGGTTAAAATCTAACTCGGTCATATAGAGTCAGCTACAGTCTGGTCAAGTCTAGTCAACTGAGTTAAACTAATTCAACTCAGTCAGATACAAAGAGTCAGGCAAGCTGACTGGGATCACTAAGAATAGGCCAAACTGATGCATTACAAATTCTTTTCCCTGTGACATACTAGCATCCAAACACATAAAACTCATACTAACACCTTCCTAACCAACTTTAACTTTCTTATTCAATTCTACCATATATACACAAATTATCAACCTTAAACATTCACTACACCATTTTTAGGAATTCGCAACGGAATCTGGACGTTGCTGACTGGGGTTGCAATGTCAGATCGACGTTGCAAAACACGACGTTGCATTTTTTCGCAGCTGCATGAGCTCCGTTACGACTCTCGGTCAGCAACGGGGATTCGCAACGGCAAGTGCCGTTGCAACTCTATTTATTCGCAACGAAGGTCTGTCGTTGCTAAGCTGTTTCGAATTCCAGGAATACCCCTACCCGGAACTAAAATGTTATTGGTTCTGGTTCTAATTTAGCAACAGATAGAAGACGTTACGAATATTTTGCAACCTCAAAAAAAAAGGTCAAGTCTTCATTGACCTGGTGAAAATCCATCCCCCCCCCCCCCTGCAGTTACCCAGTTACCCACATTCATCATTTCCACATATATATATTCATTCATTCAACATACATCAATTCATTCATTGAACATATAAAACTGTATCGAATTATGAAAATGGATTCTTCAATTGATTTTAACAAAAAGTAGTATTTGATACAAATGTGTTCTAAGTATCACAACAAACTAGTGTACACATTAGAAACATACTTGGTTCCTAAGTTCAGTTCATGTAAAATTATGAAATTCCTAAGTTCTTCTAACTTAAATCACTATAAGGAGATACTACATAAACTTACAAATCTTGCAGCTGCTAAGGGACCTAATGGCTGCTGCTTTGTTCTCCAACCTTAGTTTCTGATCTCATAACACAGCATCATTCAATCAATCTGCGAACAAAGCATCATAAATTCTTCTAATCAGATAACCAGTATGCTTATAAATATTGATTCAAAAATTAATAAAGAAATAATATGTTGTGTAAGTACAAGCAGGCAAAATCTGTGGAAAACCAAATTAGTAACAACTGATGCTAAAAAGGAGTTAAGGACCCGTCCAGTATCAGTATTACACTGCATATCAATAGGTGATAACATGTCATGTTCCAGATGACTCGATCCAAAGAAAACCAAATATCCAGTCATCTAAAAGCAATTACATCAAATTGTACAAGTGATCAGTGAGTTTACAAATTGTACTACTGTCAGCAATGCTAGTAAGTTGAGGTCTATCTTGGAACATTGGTGGAAGCTTATAAATCCCTAAAGATGCAACAAGCAATCTGTGTATAGTGATATCAGCATGAAAATGAAGCATAACCAGGTCAGGTTCTCTAATCCATTCACAATCGACCTGCATATATTCGAATTTGGAAAGTAAAATATAGAGATGCAACAAGAAAGTAATGCATAGAAAACAAAGTAGAAAAGGGGTTCTTGCATTTGGTTAATTGTAGTTGAAATTCTAAAAATGATCTTGATATCTTTGACATCTTTACAATAAGAATGTGGCACAGCAAATGCTGATCCAAATTCAACCCAAATCAAATGGAGATTAGTAAATGCACATGTATAGTATAGAAACCTTTTGAGAGAATTCTGATTTCCAGAATGGAAAAGCATCGCCCAAGTTCAAGCCAACCCCCTGTACAACAGAAAACTATTACTAAAAAAATAAATCGAAAAGGAATGTTCTGAGATGAAACACATATTTTTCCCTGTAGATATTTATTTTCTTATTATACCTCTGCCAAGTATACTTAGATCAAACAATCTTCAAGGATCGGATAAATATATGTAGGAATTCAGCTTTGACACGGTCAACCTCTTATTGATAAACTTATACATATTATTCTGGAGATAATTAGACTTAAATCTATATAGTTTCAAGAGAAACTCATTTCTGCAGCATGAATCAAGTATGTTTCACGTGCACTGTATGACTTGTACGCATGTATGTGTCGGAAAAACTTACCTTCAGAAAAAGACCCAGTTGCATTCTTCATATTTTAAATGATGATCCTCTCTCAGCTGCATAGAATAAGAATGCCGGAAGATACAATCTGGAAAACAAAGAATGAGAAAAAAATAAAAGAGAGGGCTAGAACAAGTAATATGACGATTATCTAAAGAAAGATAATGTAACAAAATTCATAAAAACCAACATTACCTTTTCAAACAAGTGGCGCATACAAAGTAGTAAAAAACTACTGGCTACTTTATCAATGTCCTTTATTGAAATCTCTGCATATTCCTTCGGCTGTTGAAGATATAAAGGGGAAATTTTCAACATCTTATTGTAGCAGAGTTCAATGAAAAACTACTGAACAGAAAAATAAGGTACCTGCGAATAATTAGGACCTAAATATCTTGTGCTCAGTGCTTCGAAAATCTGAAAGATAAACTATTATCAGTTAATATAATGGACAACATGAACTATGTTGCCAATTTTAAGGTCTATAAGAATATTAAATAGATTTCACTCACTGGAGTGAGACGATCTTTTTCTTTCTCCTTTAAGGTTGTTGTCCATTTTCTGCAAGCAAAAGTAGGTTTTGTAAATTTCGCAACCAACTTGTAGTAGAGCATGTTTAGAAACTAGATTGCAACCTCTGTGAGGTATAACTTCATATTGCAGGAGATGTTTGTAGTCTATAAGGATATGTAAACTTTAAAAAGAGCAATATAGCGCATGTCTTCATAGTGTTATTCGAATGACAGGAATGAAGCCTAAACTGTATGTTTTAACTGCAGTTACAAAACAACTCTGTGATCTTGGTTTATTAGATAAGTAATGCATCTTATGACGTGGTTAATCTTGCCAATGGTCCACTAAGATCACAACTTAAGTAATACCCATAAAACATTTCTTGGCTAATATGCATATTTGAAACTAAATTTACAACAGTACCAGGTGAACAAACACCGTCACAAAAACTACGATGTTCAGCCATGCCGCACTTTCATCAAATTGTGCAAGTTCAAATAGATGATGATATTGTGTTCTGGAAGTTACCTATTTGTCAGCACAAGAGCCTTTGATAAATTACTTCGGAACATACCGGTGACGACATTAACTTCCTAAAAAAATAAAACACACATATATTACTAAATTGTGACGTGGAAGTAAGATGATGTTCCTTCTGTAGGTCAAAGGTTTAAAGGATAACGTGCTAACGGGCAACCATTTACCTGGTAATTCATTGCAACATATGCAACACCTTTATGAATACATACTTTGCGTCCGCTTAATAAGTTCTGGTAATTCTTCAAATGGTAACTTCATCCAAACCATTGTCATAGATCAATAACAAATTACCAAGAACGAGGTACCTTGAAAGACAATGCATGACATAGAGGCGGTCTCTTCCTGAAAAGAAACAACGAACCTTGAAAAACAAAGCATTGGTTGAAACACAAAAAACATCTCATCAGACGTCAACATCACAATGCAAAAATCAGAAAGATATCCAAGAAACTAAGATTGTTGTTCATTCTTACAAGTAAGCATAGGTCGACCAATTGAACGAGCAGCTTGAAAAACTTAGCTTGCGACTTTGATCCACCACCCCATTTCTTACGGTGCTCGTCAAACTTATCATTGAAATTAGCATGGACAAAAAATATTTGTCAAAGAAGATAGTTATAAGTTAACAAAAGCCAGAACACGAGTAATTCACAAACAGAGCAATAGATGTTTCCTCACCTTGTCAGCTTCCACAATCTTGTTGGATTCCATTTTATCTTCATTCTTCACGGATGTCAAGCACAACGCTAAGGCAGTTTTCTTGTGTACGATCTGATGAAAGCAAACATAAACCAACTTATTTATATGCTTATGAGATATTGAAAAGACTCCTCATAACAGTCATTTAGGTTGGTAAAAATTAACCGAACATACCGCTCCAAGATGTGCTTTTCCCTTTATAATGGCATATTGGATCAAAATTTTACGGCATAATGCTGGAAGACAGACAACAAGATCAACAAGATCAATGGGATCAACATCGTGTGAAATAATAACCATTTGGGACTTGTTCTACACACATTTATAGGAAAATAAAAAATTACATCAAACTTGATTGGAAAGCGTTTATAGTTGATGAAAACCCTGAGGCATATGTATAGAGGGATGAACAACATAAGATTACCTGCTCGATGAGATATGTAATGTGGTTAAGTCTATATTTCACAAGAATAGGCTTCTTTGCCTCAACTATTTTTCCTTCTGATTCATCCTGAGATCAACAACTTTTCCTTTTTAGCAGCTTTTTCCTTCAGGTTACTTCAGCAACATCTTGAAAATATTTGTGGCTTCCAAAGTAAATTGTTAGACAGTGGAATAACAACACGAAATACAGCTGATAAAAAAGGCATACCAAGGTTATTGTCAAGTGTTTCGATAAACTGGTTCAAAGCAGGTGGAACCTTCAATCGTTGCTTCGAAATCCTTCGCTTCCTTTGGATATGAACGACCATGGGCCATTTCACGAATCTATGAAGATCCTTCTTTGGAGGTAAAGCACCACCAATACCAAATTGTTTTCGGTGCTTCTCAAACAAAGGATTAACAACTTTTTCATGTGAGAAAATAAAAAAATAAAAAAATCCAAATGCGTTATTAGAACATGAAAATAAGTACATAATACTGAAAGAAATACTTTACACACTTGATTCAACATAATGGGCAACCTGAGACGGCTATAAAGGAAATTTTTCTAATTGTATTATCTCAAAAATCTAACATCTCTGCATTTTTCTTATAGTTGAATTCTCTATAAGAATGAGTAGACATACATATACCTCAGAGTTTGATATTCATCTGAAATAGATGCTTCCCTCAACTCCTTCAAGTAAAGTGGGTATGTATGATGACACATATCAGCAAAATCTCTGACAACTGTGCAACTCCCTTTGATAGTACCCCAAGTTCCATCATAACCAATTAATTCATCAGTATGAATTCAATTTCTAATGTAAAATCTCAAACAGAACTATAGCAACAAAAACTACTGCAAAAGGGGCAATTGAAGTTGAAAGTTTTACCACTAAGCAGTGAAAATATTTCCTTGATTTTCTGTCTTGTCGGAAGGCTTCAAAAGTTGATACCCAAGGTGTGAAAAAACCATAACCCAATCCCACAATTAAAGTACCGATGATTCCAAGATATAACAATAACCCATTTGACTTTGTCAGTTTAACTATATTATACAACAGATGCTGACAATATAAGCACTATCAATAAATATGCCGTACCAGAGTTAAACTGACAAAGTTAGCTAAACCCATAAGATCAGAAGTAAATATAAAACTAAAAAAATGTATGAAAGTGTTTGAAATAAATGATGTGGATGATGGAAAAGATGACTACTTAGACTATAAACCTGCAGTGCCAATATCTGCTTACTGTTGCGTACTACAGTTGTTATATTCCCAGCGTTGTGTCAGTATATCTGTCTTACTTCAACAATGACCTGTTATTAACAAAAGAGGTCATCTGACTTACTTCGCACAAGAATTTTTACTTGCGCGTACTCAAAATTCTTGAAATTTAACCAATTCCAGTAAGAGAATGACCTATTATTAACAAAAGAGCAACATTGCTACTGCAAAATAATAGTGCTAGGAATCCTTGTACCCCGGACATATCCATGGACCATGGAATGGCTATAGCCACGATATGGAAACCTGCTAGAAATTCAACAACAATTAGTTCTCTAAGTATTAAACAGATCCCAATTAGAAGCAAAATAAGAAACAATCACTTTGAATTATAAGCAAACAACAAGTTGTTGAGTATGGAAACCTGATTGTTTTCTTATCTAAGTTGCTGAGTAAAATAAGAAAACAATCACTTAAATTATAAAAATACATACTACAATTAAGAGATGGACCGTTAAACCAAGGCTAAAATCTACAGGATCAGAAGACAAAAAATATGAAAATCAAAAACAGATTGTTAATTATCATTTGCATTAATCTGACCTCCAACCGAACACATTGATTGCAATCTTCAACTTGGAAAAAAAAATTGGGATCTCATCAAAATTGCAGAAACCCTAAACTCAAAATTAATTCAATCAAATATATCAGGTTGATGTTTCTATGTAAATTAATCAATTGCAGAAGTGATTCAATCAATTAACCCAATTTCGAATTTAGGGTTACAGTTTAGATGATGATTGAATATTCATCAATAAAATCAAAAAAATAAAATTATACAAAAAATAAAATAAAAATGATTGATTACTTAACACATCCTCAACTGGTTTATCCTTGTATTTGTAAGTTCAAGAAATCAATTCAAAAATCTCAAAATTACAGAAAATTGGAAAACCCTAATTGAAAATTTTGGTGAAAATCGATAACAAAGAATAAAAAATACAGATTTATCCAATAACACCCCGATCATCTTGATCGTCGTCATCCATTGATGATGATGTTTGAAGAGGAGACCGTGTTCTGGGTTTAGGTTTTCTTCGGCACTTCAGACAAACAAGATGAATCAGAAAAAAAAAAATCGAAACCTAACAAGAGTAAGAAGAAATAAATGGGTTTTGCCGAAACAAAAAGATAAAATCGTATACGATCCACAACTGAAACCCTAGAAATCAAACCCTGTAAACTGAAAAGAAAATCTTTAAAATGGTAAAATCTTTAAAGCCTGTAAACTGAAATGAAAATATTATGAAAGTGAATCAATGATTTCAGTGGTTCTTCAGAGCTTCTGTTGAGAGCAGATGAATTTCTTCAGAGCTTCTTTGGAGAGGAGATGCAAGAGAGACGAAGTTGGTGTTCTGTGGCGGAGAAAAAAATGAGAAGATAATTTTCGATAATGAAGGAAGGATATAAGGTAGATATCGGTGAAGGGTGGAAAAATAAAAATGAAGACTTGACCGGATGTTGACTTGGGTGTAAATAGTAGTCCTAGTGTTCCCAACCACGCACGTGGTTCACACACTTGAACCCAGCTCAGTTGCGATTCGCAACCTTGCTTGTGAGGTTGCAAAATTAGAAACGGGAGTCCTCCGTTGCGAAAATAAATCAGTTGCAATTAGCAACCAAAAAATTCGCAACCGCGATAGTGCCGTTGCAAACCTGGGTTGCGAATCCCTTAAAATGGTGTAGTGATTGTACATTCAAATTATAAAAACTTCATGATTTAACTTCAACTACAAACTTAGCTTTACCTACAAATGCAGTTGCAAGCTTCCACTAAGGAGATTCAGTTCAACATAAACTAATTCAGATTCATCTTCTTATCTACACTTCAACAATCAATACTATCATATTCAATTATTATAATTTCATAACCCCAACCCTCATAGTTGTAGCAGCATTATTACCAACTTCCATTTTACCTACATAGTTCATACATATATCCCATAAACTTTGCAGTTCAACTACCTTAACCACTCCATGACCCTGTACTTATCAAAACAACAACACATACAACTCCATCTAAGCACCAGCAACACCTCCAACTTCACATCAGACACAACAACAACTAAACTCCAACAGACTATAACATCACCAGCCCCAAATCTACACATTGATTCTCATTGTACCATCACCACAAATCCATTCATCTCCATCACCAAATATAAAGCCTTGTCACTCATAAATTACCACCACCTACATAAACAAATCCAATAACTGCAGCTAAATAATAAACTGCTTAAACCCTCTTTCATTATAATCATCTCAGCTGAACTAAACCTAACTCATTAACTGAAATTAGCTGACTTGGATAACAATCCTGCAATACTCATTCCATTCTACAATCATTTAAATCTCAGTTTTAATACATCTTCCTCAACATCCATAACTCATAAACTCATCAACTGAAATTAATATCCTTACAAAGTTACTGAGAAAGCAATTACCTCAAACCAGCTTTACTCAAACATCAATTATTTCAACACCAGTGATAACTCCATCACTTTCTTGTTAACAGAATCAGTCCTTAGCTTCACAAATAGGTTCAAAACCCTAACCAATCTCGGATTACTTTTCATCTTTAACCCTAATTTACTCAATTGATTAATACCCATCTCAAATCACATTTCTTAAACATTAGTTTCATCATCTACAACTTCTATGGATTTCTTACAAACCCTAACTCAGTGATTATTCATCAAAACACTTCAAAACATCAATTGAACAGTAACCCTTTCGTCCTTCATCTTGTAGCAAATTCTACAAACCAACCAATTCTCTGCGAACTCAAAATAAATCACAAAACTCTATCTAACTGGATCTCCTCTGATTTATTTTTTCGATCCCTAATCATCTTCCATCTCGATTTACAATCACTTTATCTTTTCCTTCATAAATTTAAACTTCTACATCAACAAATTCTCTCAATCGAATCTCAGAATCGCCGGATGCGAGAAACAGAAAAAGAATAGATAAGATAAGAAGAAAGAAGAAGAACGGAGAATAAGAAGGAAAGAAGGATGAGTTTATCTGTCGGATATCAGATTTCTAAATATCCAACGGATATTCTTCCGTTGACAATAGTTAGATCAGACCAACGAAAAAGTGATAAAGACACCCATCACTTGGATATGGGAAGCCAGGTCGATCCACTACAAAAGTCTATTTTGACCTTCTAAGTATCTAGATGATTTCTTCTTCGTCCGGCATCCGAATGACACGTTCAAGATGTCCAATCCACGTAACTTTTCGATATCTATCTAACGGCACTAGTCTCGTATGTAAATCATTGTTTGATTAATTTCTATTAATTAAAAACTACATTAACAAATCGAGTCATTATCGGCTAATTCGTTTCTTGATCATCTCTAGATCGACTCTTGACCGGTCTAATAGCGTTAACGATCTTGAGGTTCTTTACACTTGGACAAAGCGAAAGCTTACCAACACAGATATCGAGAAATAGATAAGCGAGATGAACTCGGCTCGAAATAGCAAATGTGTATAGTCATAGTATATATAGAAATATGACTTTTGTCTCAAGATAGGAGATAAAGTAGATAGACTTTTGAGTGATAGATAAGTTCAAGTCTCCACATACCTTTTAGTCGATGAAGTTCCACCAGATCCTTGAGTAGTTCTTCGTCTTTGTATGATGATCGCCATGGAATCTAGAGCTCAACTACACTTTATATCCTAGTCCGAGACTTAGCTATGAGTAGACTAGAAATCAAGACTTATAGTTTTGGCAACTAAACTTAACAACAAGATTGATATATAAACGCTTACGAGTTCGACCGAGCAGTGCTCTCTGACCACCTGATCATCTAAAGATATATATATATATATATATATCCATTGATTACTCCTGGGATGCGGTTATTGGATAACCGTCGGTATTGTTCAGGATTTGTCGCACACGGTTTTTCCTGACACGATCTAAACAAGTTTCGTTTTTAACGGAATTTTCTGGCAAAGTTTTGACGAAACAATATTTTAAATGGCGGACATCCAAGGAGAAGTGTTGTAAGTCGGTTAGATGATGTATGACATCCATTCCAGGACCCACGTCCACTCCATGTATGCGCCACATTGACAAACACGTGTCAACATTAGTCTATTAGTAATCTTGTAATGGGGTCATGCTTATCCCTTAGAGCAATTCCTATGGGATGAACAAACTTGGAGTTTGTTCATTTTGCTCCCACTATGGAATGAACAAACTTGAAAAACGGATGTTCAAATGAACAAATTTGATGGTTTGAACACTGAGTCGGAACTTCCCGCACGGATTTTGGGTAAAGACGCGCGTCATTCAAGAAAATGCTGGCGTTAGAGATAATAACGCCCACGTTCACATACCTAGCACGCGTTAGGAAAAAAAACTTCGGCGTCATTTCTAATAGCGCCAACGGTTTAATCTGAACGGCTACAAAGATTTCTCATCCAACGGCTACATTTTTGAAAATTTATAAATACACACTTTCTAAATTCACACATTCAACTCTAAATTCACACATTCTTCACTCTCTCTCAATTGTTGATTGAACATGTCTCGGTACCGGTTAGTTCGACGAGTTCCGTATGCTAAAAAAGAAGATGAATCTATTTGCAGAAACTATGTTTTTTTATCTACTTAGCTTGCTTCGACAAATTATCCATGGGTGAAATTTTGGGCGGTTGTTCACGATGGGTTCTGCAGTGACACTCGTAATCCGAGTCGTTTTCTATTTGCGACATAGAACATCGTTTTGATACAATTAAGAAATAAGTAAGTGAGTTTATATCTTTAACCATACAAGTAAATCGATATCGACTGAGAGGTGAAACTGATGCTGAGATGGTAACAAGATCTTTGGATGAGTGGCGAAGATGGAAAAATGTGGCTTTTCCTTTCGAAAAATGTTTTGAAATCCTTAAGGGGTTGAAATTGTTTAACCCCTTCTTTGTAGTTGTTGTTATTCCACCCAGTACTTCTTCTCATTAGTGAAGCTAATGTTAGTCTGTCGTAATTTAGTGAAGGAAATGTAAAATGCTTAAGCATATGTAATTTTATTTAATTAAGACTATCGTACTTTAAAAACTACAAAATTTTAAAACTAAAACAAAATTACAATAATCTCTCTAACGTCGCTCATCTCTAGCTACCTCATTGTTATTTTCTGGAGCCAATACTTCAGTAAGAAATGGGGATAGACCTGGGAAATCCCTAGTTGCTAACATATTATATAAATTCCTCATTGTTGATAGACCTGGCTGAACAAAATAAGGCGATTGGAAAGTACAATGTGTACTCGGTCCTCCAAGCATATACGAGGTTTGTTGTTGTGGTGGTGTTGGTGTGTAGCATTCATTTTGGTTGTAGGGAGAGAATAATGTTAAAATGCACCTAGGTTCAACCCGAAATGCTTGAGGTTGAGATACATGCACAAGTTGTGGTGCAGTATTGTGTTGTGTTTCTCGCACCAATGTTTCTTCACTATCTTCGTGCCATGATGAGTTGTTGCTCCTGGTAGAATCGAAAGACTGTGACTGCCGCCCATCATCATTTACAAGCGGACTCAATCCAAACATTATGTCTCTCTGCCATTTTCGTAGATCTTCCAAGTACATCGCCTTTATTTGTCGATTAAGCCGATGCAAATCATTCAATTGTTTCCTCATCTCTTGGTCAGTGGCACTCACATTTTTGTAAGGATAATCACGGTCCATACCTTGGGAAACAATGAGAATCGTGGTCGGCTCACCTTGTGAAGTAATACTTTGTAGCTCCCATCGAATTTCTGGCATATTGGACGAAGATGATGAAGAACTTGCGCCCGTCCTCGGATAAGAAATAAAGGTTGGCTCTTCTGGTGGTGGTTGGCTGGGATTGATGTTTGGATCATGGAACATGTTGGATAACCCTGGGAAATCTAACCCATAGACGTGCATGTTTTGTGTACCAATTACTGGTTCAGTAATTGACGTGTACCAGTTGAGATACCGCACCTCATCAATATCCCTCTGTGTATTTAGTTCATACCGCGTCCAATTGATTCTTCTCAGCCGATCAAAATCTGATGCAGAGGTTTGCATCTGTGGTGGTGGGTTAATTGCAATCATCAATATACCTTGTATTTGGTACTGCACTCTTTCTCCTAGATACCAAACCCCTCTTTGTGATTCCGGACTGTAAAAAACAACTCTACGCATAGAATAATCAAGAATACGTACTCCAACTGCATCATCATACTGAGGTAAATGAATATATGGGTGAACAACTATGTTGTTGTAACTCCAAGTCATCTGCTGTAACCTTTGAACAAAACTGGAACCAAAAATGAAGTTGCCAGTGTTCTTATGTATGTTGTTCTTCATAAACATGTCCAACATTGGAAAACTAGTTGTCTGGTCTTTTAGAATTGGTTTACCAACACGAAAGTAGGTATACCACCAGTACTGCAAATTACTTCATAATTTTATAATTTTGACTAAATAATCTACCTTAGTAATAATAAAATATTTAAAAATAATTATTTTGATATTTACCTCAATGATGCTCCAGAAACCCTCGAAGTTTGAATCGCCCAGGGACGCTCTATCCAGCGCAAAATACAATTCTCCTACAAGTGAAGACCCCAGTCATAATCTGGTGCTTTGTTGAGATCTTCTAACGCTTCAAACCAACCAACATGAGCAATAGAAGTTGAGTTTGGAAAGAATGCCTGACCCAGTTCCCATAAGATAAACTTCCTTTCGAGTTCAGGATAGTCATCTACATGTTCTGGGTTTCTGGGTTGGGTTAGGAACGTCTTTAACTCCGCACATCTAATCCCATTTCCTTTCAATTATTTATAATCTACACGCATTTCTGAATCCAAAAACGAGGGACAAAGAATCTTCCATCTACTATTTAAAATCCAGTCCTCTCTGTTGAATGGTGGCGGGTCTCCCACTCCACTTGGAATCCCAACAATGAAATACAAATCAAGGGGAGTAATTCCTATTACAAGAATAATATCAACTATGATTAATTATTTGGTTTATTTAATAATTATTTAAAAAGTTTAATTCAAGGTAAGTTAAAAAAAACTTACCAATTTCGAAATCAATAAAATGGAATGTGTGCGTCGTAATCCACCACCTTTCTATCACTGTTTTTTGAATATTTTTTTGTTGTGCGATCTAGGCTTTATTCTATAAAGCGCACGCCAAGGATATTTGTCAACCCTTTCTTGGACTGCAGGCGGTAGACCAACATAAACAACATTTAATTTTGAAAATCCACCCCTCATGACATGAAATTCCCCAAATCGTTCATGATGCCCCGACACATGGCCTGGGACTAATGATGGACCAGCAACTACTTTTTGGTTTGCAAACTCTTCTTCTCTATTTTGAGAAAAATCTACACCTGTGGGAGGCAACGGTGTATATTCATTTCTTCGATCTCTTTTTTTTTTAACACTATTCACCGTCTGTCTCACTATATTCATATTGTAGAAAATTTTGATTAAGAAGAGTAGTTGTAGAAAATTTTGAAGGAAATGGAAGTGGTGTGAATGGAAATGAAAGAAAGGATGTAGAAATTTTTGATTTAGAAGAGTTAAAAGAAGAAAATGGAAGTGGTGTGAATGAAAATGAAAGAAATGTAGCCGAATTTATAGGGTTTAAAAATTTTGACCGTTGCAAATATGAGCGTTGGGGAGTCGAACGTTGGAGTTTCTCCTCCCAACGCCGTGTCATCATCCCTAACGCCCGCGTCAGGCTCTGTGACGCCCGCGTTTTCCAACCGAACACCCATGTCTGTTTCTATGTCGTGCGTCTGTTGGTCCAACGCCCAATGTTTTACCATAGTGGAAAACTCAATTTGGCCATCCACGTGGTTGAACAAATTTTTGTATTTGGCCATTCCCATAGGAATTGCTCTTACGTACTGTTATTGTAGATGCATTTTACTACTAACTACATCCAAAGGATGGAAATCTTCTACTCATGCAAGTGAAAGTAAGAACTCAACAATAAACACAAGGATATATGTGGTTCGGTATGATTACCTACATCCACGGGGGTGAAAGGGTGAATCTTATTACTTCAAGATATTAGAATGGTGTCACTCTCCAAGTTGAACTCTCTTACAAGATGAACTAGTTCCTATTTAGTGCGATTACAAGTCTCTCTCCCCAAAATTACAACCTACCTCTCTTGGATACAAGTTCTTCTATTTATAGGGGAGGCTACATACAACCAAACTATGGTGTTGGTCACAATATATATATCTTGAAGTCCTGTTATCGGGCCCGCTCGCTTCGTCTCTTCTTCTGTGAATATGGCCGATGTAGTTTGGCTCCTTAGTAGCCTCTCGTCCGAGCCGATACTTTTGGGTGTTCTCTTGGTGCGATGTCGCCCTTCCAATCCTGTCGCCCCTTTTGGCTGGCCGATATGACTCGTATCTTCTCATCCCTTTGACTAACTCTCCTCGTTTGACCAAATAAGTCTCGTCTGTCAGCTTTGTCAGAGGTCTGGGTCAAGTCTTATCCGACAGCTGTAGAGTGATCTTGTCCGACCCACGTGATTCCTGAATCCTCGCGCATGCCAGCCTCTATCCCATGCTTCTCGCTTCTTCCTCCTTGGGTAAATCATAGATTAATATGTTTCCACCTAGCCCTATGGATACTCCTACATTTATTCCCCTTCTTTCGCTCGTGTGGTAGGAACGAGTGAAAGAAAGTCGTCCCATCTTCCCACGTCCCCGTTCATGCCGCGATTTCTTCCATGTAGTCCCCCATTAACTCCCCTTCATGACTTGTAACTGTCGGAGCCGGTCACACTCCTTTCTTCCTTTAAATACCCCATTTTCCTATTATCTTTCTTCTACTTCGCCATTTTCTCAATCTCCAGCCGCTGCAACCGTTTTCTCTGAGATTCTTCATCATTTTATGCCTCTGTGAGCCCTTGTATTTTTGATTCTCTTCCTTCACATCTTCATCACCGAGTGCTACAGTATCTGCAGTTACGTTTCCGTCATCCCAACCTTCTTCACCAATTTCTGCGTTTTGCACTTCTAACGTCCATGGCTTCTTCTCCCTTAATGACTGAGAAAAGGTGTGTTGATGATGTTTTTTCCGAGATTGATGCTTTTCCCCTTGCTTCCCTATTTTCGTTTGATAGTCCCTCTAAGTACGATGATCGCGCCATAAAATCTATCTTTCCTGACGATTCTCCTTCTATTTCGTGCAGGTCCGAGAAAAGGGTGAAAGATCTCTCTGATGAAGAATTCATTGAGCAGTTGAAAGAGAAGTACTATCTCCAAGATTACAAAGTTACCCTGATCTCAGGCCAAAACATCACCTTGAGGAAGTCCGACATGGAGAAGTACGAAAAGGCGGCTGAATGCGTGGTTATCACTCATGGCAAGCTGGAGCTAGGCCTCCGTCTCCCTTTGTACAATCCTGATAGCCCTTTCTAATATGAGATTCTCTCCAAGCTCAAGCCTTATCATTCTCTGGCTCAATGGACTAGCAATACTTTTCGGATTATGGATGAATGGAGAGATCGCCGAGATGGTCATGGATCCACCGCCGACTGGTCCACCTATAAGCCCGAGGACGCTCCAGAATATATCGTTGCCAATTTCCTTGCCAACTATCGAGCCGGTACTTCAACCAATGGCGACCTTGATGGTTTTGTTGCTAGTCCTCATCGTCACAGAACTATTCCCAAGAATGTTGAAAGGATGATGCTAGATGTCGATCCCATCGGCCAAGGTTCTAACAGGCGACCCCGTTACACCAATGATCCAATTTATCCCTGAGTTCCACTTCTTGTGCGAGGGCCCATTTTACATGGTAGATTCCCATCGCCTCCATTTCCCGCCGAGCCCTATCCTTTCAGGGTGGTTAATGACGATAAGACTGATAAGGTATGTGTCTCCTTCTGCTTTCCATAATTTATATCTTGTTAGTTTTGATACCAAATGGCTATTTGTTGTCATCAAAGCCTCAGGGCGACTCTACCAAGGTCGCCGCATCGTCGATAAAGAGGGGTACTGGCACAAGGGTTGAGAAAGACCAGGGGAAGGTAACAAACACTGTTATTTTATTATAAGTACATGTACTTGCCCTTTTTTTTTTTCCTTCACATGTTCTGACGAGAAGCCTTGTACAGAAATTTCCTAGGCACGATGATGATGAAGTCGGCGGGTCCGATGTGCATGAGATTGATCCTCAACCTCTTAGGCGTAATCCTAGTAGAGGCAAGCATGTCGTTTCTAAGACGCATCCGAGGTAGAAACCAATCATCGATATTCCCGATGAAGATGACATATTCGGCGAGGATTTCTCGGATGATAAGAGCGATGGGAAGGACATAGGCGACAAACAAGAGCCCATGAAGACGCCCGAGTTGGGAAAGGCTGTTAATGCTAAATCGGAAGTGCTTTCTCGTCTGCCCCAAATCACTGATGGGTCTTCGTCTAATGTTGAAACCTCCTTTACCGTCTCTGGCCCTATCATGAACAATCTTTGAGCGCTCACTTCCCCCGAATTTGGAGTGTATACTGATGAACAAATGCTCGGTGCGGTTCCGCTTTACCACGACATAGCTCAGACTCTTGATATAGTGGTGAGTGATTCTGTATGTCTGGGCTATGACCCACCCCTTAATATTTTCCTAATTGTCGCTTGGCATTCTAACTTGTTTAATTATATCAGATCCTTAATCGGGTACGGTTGGATGCCGCCAATCATCGTAGGGATAGGCAGTTGGTGGAATCTCTCCAACTTCAATTGTAGAACGAGAAGAGTCGTGCGCGCGATCTAGAAATTAAACTCTCCGATGCTCAAGGTGTGTTACAATTCTATAAACCTTAACTTATGTTGATTGAGTTTATCGTGCCAGTATCCTGAGTCAAGTGTCTTCTGCTAGCCGAGATAGCTAGTATAGGTTTAGATGCTTCTTCGGAGTTTAGGATCATGAAGAGGAAGTGGGATATTGAAAAGGATTTAGTGGAGAATCTTCGTCGGTGAATGGAAAATAAGGATGGGAAAAAAGATCGCCAAGCTGATGAGATCGAAGAACTTCAAGGTGAATTAGACCGATATCGTCAGTTTGAGTATGCCCTTGAAGGAATAGACTATTTGCGGGCTCATTTGGGTTCTTCTCAACGCCTTTCCGTTGAGAAAACTGCTTTGGCCACGGACCTAGAACAACAGGTAGACGCTTTACAATTGCAGAACCGAGACCTTCACGAGGATCGACGACGAATATTGAGGGATAAATATGTAGTGGAGCGATCTAATAGGGATCTGCTGGGAAAAGTGGGTGAATTCGACAAAATGGCGGGTGAACTAGAATGGAGTAGGTCGCAACTTTTAGTGCTCCAAGTATCGCTCAATCGTTTAATATATGAGTGGAGTGAACATAAGAAGTAATGTCCCAGTAACGAATTCAATGAGCACTGCTATAATGAGCTAACCATGAAATTGTCCAAGGCCGAGGATGAGTTGTCCAAGTCGGTAGAGTCGCTTCAGTCAGTGTGACCAGCCCTTTCAGGTCTCGTAGGCGATGTGTTGAGGCAGTTCCTTAGAATTAGATTATTTTCTGTACTTGTGAAATTGCTAAACCATATTCAATGAATAATCCCGTGTTGTTGTGATCTTGTAGCCGAGAAAAAATGTTCTCATGAATTGGATCTGGAGGTCCGACGGTTGAAGCTAGTCGAGGCCGATTTCGGTTCTAAGATGGCCGATGTCGAGGCAGCCACTCTGCAGCTTACCCAGCAGGTTGAAGATGAACGTGTCGCCCATGAAGAGGATATAGACGAGAAGGTATAGGCGGGTATTGCTGAGTATGTGGAGAATAAGCGGTGCGTGATCACGCAAAGGAGGGCCGGTGTTGTTCCTCCCAAGGCTTGAATTCTCTTTTTGTAGTGCTACGCCACTAACTTGCCCTTTGTCCTGGGTTGTAATCGCTTTGAACACCTCTTCCCTTTTTACTTCTGATACACTGCTTGTTTGTTTAAAAGGGGTTGATGTGTCGCCGATGTTATTCTTTTTATTCCTGTTATACTTTTCACCTCGTGGGGTTTTATGATGCTTTTCGTGCTGCCTTAATTGGTGTATAACGTTGTCGCTTTAACTTTTGTTACTTATATCATTCCTGCAATTGTTGATCATGTATGTTAGTATTTTAAACTTTTTTGTCGAACACACCCAACAAGGAGGGTCATCGGGCCCAATGCCATGTCCTTATTGGGGTATCTCATCACTATCACTTAGATTCAGTGGAAGGGTACTAGTCAACCTAATTCTAGGTTCGATTTCCCCGAGCGGTTATCGATCAACCAATATCGAACAAGTGGTCACAGCCACTTGCGATGGGGGCGACCTTTCAAATGTAAGTAGGCCACCTAGCTGAGAAGACCTCATGTATCATTAGCCTGTGGAACTGGATTCTAACCACCAGAACCCTTAGGCTACCTCGGCACTTGCACACTTCCACTGCCCCGAATACGAATAGCCAGGCGACTGTAAGGCACCTCGGCACTTACACACTGGCTTTGTCCCGAGTATGAATGCCTATTCGAGTGTAAGTCACCTCGGCACTTCTACACTGGATTTTCCCCAAGTACGAATGACCATTCGAGTGTAAGTCACCTCGGCACTTCCTCACTGGTGTTTCCCCAAGTACAAATGACCATTAGTCACTCATGCCCTATTTCATACCCCTCACGGTTTTACAGAAATAGAAGACAAGTATGCTCAACTTTTCTCTGCACCTCCGTTCAGGGGTGGTATAGCTTCAGATACTTGACGTTCCAGGGTTTGGGCTCTTTTGTTCCATCGAGTCTTAGTAGTCGATACGATCTTTCGCCTACCTTAGACGCAATTATATACAGACCACCCCACTTTGGGGATAGCTTTCCGCCCTTTTTGTCTCGCTCCCATTCGGCCAGAAACTTCATCACTTGCTGCCCTGGTTAGAATTCTCTTGGGCGAACACGCTTGTTGTACTCTCGTTGTAACCTCCTTTGATAGTTTTCCATTTTTTGTAGTGCCATCTCCCTTGTTTCTTCCAAATCGTCGAGTTTTTCCAAAATTAGATCGGACGAGACATTTCGCCTCCAAGCTTCTGTTCTAGTAGTAGGGATCATTCCTTCCGTTGGTAGAATCTCCTTGGTTCCGTAAGTAAGCATGAACGTCGAGAACCCTGTAGCTTCCCTCCGTGTGGTTCTGTATGCCCATAAAACGTTGTATAGCTCCTCGCACCAATCAACATATTCCGCATCTAATTTCTTTTTCATGTTATCGGCGATTGTTTTATTGGTGATCTCGGCCTGCCCATTACTCTGGGGATAAATGGGGGTAGCCTTACTCTTCCTGATGTTGTACGTGTTGAACAAATGGTCAATATTCTCCCCTTGGAGTTGTTTTCCATTATCGGAGACGATAGCTGCTGGGACCCCAAAGCGACAGATGATATGCTCCCAGATAAACTTGAAGACATCTTTGTCTCGGATGTGCCTTAGTGGTGCTGCCTCTACCCATTTGGTAAAGTAATCCGTGGCCACAATCAAGTATTTCCTCTGCCCTGTTCCTACATGTAACGGTCCAACAATGTCTACCACCCATTTGGCAAAGGGCCATGGGCTTATAACAGATTTTAAAGGTACTCCTGGTGCCTGTATTTTCTTGCCAAACTGCTGACATTCTTCACAAGATTTCTCCATTGCCTTTGCATCTTCGTTCATGTACATCCAAAAATATCCCATTTCCTTTGCCTTAGCCGATAAGCTTCTCCCTGAGCTGTGATTTCCGGCGGCTCCGTAGTGTAATTCATGTAAGATTATGTGGCATTCCTCCCTACTTAGGCATCGTAGAAGTGGATCTATATAAGATACCTTCCCTTAGCTCGTAGGCGCCCGACTTACTTTTGACTTTATTTATCTCGGGCCGAACTTTGGGTAGCTCTCCCGTTTCCAGATACTGGTGTATCGGCTTTCTCCAATCGCCCTCTTTATATTGATCGGCTGTATTAATAGCCACATCGATATCTATGTCCGGTGTTTCTGGGATTGAGGGAGTAAGGAGCCTCATAACACGAATGCCCTCTATGCTCGGGTCTACAGGTTGTGAGGCGATGTATGATAGAGCGTCCGAGTGCCTGTTATCTTTTTTACAAATGTGACGGAATTTAATGATTGGAATTTGGCTGATGTAAAATTGGGCGAGCTCCCAATACTTTTGCGACACATGGTCGTGTGTCGCATATTTGCCCGTAATCTGCCGAATCACCAACTGTTAATCACTAGTTAAGCGAACCTCCTGTAGCCCCATTTCTATAATTATCCGCAAGGCGTGGATTATCGCTTAGTACTCGGTGACATTGTTTGTTGCTTTGAATTCCAGCCTGAATGAGTGCACTATCTTTCTTCCTATCGGCGTGATGAATACTAAGCCAAGGACAGACCCCTCTTTGTTTGATGCCCCATCGGCGAAGACTTCCCACCGTGTAGGACTACCGGTTGCTAATAGGTCAGCAGGCTATTCTCGTTCTCCCATCATCCCTGGTATATCTTCAACCTCGTCTTCATCGCTTAATGGGAAATCTGCTAGGAAGTCGTCCACTACATGTCCTTTTATCGTCGTCCTCGTCTCGTACACCACATCATATTATTTGATTAAAGCTCCCCATTTAGAGATTCTCCCTGATCGCCCTGCATTATCCAAAACTGCTTCGATAGGCGATTTGGTGAGCACTCGTATGCGATGAGCTTGAAAGTATGTCCGGAGTTTATAAGCGTCAAAAGCTAGTGAAAGTACCATCTTCTCCATTCTGGTATAGTTTTTCTCATCCGGACTTAGTGTTTTGCTAATGAAATACACCGGCTTCTCCACGGTACCCTCCGTCCTAACCAAAACTGCACTAATGGCATATGGTTTCGCCCCTAAGTATAGGGTAAGAATTTATGTCGGCTCGGGCCTCTGCAGAACCGGGAGGCTGGCTAGGTGTAACTTGATATTTTGAAAGGCTTCCTCGCTAGCATCCATCCATTGAAACTTTTCACCTTTCTTCAGAATGTCATAAAAGGTTTTACATTTGTCCGAAGACCGCGACACGAATCGCCCCAATGCTGCTATACAACCATTTAGCTTCTGCACATCCTTTGCTGTCGCGGGAGATGGAATTTCTAAGACAGCCCTAACCTTCTCGGGATCTGCTTCTATCCCTCTGGGGGTGGTGATGTATCCTAGGAATTTCCCCGATGTAACCCAAAAGTCGCACTTGGCGGGATTAATCTTCATCTTGTGTTTCCTTATCATCCGAAAAATATCGCTAAGGTCTTGGACGTGATCCTTAGCTCGGAGGATCTTGACCAACATGTCTTCCACGTAAACTTCTATGGTGTCATGGATCTTGTCCTCGAACATGTCTCCTACCAATATCTGATATGTAGCACCAGCGTTCCTAAGTCCAAATGGCATCTTGGTATAACAATACAGCCCTCTTGGTGTGAAGAAGGAAGTATGCTCCTGGTCCTCGGGTGCCAACGGTATTTTGTTGTAGCCCATGTATCCATCCATCAATGTCATCGCCTCATACCCAACTATTAATTCTACTAGTCGGTCTATGCTTGGGAGAGGGAAGCTGTCCTTTGGGCAGGCCTTGATCAAGTGACTAAAATCAATACATATCCTGACTCCTCCTTTTTTCTTGGGTACCACGACCATATTAGATATCCACTGCGGGTAATGGGATTTCCTGATTATCCCGGACTCCTGTAGATTTTTTAGCTCGGCCTCAACCGCTGCCCGTAACTCTGGTGTGATTCGCCTCATTTTCTGTCTAATGGGTTTGAACCTCGGATCAATCTTCAAGTTGTGGAAACATACCTCCGGGTCAATGCCCTCTAAATCATGTATTTCCCAAGCGAACGCGTCTAAGTTTTACTTTAGCACTATCATGAGTTGACTTGCTTTTTCATCCGAGAGTAATGTCCCGATCCTTACTATCTTTGGCTCCTCAACCGTCCCCAAATTCACTTCCCTAGTCGGCTCAACTATAGAGAAATTAGACTTAGGTTACCTGAATGGAGCCGTTTCCTTTAATTGCTATAAAGGGTCTTGCTCTTGGGTGTCGTACGCCATGACCGCTTGTGAAATATCCTTCTCCAATTCTTCTGCAGCCTTAACTTCTTTGGCTTTATTCTTCTCTCGCCTTTGTCGATCTCGCCGATCTTCATTAATTTCGACATCAACCTGCATACATTGTCGTGCTGCTTGGGAGTCACCTACAACTTCAGCTATTCCCTTGTAGTTCGGGAACCTTAATCTATGATGATATTCCGATGCCACTCCTTTAATCCCAGCGATCCATGGACGTCCGATAATTGCTTCATAAGGCGAGGCGACGTCGACCACACAAAAAGTGGTTAGTGTGTCAAGGTAGCCCCAACCGTCCGAAATCTTCAAAGTTACCTCACCCTTAGGGATGGTTACTGTCCCATTAAAGCCGTAGATGTGATATGTTGAGGGGATTAGGATGTCGTCCGACAGATTCATTCTCTTGAACGTGTCGTATAATAGCACCTCGAATGACCTTATGCTATCCACGAGAATCCTTCTTACTCCCCACTCCTCAATCAGTAGTGTGATGACCAAGGGATCACTGTGTACTTGCCCATTTGCTGGGATATCCTTGGCCGAGAACGAAATAGGCTGCATCATCCATGGTTCCATCGGTAATGTCTTGGCTATGCTAAATATTTCTTTTCCATCGCGATCCCTCTTGTGGATCCTTGAAGTGATTACTGGGACGAGAGTGTAGTCTTGAATAGTTGAGTGTGAAATAGTATTCACAAATTGAGTTGACCTATCAATGCGGACTTGATGAACCGACACATCGGGTGTTACTGTCGGCTGAGCTGTATGTCGGACGAACTGTCTCAGGTATCCATCTCGGATGAGGTGTTGAACGATATCCTTCACTTCTCGGCAATTATTATTTTTATTTTTTTTGAGGAAAAAGGATATATATTAAAAAGGGAAAGAATGGAATGTACAAAGGTATTTACAAGAAAAGACCCCAAAAAGCAACCACAAAAACCTCAAATTACAAATGAATGATGTCCTCCCATTGATGAACAATTTGGTTCACTGTAAAATTCTTGAATATGTCTGTAGTAGAGCTCCACAAGCTTATGTTCAGTTTGATAGCATACAACACTTCGTCCTTGTCTCTAATCCTTACTCCGTTCCTCCTTCTGTTTCTTTCCATCCAAACTTCCCAACCAATAGTGAAAGGAAGCAAATGCCAAATTACCTTAATCCTTTTAGCCACTCCAAAAATACTCCATGAACGCAGAAGTTCTTGAAACGTAGCCGGAAAAACCCAAACAACTTTTAAGGAATTCAAAAACAATTCCCAGATTAATCTTGCGAACTCACAGTGCATAAAAAGATGGTCTTACGTCTCCTCCACGGTATTGCAAAATAGGCACAAGTTGGTTTGAAGTTCAATCCCCCACGCCTGCAACATGGATCTAGTTGGTATGGACTTATGCATCGCCGCCCACAACATGAATTGGACCTTCGGAGGAGCGTACTTACTTTCCACTACCCTGTAAAACTCCCAGTCCGGATCAGCGTCTGCTAACTTGATGTACAGAGCCTTTGCAGACCAATCCCCAACGATGTCATCCTCCTCTCCTTGCACCAGATCCACGTTTCTTAGGTCGTGTTTGATCTCCAGAAGATCGATTCTCTCCAGCGGGTTTAACTCTCTAGTAAACTCCAAGTTCCACGTTACTGTTCTCAACTCAGCTATCATACAATTATTTTGTTTACTCGGTTTAAACAATCTGTGATACTTATCCTTGAGAGCCCTATTATCCAGCCATCTATCATGCCAAAACCTTAAACATCTACCATTCTTTACCTGGATACAAACAGAGATAGAGAAATCATCAGCCGCCTTAAGAATCTCAAACCATAAACTTCTACCAATTGTTTCTTTAACCTGTAAAGGAACTAAAGCCATCTCATCCGCTTTAGATTTTTCGCACATAATTTGCCTCCACCAAACGCTTTTCTCCTTACAGTATCTTCCATGCCACTTTGCCAGCAAAGTTCTATTTATAAACCTTAGCTTCCTTATACCTAAGCCACCCTTTTGCCTAGGTTTTGTTACCTTTTCAAAGGAAACCTATCTCATCTTTTTAGTTGAATCATCCACCCCCCATAGAAACTTCCTTATAATACTATTCAATTGTCTTTCGACAGAAACTGGCATATAGTAAACAGACATGAAGTAAACCGCAACACTTTCTAAAGTACTCTTGATTAAAGTTACTCTTCCAGCTTTGTTTAAAAAATTTCTTTTCCAAGGCGCTAACTTCCTTTTCATCCTCTCAATGACCACATCCCAAACAGCTGCACTTCTTTTGCTTGCACCAATTGGCATTCCTAAGTAGTTAATAGATAGTTTATCAATTTTGCAACCCAGTTCCAAAGCCAATTCTTAATCAAATCATCAGCACCAATACTTGTCATTGATCTTTTATCTAAGTTCAACTTCAACCCAGTTAACACTTTAAACATCATCAAAATAATTAACAATCTTCTTACCTCTTCCTTAGACGCTCCCAGGAGAACAACCGTATCATCAGCGAACTAAAAATGAGAAACCATCGTCCCTCCTTCCTTAACTTGAAAACCAACTAGCCTTCCATCAACTACTGCCTCATTAATAAGAATAGAAAGAACCTCCACTACTAACAAAAACAGAAAAGGTGATAAAGGGTCACCTTGTCTAATCCCCTTAGTTGGCTTTATTCTGTTTGTTGCTTCTCCGTTAACCAAAATAGAAAATTGAGCACCTGTGACACACCAGCGAATCCATTGAATCCACTTATTCCCAAAACCATTTTTCCTCAGAATAGAAAACAAAGAAAGCCAATTAACATTATCAAACGCCTTTTCCATATCAATCTTACATAGAATCATCATTTCTATGTCTGTAGTGGAACTCAATTATAACATTATCAACTATCGAGCCGGTACTTCAACCAATGGCGACCTTGCCGGTTTTGTTGCTAGTCCTCATCATCACAGAACTATTCCCAAGAATGTTGAAAGGATGATGCTAGATGTCGATCCCATCGGCCAAGGTTCTAACAGGCGACCCCGTTACACCAATGATCCAATTTATCCCCGAGTTCCACTTCTTGTGCGAGGGCCCATTTTACATGGTAGCTTCTCATTGCCTCCATTTCCCGCCGAGCCCTATCCTTTCTGGGTGGTTAATGACGATAAGGATGATAAGGTATGTGTCTCCTTCTACTTTCCACAATTTCTATCTTGTTAGTTTTGATGCCAAATGGCTATTTGTTGTCATCAAAGCCTCAGGGCGACTCTACTAAGGTCGCCGCATCGTCGATAAAGAGGGGTACTGGCATAAGGGTTGAGGAAGACCAGGGGAAGGTAACAAAAACTATGATTTTATTATAAGTACATGTACTTGCCCTTTTTTTTTCTTCACATGTTCTGACGATAAGCCTTGTGCAGAAATTTCCTAGGCACGATGATGATGAAGTCGGTGGGTCCGATGTGCATGAGATTGATCCTCAACCTCTTAGGCGTAATCCTAGTAGATGCAAGCATGTCGTTGCTAAGCCGTAGCCGAGGTAGAAACCAATCATCGATATTCCCGATGAAGATGACATATTCGGCGAGGATTTCTCGGATGATAAGAGCGATGGGAAGGACATAGGCGACAAACAAGATCCCATGAAGACGCCCGAGTTGGGAAATGCTGTTAATGCTAAATCGGAAGTGCTTTCTCGTCTTCCCCAGATCACTGATGGGTCTTCGTCTAATGTTGAAACCTCCTTTACCGTCTCTGGCCCTATCATGAACAATCTTGGAGCGCTCACTTCCCCCGACTTTGGAGTGTATACTGATGAACAAATGCTCGGTGCGGTTCCTCTTTACCACGACATAGCTCAGACTCTTGATACAGTGGTGAGTGATTCTGTATGTCTGGGCTATGACCCACCCCTTAATATTTTCTTAATTATCGCTTGGCATTCTAACTTGTTTACTTGTATCAGATCCTTAATTGGGTACGGTTGGATGCCGCCAATCATCGTAGGGATAGGCAGTTGGTGGAATCTCTCCAACTTCAATTGCAGAACGAGAAGAGTCGTGCGCGCGATCTAGAAATTAAACTCGCTGATGCTCAAGGTGTGTTACAATTCTATAAACCTTAACTTATGTTGATTGAGTTTATCGTGCCAGTATCCTGAGTCAAGTGTCTTCTGCTAGCCGAGATAGCTAGTATAGGTTTAGATGCTTCTTCGGAGTTTAGGATCATGAAGAGGAAGTGGGATATTGAAAAGTATTTAGTGGAGAATCTTCGTCGGCGAATGGAAAACAAGGATGGGAAAATAGATCGCCAAGCTGATGAGATCGAAGAACTTCAAGGTGAATTAGACCGATATCGTCAGTTTGAGTATGCCCTTGAAGGAATAGACTATTTGCGGGCTCATTTGGGTTCTTCTCAACGCCTTTCCGTTGAGAAAACTGCTTTGGCCACGGACCTAGAACAACAGGTAGACGCTTTACAATCGAAAAACCGAGACCTTCACGAGGATCGACGACGAATATTGAGTGATAAATATGTAGTGGAGCGATCTAATAGGTATCTTCTGGGAAAAGTGGGTGAATTTGACAAAATGGCGGGTGAACTAGAATGGAGTAGGTCACAACTTTTGGTGCTCCAAGTATCGCGCAATCGTTTAATGGATGAGTGGAGTGAACATAAGAAGTACTGCCCCAGTAATGAATTCAACGAGCACTGCTATAACGAGCTAACCATGAAATTGTCCAAGGCCGAGGATGAGTTGTCCAAGTCGGTAGAGTCGCTTCAGTCAGTGTTACCAGCCCTTTCAGGTCTCGTAGGCGATGTGTTAAGGCAGTTCCTTAGAATTAGATTATTTTCTGTACTTGTGAAATTGCTAAACCATATTCAATGAATAATCCCGTGTTGTTGTGATCTTGTAGCCGAGCAAAAACGTTCTCATGAATTGGATCTGGAGGTCCGACGGTTGAAGCTGGTAGAGGCCGATTTCGGTTCTAAGCTGGCCGATGTCGAGGCAGCCACTCTGCAGCTTACCCAGCAGGTTGAAGATGAACGTGTCGCCCATGAATAGGAGGTAGACGAGAAGGTATAGGCGGGTATTGCTGAGTATGTGGAGAATAAGCGGTGCGTGATCACGCAAAGGAGGGCCGGTGCTATTCCTCCCAAGGCTTGAATTCTCTTTTTGTAGTGCTGCGCCACTAAGTTTCCCTTTGTCCTAGGTTGTAATCGCTTTGAACACCTCTTCCCTTTTTACTTCTGATACACTGCTTGTTTGTTTAAAAGGGGGTGATGCGTCGCCAATGTTATTCTTTTTATTCCTGTTATACTTTTCACATCGTGGGGTTTTATGATGCTTTTCGTGCTGCCTTAATTGGCGTATAACGCTGTCGCTTTAACTTTTGTTACTTATATCATTCCTGCAATTGTTGATCATGTATGTTAGTATTTTAACCTTTTTTGTCGAACACACCCAACAAGGAGGGTCATCGGGCCCAATGCCATGTCCTTATTGGGGTATCTCATCACTATCACTTGGATTCAGTGGAAGGGTACTAGTCAACCTAATTCTAGGTTCGATTTCCCAGAGCGGTTATCGATCAACCAATATCGAAAAAGTGGTCACAGCCACTTGCGATGGGGGCAACCTTTCAAATGTAAGTAGGCCACCTAGCTGAGAAGACCTCGTGTATCATCAGCCTGTGTAACTGGATTCTAACCACCAGAACCCTTAGGCTACCTCGGCACTTGCACACTTCCACTGCCCCGAATATGAATAGCCAGGCGACTGTAAGGCACCTCGGCACTTCCACACTGGCTTTGCCCCGAGTACGAATGCCCATTCGAGTGTAAGTCACCTCGTCACTTCCACACTAGATTTTCCCCGAGTACGAATGACCATTCGAGTGTAAGTTACCTCGGAACTTCCTCACTGGTGTTGCCCCGAGTACGAATGAACAATAGTCGCTCATGCCCTATTTCATACCCCTCACGGTTTTACAGAAATAGAAGACAAGTATGCTCAATTTTATCTGCACCTCCGTTTAGGGGTGGTATAGCTTCAGATACTTGATGATCTAGGGTTTGGGCTCTTTTGTTCCATCGAGTCTCAGTAGTCGATACGATCCTTCGCCTACCTTAGACGCAATTATATACAGCCCACCCCACTTTGGTTCTAGCTTTCCGCCCTTTTTGTCTCACTCCCATTCGGCCAGAAACTTCAGCACTTGCTGCCCTGGTTGGAATTCTCTTGGGAGAACACGCTTGTTGTACTCACACTGTAACCTCCTTTGATAGCTTTCCATTTTTTGTAGTGCCATCTCTCTTGTTTCTTCCAAATCGTCGAGTTTTTCCAAAATTAGATCGGACGAGACATTTCGCCTCCAAGCTTCTATTCTAGTAGTAGGGATCATTCCTTCCGTTGGTAGAATCGCATTGGTTCCGTAAGTAAGCATGAACGTCGAGAACCCTGTAGCTTCCCTCCGTGTGGTTCTGTATGCCCATAAAACGTTGTATAGCTCCTCCAACCAATCAACATATTCCGCATCTAATTTCTTTTTCATGTTATCGGCGATTGTTTTATTGGTGATCAAGTCCTTCCCATTACTTTGGGATAAATGGGGGTAACCTTACTCTTCCTGATGTTGTACGTGTTGAACAAATGTTCAATATTCTCCCCTTGGAGTTGTTTTCCATTATCGGAGACGATAGCTGCTGGGACCCCAAAGCGGCAGATGATATGCTCCCAGATAAACTTTAAGACATCTTTGCCTCGGATGTGCCTTAGTGGTGCTGCCTCTACCCATTTGGTAAAGTAATCCGTGGCCACAATAAAGTATTTCCTCTGCCCTGTTCCTACATGTAACGGTCCAACAATGTCTACCCCCCATTTGGCAAAGGGCCATGGGCTTATAACAGAGTTTAAAGGTACTCCTGGTTCCTGTATTTTCTTGCCAAACTGCTGACATTCTTCACAAGATTTCGCCATTGCCTTTGCATCTTCGTTCATGTACATCCAAAAATATCCCATTGTCTTTGCCTTAGCCGATAAGCTTCTCCATGAGCTGTGATTTCCGGCGGCTCCGTAGTGTAATTCATGCAAGATTGTGTGGCCTTCCTCCCTACTTAGGCATCGTAAAAGTGGCTCTATATAAGATACCTTCCCTTAGCTCGTAGGCGCCCGACTTACTTTTGACTTTATTTATCTCGGGCCAACCTTTGGGTAGCTCGCCCGTTTCCAGATACTGGTGTATCGGCTTTCTCCAATCGCCCTCTTTATATCGATCAGTTGTATTAATAGCTACATCGATCCGTATGTCCGGTGTTTCTGGGATTGAGGGAGTAAGGAGCCTCATAACACGAATGCCCTCTATGCTCGGGTCTACAGGCTGTGAGGCGATGTATGATAGAGCGTCCGAGTGCCTGTTATCTTTTATACAAATGTGACGTAATTTAATGCTTGGAATTTGGATGATGTAAAATTGGGCGAGCTCCCAATACTTTTGCGACACATGGTCGTGTGTCGCATATTTGCCCGTAATCTGCCGAATCACCAACTATTAATCACTAGTTAAGAGAACCTCCTGTAGCCCCATTTCTATAATTATTCGTAAGGCGTGGATTATCTC
Source organism: Papaver bracteatum (assembly GCA_023529315.1). Taxonomy (NCBI): domain Eukaryota; kingdom Viridiplantae; phylum Streptophyta; class Magnoliopsida; order Ranunculales; family Papaveraceae; genus Papaver; species Papaver bracteatum. The sequence continues at coordinate 2,907,325 of JAJJWX010001114.1, forward strand.
TTAGTACTCGGTGACATTGTTTGTTGCTTTGAATTCCATCCTGAATGAGTGCACTATCTTTCTTCCTATCGGCGTGATGAATATTAAGCCAAGGCCAGACCCCTCTTTGTTTGATGCCCCATCGGCGAAGACTTCCCACCGTGTAGGACTACCGGTTGCTAATAGGTCAGCAGGCTATTCTCGTTCTCCCATCATCCCTGGTATATCTTCAACCTCGTCTTCATCGCTTAATGGGAAATCTGCTAGGAAGTCGTCCACTACCTGTCCTTTTATCGTCGTCCTCGTCTCGTACACCACATCATATTATTTGATTAAAGCTCCCCATTTAGAGATTCTCCCTGATCGCCCTACATTATCCAAAACTGCTTCGATAGGCGATTTGGTGAGCACTCGTATGCGATGAGCTTGAAAGTATGTCCGGAGTTTATAAGCGTCAAAAGCTAGTGCAAGTACCATCTGCTCCATTCTGGTATAGTTTTTCTCAGCCGGACTTAGTGTTTTGCTAATGAAATACACCGGCTTCTCCACGGTACCTTCCGTCCTAACCAAAACTGCACTAATGGCATATGGTGTCGCCCCTAAGTATAGGGTAATAATTTATGTTGGCTCGGGCCTCTGCAGAACCGGGAGGCTGGCTAGGTGTAACTTGATATTTTGAAAGGCTTCCTCGCTAGCATCCATCCATTGAAACTTTTCTCCTTTCTTCAGAATGTCATAAAAGGTTTTACATTTGTCCGAAGACCGCGACACGAATCGCCCCAATGCTGCTATACAACCATTTAGATTCTGCACATCCTTTGCTGTCGCGGGAGATGGAATTTCTAAGACAGCCCTAACCTTCTCGGGATCTGCTTCTATCCCTCTGGGGGTGGTGATGTATCCTAGGAATTTCCCCAATGTAACCCAAAAGTCGCACTTGGCGGGATTAATCTTCATCTTGTGTTTCCTCATCATCCGAAAAATCTCGCTAAGGTCTTGGACGTGATCCTTAGCTCGGAGGATCTTGACCAACATGTCGTCCACGTAAACTTCTGTGGTGTCATGGATCTTGTCCTCGAACATGTCTCCTACTAATCTATGATATGTAGCACCAGCGTTCCTAAGTCCAAATGGCATCTTGGTATAACAATACAGCCCTCTTGGTATGAAGAAGGAAGTATGCTCCTGGTCCTCGGGTGCCAACGGTATTTGGTTGTAGCCCATGTATCCATCCATCAATGTCATCGCCTCATACCCAACTATTAATTCTACTAGTTGGTCTATGCTTGGGAGAGGGAAGATGTCCTTTGGGCAGGCCTTGATCAAGTCACTAAAACCAATACATATCCTGACTCCTCCTTTTTTCTTGGGTACCACGACCATATTAGATATCCACTGCGGGTAATGGGATTTCCTGATTATCCCGGACTCCTGTAGATTTTTTATCTCGGCCTCAACCGCTGCCCGTAACTCTGGTGCGATTCGCCTCATTTTCTGTCTAATGGGTTTGAACCTCGGATCAATATTCAAGTGGTGGCAACATACCTCCGGGTCAATGCCCTCTAAATCGTGTATTTCCCAAGCGAACGCGTCTAAGTTTTAATTTAGCACTGTCATGAGTTGACTTGCTTGTTCATCCGAGAGTAATGTCCCGATCCTTACTATCTTTTCCCGATTCTCGTTGTATGAGTATAGCCAACCAGCATTTCTCGGCAATTATTAGTGGAGTGGCCCCTATACTGATGGTAGTGATAGTACTCAGGGTGATCCTTGGTTTCTTGGAACTGGACTCCCCTTGATGCTAGGTAATTGATATCGTTCCTCTTCTCGACTTCCTTGAATACTTCCTCCAAAGGAGCGTTCAAAGAGGTATATGATCGGGCTTCATGCCTCGGCCCCTTCCCTTTGGCCACCCATTCTTTCTTCTCACTGCTCCTTGGTGGAGGGTCTAGTCTCTTCTCGGGACGCCTAACAGGATCTTCCATAACTGTTTTAGCCTCAGCACTAGCTTATTGTACCCCCTATCTCTCGATTCGGCTTGAATTTCTTCTAGGGAGATAAAATATTCTTGCATTCTTTGCATCTCCTTTAAGGTTTTTGGCTTTTCAGAGAACATAGCTATCCAGATGGGGTCCGATCTTCCCAAAGCGTTTTCGAATCCGAAGATAGCTTGATCTACCGATACTTTTCCAATTTTAGTACATAGTTTCCTCCACCTATCGGTCAAGGTTCTCAAGGGCTCCCTGAACCTCCGGGCGAGTGTGAACAGTTTGTTCATTCTAGGTTAGGGGTGCACATGGGACGGTACGGTCCGGGTTTCTTGTGAACCCGGTACCTGTACCTGGTGTTAACCGGTTCTCTACTTTGAGTACCTGTACTTGTACTTGTACCTGGACTTGTACCGGACCGGTGTAACTGAACTTTTAAACACATAGTAAACATAAGAACCTAAGGCTAAGAGTCTAAGTATAACTGTCTAAGACTAAGTTCAATATTACAAAGTTCAAAATAACACAGTACCAGTGTATCACAATTCATAATTCACGCACTTAAGTTCAAAGTTCAACATCAAAACATAGTACTAAAAACAACAGTTTGTCGGTTCCATAAGTCTGCGACAAGTACAAGAATGGGGGACTTCTCGAACAATGGCACTGGTTGCACTAACACGGGGTTTACATCAAGCTTCTTTTAGCACAGAATCCCATATGGCTGCAACAAAAAAGTAAAACAAGAAGTTTAGCAAGCAATACAAGAAAACTTGGAAAGTAAGTTCTATAAAATAGAAGAATACCTAATATATTACCTTCCTCATCTTCAACAGCATCATCAGGTATATAGTCACATAGAAGATCAAGAGAAATGGGCTTTTGAAGAAAGCTTTGTGTACAGAGCAATGCTTCAACTTTCCTTGTAGACATAGAAGCTCTCCATTGAGTCAGCACGTGCTTTCCGGTGCTAAAAGAAGATTTAGAGGCCACTGAAGATACAGGCATGTCTAATATATCTCTTGCCATGTATGAAAGTATCTTATACCTGCTTGCATTTGCCTGCCACCAAGACAATATATCAAACTGGTCAGGTAGACCTATTTCACGCATTCCACCTTCAACCACATCCGTCAAATACCTGTCGAGATCAGTTGTTCTTGCCTCTTCAACACAACTTGGGGTGTCCCAATGATGTTGCCTCCTTGATTGAATTCTAGCAAACAACTCAACAGATTGCACACTCACTGGATTGGCAACAGTATTAGCATCACTACTTGACCCCTCTTCATGAACTGAATACATGGACTTGTAATATTCAAAGAGTTCCTCAAATTCTAATTTCACCTTTCTCATAACTCTTTGAACCTCCCATGTATTATACTCATACAAACAATTAAGAGTAAATTCCAAACCTTTTTGTTTCTCTCTTGGATCCAACAGATGAGCAATAAACATTACAGAATTCATTGATTCATATACACCCTAATACTTATGGTACTTAGAACACATTAAACGAGACATACGAGCAATAAAAGGATCTGATGCTACATTGTTTCTAAATTCTACTAGTTGTTCATTGACGAGTAACAATTGCCATAAGAACATATGAGTAGTGACTTGTGTAGATGCAGAAAAGTTAACAGTAGCATCGAAGAATACCTTTAGACACTTCACACGACCTCTAGCATATTTCCAATCTTCTTGATAAGGAGCATGTTGACGTGGAATCTTTTTCTTCTTACTCTTCATCTTTTCCTTGTTCTTGCTTGTTGGATCCAACTCCTCAATCTCTTCTTCCATATTCTCTACCTCTTCCTCTTCTTCGATATCCTCAAACACGTCTTCTATGACAACATTACTAGTTATAGCTTCATCAATATCAACATCAGTAGGTAAAACAAATTCTTTTATTTCCTCAAAGATAAACCTCTCCTGAAAGTCCTTATCAATCTGTGCTAACAATTCAAAAACTTTCTCATATTTTTCAGCAGCATCTAACATCAAGTAAGTGCTATTCCACCTAGTTAACACATCTAAAATCAGATTTCTTACAGTCTACCTTTGCTATGGAAGCACATTGTGTAAATTTTTCCTGCCTAGAAGGAGAACTAATAACGTATTTTACAACTTCCCTTATTCTTCTAACTGATACATTAAAGAGCCTTACTGCATCCTTTATGACAAGAGCAACAACATGGGCTGCACACCTCACCTAGAGAAAGAACAAAACAAAAAGGATAAACTAAACATAAGAAGCAGGTTCATTACATGGCAAAATCATTACTAGTTAATCATTATTATATCCTTATATTACTAGTTAGTCATGAAACTAAACCCAAACTGATAGCATTATATCTAGAGCAAGACATTACATGAATAAAAAGTGCAGAACATGATAATTGATAAGAATGTAACATGGACTTACATGTAAATATTTGGCTCTAATCGGTGATCCTGTCCATTTAATGACCTGATCCTTCAAATACCCAATAGCTACGCTGTTTGCGCTGACATTGTCTAGAGTGACACCAAATACATCTTGTAGACCCAAATCTTTCAAACAATCCACCAGCTTCTCACCAATTGCATTACCAGTATGACCTTCAACTTGGCAGAACATGAGTATTCTTTTTTGTAGATTCCAGTTCTGATCAACATAATGAACAATTACACAAATATAGTTATAATTATTTGGGGATGTCCATGTGTCCGTTGTCAAAGATACCCGCTGCTTAGATGTCAAGAAATAAGTTTTTAGCTTATTTTTCTCTGCTACATACATCTTCAGTACATCCCTATAAATCGTCATACGCCCTGGAACCTTGAATCTAGGCTCTGCCACCTGCATCAATGCCACAAAACCTGACCCTTCTACTGCTCTAAAAGCTTGTTCATCTTTAATAATCCACTCAATAAGAGCCCTTCTTAACTTTTCATAGTTGTAGGAATAAGCGACAAGTTTACCATCTTCACCTGGTTTTGGGGGTGGCATCAATAGAGTTTGTTGTCCCTTGTCTTTCTCTACCTTCCTGTTTGGATTTTTGTGGCATCTATTCAAATGCTTACGTAATCCAGAAGTTCCATCTTTGTCATTATCAGCAGCATACAATCCTTTGCAATGCTGACATTCAGCTTGAGCATCACTTATCCTGATAAATTCCAACCAAACTTTGGATCTCACTCTACCGTGCTTCTTTTTGTTGCAATCAACTTCATCTTCAGTTGTACTTGCTGGTGTAGGTTCACTTCCTTATGTGTTAGATGTAGCTTGAGAGGATGATCCAACTTCAGTTGTATTTGGAGTTTGAGATGAACTTGGTGTAGGAACAATTTCTTTTCGTCTTACACTAGTAACAGGAATGCTATTACTATTACTGGAATCATCTGGTGCTTTGCGATTCCCCATTTAGCACCTCAAAGGCCTGCAATTCCAGCAGATTTTAAACATAAAATGAGATGCACATTTAGGCCAAAGCAATTGCAGCTTCATTTTAAGAAAAGTGTAACAGTAGTGGTCATCTTTTTCATTTTAAGTAAAAGAGAGATATACCAAACAAATTAAAAAACAATATGCCTCCCTGATTTGAAGCTGCATAATTTGAATCACCTACCGATATGGAACTCATTGCAATTCCAAGGATCCATTTAACAAACAAATTCTAAAGACATAAAGTGATTCAGATTTCTTATTTCATAGAAACATAATCAAAATCAAACCCAAACAGAAAAATAAATAATCAAAATCAAACCCATTTCAATCGACATAGCAATCATTCATTCGCAATATCACACGATTCAAACCCAAAATTTCAAATCACAGTAATCAATATCACATGATTCAAACCCTAGTTGCAACTTATAAATCTACAAGAATAAGAAAAATAATTACCTTACTCAATCAGAATCAGGTGAAGAATAAGAATTAAGAAGAAGAAGCAAATCCTTGATCCTTATGAGTCAGATGAGAGTGGCTGGGCTGCCGCTCTTGAGCTCTTCCATCTTCAGGGAGAAAAAAGAAAAGAAAAAAAGAAACTGAAGTAAAGATCTCGATAGATAGATAAGATAGGAACCAGTAGGGACGGTTAGGATGTAAAGTTGACAAAGATATGAACGATTAAGATTAACCGGGACATATGGGACGGGACGGGACGGGACTCATCTCAGAACCAGTACCAGTACCGGCCTACTCCGGTTCTCAGTTTTAGGAACCAGGACCTGTCCCGGCTACTCCGGTACCGGTTCGGTACAAGTCCGGTTCTTCCGGTTCTGGTGCGGTACAGGGAAAATGGTCAGGGTCTTGTGCATCCCTATTCTAAGCCGAGGTTGGCTGTTATGCATATAGGTTTCAAGAAAGGCCTCGATTAGTGCATCGTAACCGTCGATCGATCCAGGTGGAAGTGAATAAAACCAATCTATCGCCTCGCCCTCCAAGCTGGCCGGAAAGAATTTACACATGACTACCGTGTTGCTTTTCCATTGGATCAATGACATGGTGTACATTTTTAGATGCTCAACCGCATCTCCTGTTCCGTCGAATCTGGAAGGGAATGTAGGTAAGGTACACTTTGGTGTTAACGACATTTGTTCAAGTTCTTGGGAGAAAGGTGTCTTCACGGCCTCGCTCATAATCTCTGCCGATTTGTTCTCTTCGCTGCTTCCCGATAGCTCCTTAATCTTTTCCTCTAATTCTTTGAGATTAGCTTCTGTCGCCCCGTCCTGTCGTCCGCCCCTTCCTTGCCTTTCTTCATCAATAGACGAGTCCTAGGGTGGTCCATATCCCTGTGGGGGAGGGTATGGGGGGTCGTCTCGGCCCAGTCATAGGTGGTTGACCTGATCGGTCATGATTACTCGACGTTCCTCGGATGGACGATCCCCTTGATATGGTTCGCTGATTCCTCAACTGATAATTCTCAAACTCCATGGAGAGATTTTGTTGCTGGAGTTATCTTAATGATGCTTCTTGTCTCCTTTGACTTTCTAAGATGGACAATAACGTCGGGTATGTGCTTTCATGACTAGAATGTCCATTAGGGTGGTGCGGCCGAGACTGTAATGGTATCGACGATTGTGGTGGGGGTAGTATCGGACCAGTTGCATGACCAGTTTCACGGACAGGTGCAGGGCTGACGTTGCTAGCTGCTCCTCGCCCCAACTGAATCTTCCTAAGACGATCTTGCTCTCTTTCTAAGGATTCCTGGTACTCAGCTTGTTTCCTTGCTCTTTGTCTCTGGGCTTGTGCTGCAAGCGCTTCCTCATCGTCCTCCGTATCTAAAGCTGTAAGTCCATCCACTTGGTAAACTCTCCTCCGGGTCAATATAACCTGGTCTAAGGGTAGGGTGTCATCATCTCGCCTAAGATCCACTTCATCATCAACAGTTGGCATGCCTCGTGCAGCTACATGAGATTCTTCAGGCGGTGGTTGTCGACTTTCTTCTTGCCTCGGCCCAGTTACCCCTGCATGCATGCTGCTGCTAGTAACTATACGATTCCTTAGCGTCTTTCCCGTCCCTGAAGTACTAGCCATCGGGTGTAGCGCCTGTTGAGCCGAGTATCATCCCTACAAAGAACACCTTACTTTGACCTGATATTGTAAATAAACATTCAACAGGGTGAAGAATATTCGACTGACACAAAAAAAATTGTCACTACTCCAGAGCTTGCAGATACAAAGCCTACTCCGGTTGTCAAATGGGTTTTGCCTATCTACCCTATTTTGACTCTATGCTGACTTTGTGGTAGATTTTACGCTACATCACTATCATTCCGTACGACGTCGCCTTCAGTACTTGACCTCCGCATTTACGCTAGTTTGTCCTTCATTCTATATGCTCCAAATCATTAAACTCATGCACGTGACGATTGAATGGTACGGCGTGTATGTTCAAAATTCAAATCAAGTCTCCACTATTGCTATTTCCTCAAGATCTCATCATGGCCGTCTTCCACGGATCCTCTCAGAGAACTTTCCGATGACTAGACAACATCGCCGGGCAAGACACCTTAAAATTGGCAGTGTATCATGCAAAAAGACTCCTTAAACTTAACCTTTTGTAATTCTAAGCACAAAAACTTTATACCTCAACAAGAAAACAACTTATGTACCGCTAAAACTCACTCAACCATCTAAAACGAACATTCATCCTATCAGCAAATCCTCAACCTAGCTCCTAACCTGTGTTATTGATCGCCGGTGAGCTTAAGGAGATTTTTTGCTAATCAAACCGTTTGTAGGCGAAGAAACGAGAGTTCTACTACACCTTGTCAAGACGCTGTTACTGCTTTAACTTTGCATGCACACTAAATGACTCGAAACAACAACGATTTCGTCCAACAGAGTTCATCCTATCTTCAACTACAACACTTGAACATGTATTCAGGAGCTTTTGATCGTCTCTGAAGGCCTTCTAGGAAAGGTATCCGGAGATCTTAGTCGGTCCCCTTACTCGGCGCCAGAATGTAGATGCGTTTTACTACTAACTACATCCAAAGGATGGAAATCTTATACTCATGCAAGTGAAAGTAAGAACTCAACAATAGACACAAGGATATACGTGGTTCGGTATGATTACCTACGTCCACGGGGGTGAAAGAGTGAATCTTATTACTTCAAGATGTTACAATGGTGTCACTCTCCAAGTTGAACTCTCTTACAAGATGAACTAGTTCCCAACTCCTTCCTATTTAGTGCGATTACAAGTCTCTCTCCCCAAAATTACAACCTACCTCTCTTGGATACAAGTTCTTCTATTTATAGGGGAGGCTACATACAACCAAACTATGGTGTTGGTCACAATATATCTATCTTGAAGTCCTGTTATCGGGCTCGCTCACTTCGTCTATTCTTCTGTGAATATGGCCTATGTAGTTTGGTTCCTTAGTATCCTCTCGTCCGAGCCGATCCTTTTGGGTGTTCTCTTGGTGCAATGTCGTCGTTCCAATCCTGTCGCCCCTTTTGGCTGGACGATATGACTCATATTTTCTCATCCCTTTGACTAACTCTCCTCATTTGACCAAATACGTCTCGTCTGTCATCTTTGTCAGAGGTCTGGGTCAAGTCTTGTCCGACAGCTGTAGAGTGATCATGTACGACCCACGTGATTCCTGAATCCTCACGCCTTCCAGCCTCTATCCCATGCTTCTCGCTTCTTCCTCCTTGGGTACATCATATCTTAAGATGTTGCCACCTAGCCCTGTGGATAATCTACTCCTTCAATTATATATAGTTAGTGAAGGTCACGTTCTGTGTAAGTTTAAGTAACAAGAACAGAGAAGAAATTAAATCCCACTTTGTTGATTGATACTTATTTTCACTTTCTCGTATATACATAGCTAGTACTAGCTCGCACTAATTAGTATCCCTCCATTACTGTTAAGTTCCATTCATGTATACAAGGAAATCCATTAGTTTAGTATTTTCGTCTCTTGTTATAAAATTATACTATATCCGTTTCAAAATAATAAGCAAGTTTGTGTGCAAATTTACACACAAACCTGCCTATTTTTTAGAGACATAGGAAGTAACTTTTTTTCACTAACTGAATAGTAACCAATTTTTTAACCGAAAACGATACCACTAGTAATCTGATCTTAGGTGTATATAGAGGAAGAACCTTGTTTTATTAGCGAAAATGCTATATGACCAGCTTGATAAGAGCTCTTTTACAGCTGATCATACGTAGCATGTACAATGGCAAGGAACTTTTTTTCCACTTTTAACCACGTTATCTGTAATTAGTTTTATTTTACTAGTTCTCTCTTCAGTTTACAACACAGGCTACATAGCATGAATGATAACTTCATGAATTCTTTGTGTTTTTGTAATGGTATAAAATCCTCCTAATTTCATTTTTTTTCCCTTCTTCTGATTCAAAACCCTTGGGTTCTCTCAGACACTAATTATTATGTTGAATATTTGGTAACATTTTTTTTTATCTTGCACATAAGTTGGAAATCATTTAATTATTGAGGGGCATTTTAGTCAAAATCGAGTTAGAGGTCGAAGGGTCAAATCCCGACAACCTCCAAAAATTTCAATTTATTTTCCCTTTCTTGGTTCTTCTTCTCCCTCCTCTCGATTTCTTCTCAGAAAAATCAAATCATAGATTGTTCTTTTCAGCGGCAGCACAAGCAGATCTCCGCCTCTCCCTCACTGTTCTTCTTCTGCTGCTGATTTCACAACCCTCAATCACAGACATCATCTCCATTACCACCTCTGTCTTCTTCTTCTCTTGTTCTTATTTCTGTGGTGTTTTGGGATTGAGATTCAATCCAATTGCTTCAATTCTCTCAACGATGACGATTGAATTTTGGGGGTTTAGTTTGAGTATTTAAAGGAATAGAGATTTAAATTCTTTGTCCACTACGACCACCAGACAACTACCATCACCGCCATCAAATCTAAAATCACCGCTGCTGCTAACACCTCCTTCAGTTTTGTCTTCGACCATCACCACCACCACCACCATACTTTTAAAAGTTTAACTGCCATCAACACCCTCTTCTTCCTTCAGTTTTATCTTTGAATCCATACACAAATTATAATCAAAATTGATTCATACACAAACCATAGTCAAATCATACAGCTGATACATCAAATTGAATAATCGAATAATCCATCAAATCAGATCTATTTATTCATCAATTTCATTCAAGATATAAAATTTTGATTATCATAAATCCCATCATATAAGGTTCCTATGTAATGTAAAATCAACGGCATGAACTTATTAGTCCTGTAACAATTACAAGTCCCGGATTCATTCAGTTGAGCATGGAATTTAATTACAGCTTACACAGCGTTATCATTGATAAAAAAAAATAGTGTAAGATGACGGAGTTCTGGTTGAGTTATCGCAGAAAACTCACTAACCTGACTCAACTGGTTGATGAATCGGTGATGCCCTTGTCAGGTTCTCATATTTCCATCAGTGATATTCAACGAATCCAATTTCATTCTCTATCAAGCCAAGAGTCAAATTCACAAACCCTTTTCTTCAAATCGAAAATCAGAAAAACTCATATGACGATCTAATCAAACAAGAATCGAAATCACAACCCTTTCTTTAAACCGAAAACCAAAAAAACTCATATCAACATCTAATTACCAATATGGATTAACAAACATTCGTAAATTAAGAGTCTACAGAAGAAGAAGAAATCTGATATAAAAGGGAAAATTTATTATCAAAATAAGAGAGAAATCATCATGAAAATCCAATGGTTTCCGTTTTCACTTTTAGACAGCCGACCTTTGAGTCAACTAACATTGACAGACAGAGTCGAACAGGTCAACCCTGGTTGGAAGGGAGCCATGCTAAAATGACTGAAACGGCCTTTAGGTGGTTAACTTAACCATCTGAATCATCTACCCATTTTAATTTATACGACTTTCGGAATAAGATACCCATTTAAACTTATACGACAATAAGATCAACGTTACCAATTTATTTTATAAGACGTTCGTCACTGGTATACAACCAAAATGATATGTGTTTATTCTTCGTGTCATTTGCTATGAAGAAATGTTACGATATTACCAATCCCTCGTTATGTCCTGCTATATCTATAGCACAACCAGTCATACTTAGAGATGCAATGTGAGTTTCCATAACTTATAAGTTGTAAACAACATACATTCCTCCAGTCCTTCCTTACTCCTTAATCCTTGTACATTCAACTTCAAAGTTTTTGTAGATATGCATTTCAAAGAAAGTAAAATGTATTAGTTACAGGGAAAGCAATTTCAACAGCAATGACAATTACAAGGAAAGCAATTACAGTAGCAATGACAATTGCAGGAAAAAGAAGAGAACTAAAGGTTAAAATATACAAGCTAATAACAACGAAAGACACCGGTACAAGACTTTAGTATCTACATACGAGAAGTAAAAATCCTCATGTGTTTTTCTATATGTACTATAGTGTCTCCTTATCAAGGGGATCCCAAAAATAACCTTAGTCCGCAAGGTACATCATATAACTGTGGAAATGATTTAGGGTCAACTTTAAACTTCAAACCCGATCGTCTCTTTTGATACAGTTTAATAACAGTGAGTGATGATCGCTTCTGATTTTTAGTTTGTGTAAATTATAAAAGGTGGCCAGTAATGAGAGATAATTTTGTATAGTTTGTACTTTGTATAGAAATTATGAAATGTATGCATATTCAAAGTGGCGAGTGTTATCATACTTCTTTTCCAGTTCTGACACTCCATGCATATACACTGTCGTTCCCTGAACCTACATAAGAGAGAAATAATTAAAGGAAAAGTTTAGAGCAAGAACTAATGTAGTAGGTACCATGGTGAAAACTCCGAAGAACATATTACGCAAAAAAGAAGGCATTATATATATGAAGTAATATTTTAATAAGTGACAAAAACTAATACAAACGCTAAACCACCAATCTTTACCATCTCAGATATTGATAATCTGGTATGTAAAATATCTGCCAAAATGGTTTTTACAAAGGAAATTTGTAGATGCGTGTCTCATGTCATTGTCAAACAAATTATGCATCATGCATATAATTGCTAAGAATATTGAAAAGGTTCCTCTGGTAAACTTGCCCAAATAATTATGTCGAACAGAATTTAACTTAAGGGATTCAACCAATCTGCCGAACAATTCAAGTTAAATTTGTAAAGTAAAAACAAAAACTAAGAAAATTACTTGATACAACAAACGCTCCATCAGGACTGAAAGATTCTTATAAAGTGGAATTGCTTGAAACTGGCTTGACATTGTACGTGGATAGCTGCATCAGTAAAAGTCATTAGAAACAAACCAGGGAGGTCAGTTACTTGTTTCATAGAGTAGGGCTTGTCATTCAAAAAGGGGTTGGATCCCAGCTCGTCGCCAGGCTACTAACTCTTTGCAATTTGCTTCAGGTTAACAAAAATATATTACTTAAAGAAGAAGAAAAAACTATTGGAATGTTAAGTGGAAAAAAACTCACAAATGTGCCATGAAATGAGTCAAGTACATGAATATACCCGCCTGTTGTAGTCAGAAGCATACGTGTTCCATCATTACTAAATTTTACAACGTTGGCATTAGATATATAGCCCTCAACCGAAAAAATGTCCAAAGGACCCTAAAGAGAGTGAAGTTTCACAATTTAATTTCAAATAGAAAGTTAAATATAACATGGTAGATGCACATGTAACCACTTACATGAAAGAAAACAAAGTTTTACAGATACAAGTTAATATTAATATTGTAACCGTCCACATACCTTTTCATACATGTGCGCATCAAACATTCTTATGTATCCCCCGAAGGAAATGGAAAATACGATGCCTTAATCATCACAAGCAACAACAGACATAAGATTATCTGCAACAAGAAACAAATAAGAAAAGAAACTTCTGCTTAGGATTACTGTTAAGCATTACTAAACTTCTGAATGAAAAAACAAACTAATAAGACAAACTACTAACCTTTGACAACAGTATATCCTCCAAGCACAAAAACCAGCAGCAAAGTGAAGGTACCAAGTGTGTTAGCAACGACCATTGTTCTTCCAAGTCCTGCTATGAAGCGGAATAGAGACAAATCCATCGTATGAATACCGAAGAATGCCAGCAACTGACCAAACAACCTGCGCATGTTGAACCTGAAGAATTCCAGCAACTGACCAACGACCATTGTTCTCAAACCCGCCCATCTCTCCTAACTAATTCATACTCACCTATGAAATTGAATCCTCAGACTAGTATAACCATCTTCTTCTTCATATCATACTCTTAAAACCAACCCTCAATTATTCAATTTCATACTGAATTTATTGTGATAATCAATATCAACTCACGACAACCCTCAATATTTTATTTTCATTTGCAAGTAGCAGATTATACCCAAATGGGAACAGTTCTTGAAATGTAAATGGAAATGAAATTTAGGGATTTCGGCTATGAACAAGGTTGGGTTCACATTCAATTTTATACATACAATACAAGGCATAAATCCGGGTTTGAATTTGAAGATGAATTAATGGGATGTGGTCTGATTTTGGGGTTTGATCTAGTAAACAATGAACTCCCATCTTCTATCCATACAAATCTCGATCACACCCAAGGCAACTGCAGCATAGTCGTACAAATCCCATTCAATCTCCACCAACAAAACTTTGACTTCCGCCATCAAAAACAAATAATACCATTTAGGCAAAACTATTTAATCAACAGGTGTATCTTCACTTCCCTATATCTGTAAAATCAAATCGAACACAAACCCATTAACTCAAGTATTTCTTCTTCTCTCAAGAATATCTCCTGTTTATATCCAATTAGGATAGAAATAATGAAACCCCATATTCCATTACTGTCATAGCTAAGATCTCCAGCTTCTGATTTAGAACAGTATCTTGAACTCCATCTGTAAAGAGACAAGGAAGAAGACGCCATCTGATTGCTCTCCAAGATGTCAAAACCACCACCAACTCAACCCAAACTATGGTTAGTTACTAACTTTGTTGGAGGGGTAAGGTTGGAAAAAAAATTCAAACCTTAACAAACAGATTCGGACAGACTCACTCATCCTTTTGTGAGGGTTGAATCAAATGTTGGATGGATCGGTTGGAAAAGAGAAAACTTTGGATTTCGGTGAGGATAACTTTTTTTATAAGAGAGGTAAATTGTTTATCAGGAAAAGGGAGAAAGAAAAAAAAAAGACGAGATAATTGAGTAGTTTCTATGTTTGCAACTTAATTTTTTTTTTTTCATGCTTACGAATTCATTATTGAGCTACAGTAAGAAGTAGAGATGAAACAGATGGAGACAAAGAAAAATAAAGAGGAGACGGATTGACCGAGAAATTGAGAACCTCAGTTTAACTTTTTTTCTTATTTCATGGTTTATTAACATGACACGTAATGGGATGGGAAACGACAAAAGCTATTTAGTATTTTACTAGTATTTAACAATGAAACCTATTATTGGGGCGTCACATTTCAATAAAAGGGCTTCACCTGGATTCCTAGTGACCGGAAAATTGGTTAGGGGATATCCTAAGGCAACTTTAAATGTCTAAATCACCCCTATCAAATGAAAAACTAATAACTAAACAAAACCTAACCTAATTTTATTTCAAAATCAATCAACTTTTTCTTCTCATCTCCACCTCCATCTCCTTATCCATAGAGAAAAGCCAGTTTCTTCTTCTTCTTTTTTCCCTCAATTAAAAATATCTCATCGTCTTCGATTCTCTTATAGTTGTTGATAAAAATCCATGTTAAAGATGAGGAAGAAGAAGATGGTAGATAAATAATACAACAACTCCAATCAATAACATCTCAATCACAAATTAATTTCTGAATGTGTTACGGTTGGATTTGAAGAACTTCCAACCGTAAGTACTCTATGGTTGGCTAAAACTAAGGAAAAACCTAAACGTAGATAATCCTGGATGTGCAAAAAATTTAAATATTTTTTACGGTTAGTTTGACCTTGAATGAACCCACCGTATCTATATTACGGTTGGCATCGACTATGTATAAACCTAACCGTGAGTAGAACTTTGGGATGTTAATTCAAATAGCTCTTTTGATAGGATTGATTCTTGATTACGTGCTTCTCAATGTTGATATTATATTCAAAAGCACTGCCTTTTTCTCTCCCTCAACGCTAACTGTATACAAATAAAGTTGAGCAAAGCTCAAGGAAATTCATTATTTCACGGAAAGGTTCGCTCACAGTCGAACTCTTTAAAAATCTAACAATCATGTGCGTGCTAGACTCAGCTGAACCCGTCCACTGAGTTGATCCGATTTATACCAATATTGCCCTTCCTGGTCAGGTTAGGTTCAGTACTCTGGTTATGTTAGATTCGAACGGGTTTAGTTGGTATACCCTGATGGGAAATGGTGGTTTTAATTATCTTACAGAAATCCTGCTTTTCTTTCCAACTCCGTCCAGTTATCTCCGGGATGTTCTAGGTGATAATCAATGGTTGGAAGATGGTTTTAACTTAATCCAATTTTCCAATTGATGGTGATCTGCTACCGCTATAAGTATCTGCAACTGAAGTAGAGGGGAATCCGTATACCAAGGGTGAGTTCAAATTTTGAGTTGGTTTGGTATTCAAAGAAGATTAGAAAAATGCAATCAGTTCATGGTATATCACTTATCTTGAGACAGGTTTGATTTATTTTGTTTCTATTTTTCCATTGGGAATTAGGTCAAATGGGTTCATGGTTTTTCCGTTGATACATAGGGTTCTTCCAGTTGAATGAAGAAATCTTAAGCATGGAGTTGAATTTTTGTGATACCCAGCCCAGCTTCCTTGGAGGCGGAAACGATGAGTTTATTTTTTCTGGAAGACTGGACAACCTAGCTTTAAGTTATTGTGCATTGAGAGCTCTAGTTGATTCTTGCGCGTCACCTGGATCTTTGTCAAGTGAAGAGGCCATCCTGATGGTTGATTTATTTGATAATGAAGATGTAGGTTCTGTTAGCTATTCTACATTTCCTTGCATTTGTTGTTTAACTTCTAGAATTTTCCACATATTCTTCATCTAGACATTTTATAGCTCCAAACTAGTGGCTCTCGTATTCACCAATGTTATGATATTGCCAACTTATGTATTAACTCACAAGGTATTCATCATAAGTTCCATCTCATCTCTGTCCAGGTGATATCTAATTCAACACAAGGAGCTGGTGCCCCACAATGTTTCAAGCCATGAGACGTATATTTAGGTTCATAGGAAGGATTTTGGATGACAATGGGTTCTTGGAGTTACAGAGAAGGAATTATTCTTATACACTTGTCTGGCCTGTGAGTTTTCTCTCTCTCTTTGAATAAATATACAGTTTTGTTAGTCAGTTGACTCATTTAAAATGAGATCTCACCAAAGAAGTTTGTTTTTATAGCTCCCTAGTCAAAATCATGTCAATGTTTTTTCTTTTTGGTTTCTAATTTGAGTAAGATTTCATGGACTCAAGAAATAAGTACAAAAAAAAAGGATTTTGATGTTCAATTATGTATAATCAAGTATGAATTTTCTTTCTCAAAGACTTGTGAAGGAAAACCTTTGTCTTTCTCCTTATATATCTCTCGCATGAGTCAAGTAAACACTGCAATATTATCCCCCACGGTTTAATTAGATGTTAAATGAAATTATTTTGATATGTACGTATGATGTGGTTCTGTGTAATGGTGGGAATGCAGAAGATGGAGTTTGAGTGGAGATCAGTGGTAGGAACCATAATTGGGTTTTTCGGTGCGGCGTTGGGAAGCATTGGAGGTGGCGGTGGTTTCTTTGTCCATATGCTCACTTTGTTCATAGGATTCGACCCCAAATCCTCAATTTCCATTTCTAAATGTTTGTACAACTTATGTAAAACTTGGTTCCCATCAATTTCACCGTACGAGAAAGTGCTTCACTTACTTACATTTTGAGAAGTTGTCCAGGACTCAAAGAAAGACATTAATTTTTGGACAAGACAATTCTTGTTTTCATGTGACTGTTCCCAGTAATTATTATCATCGTCTGTTGATGTTTTATTAATCCTAGTAAACTTATAGGTATGATCATGGGAGCAGCTGGATCAACTATTTACTACAATCTGAAACGTCGGCATCCAACGTTGTAAATGTATGTTTAGAATCTCGTTATGTTCTGATGAGCAGATTGTTGTTTTCTGGTTTATCATTGAAGTGAAATCGTATAAACCAAAACAGCTAAACTCTATCGAGTTACTATGCAAATGACTTCATGTTGCTTGGTTAATGGTGATGCTTTATACTTTGATGCTCGTGTTTCTATCTTCCCTGGATTAGTTGTAAATCTTACTATTAATTTTTAATTTTTAAACCAGTGGTGAAGATGTGGTTCGCTTTGGTCGGAGTTGTTAATGGCCTAAATTTGGAGTTGAGAGTTGGTCAGAGAAGTTACAGCTGGTGACCGAGACTTAGATGGACTGAGTACTGGCAGTAATTTGTGTGGGTTCAATGGAGATATTGTCTGCCTGTGGAGAAAGGTGTTATGGCTGGAGAAGCTAATTTTGGATGTGGTGATACATGTTTTGGGAACTCTTGAACTGGAAGCAACCAAGTTAAGGTTCTGGTTTAGGTGGAGAAGCATCTGTATGGTTGAATGCCTTTAGTCTTTCGGAATTCCATTGGTTACCACAACCGGCGAATCCGATCAAATTGGAGATATTCGGTACCCTCCTGTTTATTTGGGTGCATTTTATTCATTCCCATTTAGGTGCATTTTCTTTTGGCATATGAATTTTGTTTCGTTTGTGTTAACAGGCCCAAATAATGCTTCCAATAATACTTGTTGGGTACTTCTCTTAAAAGGTCGCATAATATAAGTTGGGAAAGTTTTTTAACATATAATATAATTTGGGTACCTCACTAACAAGGTCGCATAAATTACAATGGGCAATGTGTTTTTCCGTGTAAATAAAATAAATTGGGTAAATAACAAAGATAGTCTTATAAAATAAACTGGGTACGAAACTAAGAGTGTCATATAAAATAAATTGGGTACGGTCGCACTAAACTGACTAGGGAATGGTAGATTAGGTATTGAGTTGGACGGGTCAGTGGGTTAGTTGGGCTGAGTTGAAATCGCACATGGTTGTAAGGTTTTGAGAGAGTTCGACTGTGAGCGAACCTTTCCATGAAATGTGTAATATTTGTGACCTTTGCTCAATAAAGTTTACCAATACCATTATCTTCATCGTAGCCTACGATTCGTAGGTACACATAAAGTTCTATCCTTTGGGGTGTTAAAGTTTTTTAAAGCTTCCAGTATATCATGCAACGTGACTTTTATCAGTGCTATCCGGCAAACAACCAGTGACTCACAATAGAGGTTGTTCATATTCAGCAAGGCAAAAAAAAAAATCCTTTTCCTCGATAAAGGAAACAACAACAGTAGTTGTTCCTCTTCTAAAACGAAGAACAAAGTGCTACGTACAAACGATACCTCTCCTATTGTCTACGCCTAAGCATGCCCAACTAGCTAGCAGTTTTCTTTGTATCTGCTTTGATTTTGAAAATTATTTAAAATAAAATTAATAACATCTTGTTTAGGGACTGCACACTCATATTAAACTCATTGGGATATCAGTAGTGCTCAAACAAGACCTCCACTTTCTTGAATCACAACAGAGGAAGAACACTTACTTTGAATAATGAGTTAAGTTACGGTTGGGTTGGGTTTTGATAAAACTTAACTGTATATTTTTCAAAAACTACTCGAAATTGGCATGAGTAATGAGTTACGGCTGGCTTCAAAACCCAACAACCCAACCGTAACTGATGCATGATTGAGTTTTCCCAAATCCAGTTACGGTTAGGAGTTCATCCGAACCTAACCGTAAATAGGGTTCACGGTTGTGAACGAAGTTTCAACCCAACCGTAATAGGAGCAGTAAGCGGAAAAATCTGATTTTTTTTAAACGTACTTTAGCTAATTTTGTGCGAAATTGAACTCATGGGAGATAGTTTAGAGGCATACTTGTTGATTTTCAACCATTAGTTCTTCACTTTGATTCATTTTGGTTGAGTGGATCAAAATCTAGGTTTTGAAAGATGTGACGCTCCGTACCCTTTTCCGGGCTTAAGTGAACCTGTTTAACCGAATTCCACCCTTAGAATGTTTAAAACTCTAATACTCAAGTGCCTTTAACCCTCTTAAGTTATCCCTTAGTAATCGTAATAGTGATGATTAGTAGATGTGATGAACACTTAAGCATGTTTTACATGTGTCATCAGAAGAGGTAGCCAGGGGCAATTGGGTAATCTTACATACATTGAAAATAAAATAGAAAGAAGAGCAAATTGCAAAAGGGTCATATTATTAAGACCCGATTTACAAAAGGGTCATACTGTTACAAACTATTAACAAAATGGTCATACTTTCGTTAAATAGGGAGTTAAGTGGTGACTCACAGTTAAATATGTCAATGAAATTACTTATATATCCTTTCCATTATTCTTCCATACATAATTTCAAATTTTGCCTTCATTATAGTTTTTTTGATGGTGGTGTTATTTGTAGGAGGTTCAGGGTTAATGGTTAAGGGTTCAGGGTTCATATAAACGCATTCAGGATCGTTAGAATGCATATAGGATCGTAAGAATGCATTCAGGATCGTTACACCACATTCACCCAAAGGGTTCATCGCTTCCCCTCTGGGGTTTAGCGAAGATTCTTAAGCTTCCGCCACCACCACCACCGTTTGAGCACCACCGCATCAAGCCATTAGTTCAATGTGGAGGGTATTTTAAAGGAGAGTATTTTGGGAAAAGTTAACATCGTTTTATTCAAAAGTGTTAAATCGGATGGAAGTGTGATCATTTTATAAACGAAATACAAAAATATGATCATTTTGTGAACGAATTACAAAAAATATGACCATTCTGTAGATGGCCCTAGAAAGAAAGAGAGGGGAGGTCTTCTTCCTCTTTCTCTGGGAACTGTAGAAAATTGAAGAGTGGCTGAAATCTTGGGTCAGGGAGCTTTATAGATATTTGAGTATATGGAGTTGTTGTTGACGTTACGGAAATTATCTTATTTTTGAAGTGGATGTAGAATTTGGAGGTAGAAACATATTTTGATTTCAGTTCTTCCATCTTCATATTCTAATTGAATCATGCAAATAGTTTTGGTTAATTATTGAAGTGAAGTAATTATTCTTCATGTTATTTTGATGTTCTTATGATTCATACCGGCTTGAATTAGTGAGAAAATGAAACTAGGGTTCTTATTAAAGTTGGGGATTATCCTCGTATTTGTTTAAAATGTCATATTCATGGTAAATGGTTGAACGGGTTTGTGTAGTTTCACCCAAATTCAGGTGGTAATGAAGAGATTTACACATTTCTTTTCATTCACTTGTAAACCCTAGAAAGTATGTTTTATTTTTATTGATATCTTGAGATCCGGTGGTTGGATTGCAATGAAATTTATGTACGTAATACTTCCTTATGTAATGAAAGTACTATAAAAATTTGAAGAACATCTGATCAGTTTAGGTATTGGTAAGTGTGAGCTAAACGCAACTGCAGTTTTCATACTAAAGTGCTGGACAGTTTCAGTGATTGCTATGATTCTCATTACCTGATTATCGATTGTAGCTTGTATTTGGATATGATGTTTATTACATTATAAGTTACTTGCTATATAAATTTCAGGAAGATCAGAGTACTTTAGATACCCCAAAGTGCGAGCGAACTGGGACTGATTTCTGCAGGTCGGTAGTGAAATCAGTCAACTTGTGATATGTACAATTTATTAACGAACCATTAGAGTTAAAGTACCTTGAGTCCTGGGTCTACCATAAAAGTCTTGAGACGATCGGATGAGTTTAACTACAGTAATAGCTTTGCTTTACATGTAATGCCTAACTCTCATCCAAACCTCATTAATAATTGTTGTTATTTCATTTCTTGATTATTGGACTAAGCTTAAGTAAATGATGGCAATGAAGAGCACTAAGGTTCAACCCTGTATTATGAATTGCTCTTACTATGGTCTTTGGTGGGATTCCACCATCTCCACTTGATGACACCGCCAGTGGTTGCCTAATGCTCACTTTTATGGTACATTACCACATGTAGATTACATATCACTTTTGTCGGTGGTCTTATGAATGGACGGATATCCTAGTTTTGTATCTTCAATGTGTTTATCAATGCCTCTACATACATATGTACTCCATAAGGTAGTTTTGTGTACTACATGTAGATAATTGATTCTGATTGGGTATTTAAACATGTCCCAAGTGTTGTTTGACTTCCATAAGATTATTGTCTGTGTATGGATATAGTAATTTTGGACTTCGTTACTAGTTTAGTTAAATGCCATTGAATTTTCAAATCATTGTCATTCTTTTCTGTGGTGTACATGTATAGTGCTAGCTATTGTAAGTCTGACATTGATTTACTGGCATATTTCCATGAGATATTCTCTGGATGTGTTAGTCCACTTTGGCTGGGTATGCTTTCCCCTTTATAAGTTTATTTTGGAAATTTATAAATGTTACTTTAAATATTGTTACTGAAAATGAGATACAAACTTATGACTGCTACAAGTATACCTTGTTATGTTTCACTATCTCATGCGAGTTTGTTTAGATGGATTGCCTATTTAGATATTCTTGTCGCTTCTTGTTATGCCTTAAGGCTACATCTTAATAGGTGTTTTGAATTATATGTGATGTAGCTATGGGGAACCCACAGCATACGAATAGACATGAGTTGTAGCTAAGTAATTGAGACAGTGTTCCGATCCGCATTCATGTCACCGAGAAAATTATCGGTGTTTTAGTCTAAATTTACACCTATGGTAGTTAGACTCGCATAACTTTGTTTATTTTCTTTTTCTTGTTAGTGACAAATTTTAACAAGGATCGACTATATAGCTAGTGTATGAGTAATGCAGGGAATGTGTTTTTATTAATTTCGGTTACTTAGACCCCTTCTACTATAAATTTTGTGCATGTACTGAGTGTGACCTGGTTATTTGGATTTGTTGTGCGCGCCTGCATCTGTCGGTAAAAAGAGTTAACTATAGACTATGGTTTCAAGTATGTGGATGACCTATCTTATTAATGTGCTAGTGTTTAGTGGAGATTTTATAAACATGTTGTCAGAGTAGTTCTAGTTTATATATTTGAGAATAAATTCATTGCTTTAAGAAAACTTTCCTGAAAATGACGTCATGTGGTAGTCCCTTTGTTGTCATGGAAGGCATGTTATTCCCGTAGTTCCACGACAAGGTTTTTTCATTTGTCATTGATGAAACTGTGGTAAAGTCTGATTGTCTGGTATATCAATAATCGTGTGGTGATGGTATTAACAGAACATGACTATAGGTTTTTCACTGGTCACTGGTTATGTGTTTCTCTGTTTGTATCTTGATATTAAAACTCATTCTTACTATTTTAGGGACTCCGAGGTTAGGCCACAAGTATAAATATTTGTCTTGTTTTTTTTTCCATGAAGTGTTTCACCATTGTTTCAATTGTTTCTTTATTGAGTGTTCTTTCGTACATAAATAAGACAGACGATTGACAATGTGAATTATTGGCTTATTCGGAGTAGTACTAATTCAGTATGTATACTGCAAATGAAATAAGTTTACTTGATATTGAATAAGAGATAATTGCTACTATGGAGGGTAGTTCATATTATCTAAATAAATAGCTGATGAACTACGGTCGTGCTTGATCCCTTCGAGCAACAGAGAGGGTACGTAGGCAGCCTCTATGCGGTTCAGCACAAATCTACAATGTTGTTCATATCATCTGAAAGTATTGGTTGTTGTTTGACAGTTCATACCACCTATTCGGAGATGATTGCAACCTTGACATTAGCAATTGGCTATATATATTGTTAGAATCGGCAACTGGCCATATAAATTATTGGAGTTGGCAACTGGCCATCTCCCGTTTTTGGGCAATTGGCCTGTGTTGATTTTGGCAACAGGCCGTTTGTTTGGGAAATTGGCCCGTGTTGATTTTGGAAACTGGCCGTCTGTCATTTTTGGGCAATTGGCTCGTGTTAATTTTGGCAACTGGCCGTCTGTTTGGGCAATTGGCCGTCTACCATTTGGGAAACTGGCCAACTCTAATTTTAGGCAACCGCCGTCTCCCGTTTTTGGGCAATTGGCCCGTGTTGATTTTGGCAACTGGCCGTCTCTTAGTTTTTGAAATTGGAACCCTTGTTGAATTTTATGAGTATTATGGTATGGGACATATGCTCATAGAATTACAACCTTGAGACTAATGAGGTTTCTACAGTGTGCAGGATTAAACAAATTTTTTACTTTATTGACGTATTAGAGAGTCGGAGCTTGCCAAGCGATCTGTAATCCGACCCGCTGGAAGCAAAATTCTCTGATCCGTCACAAAAGAAATCTCCAAAAAAATTCTTTTTTATCTTCTTTCTAGTTTTTCTTCCCACAAAAACATTGTCCCATAATTCACTAAATATATAACAAAATTCATTAATTTAATTATTATCTAACTAAATTAAATTAAAATTAACTAAATAAGGGTTGTTTGGTCATTATAAAATTATTTGAGATAAGGGTTTTTAAAATTAGTTATGGGTGACCCATTTTTGTCCTATTAAGTGACGCCCTTCTAATGGAATGTGACGGCCCAATAATAGCCTTCTTAACAATAAACACGTATAAGTATGGTGTTCATGTCTTACTGCATTAATGCTACCCAGTTCATAGGTCTATCTTGCTTCTATGAACCTTGTGTAGTATGCCCGTGACTTTTTATTATTTTTTGTTGATTAGTAGAATGTTTGCACCTCAATTTCCCCCACTGTCTAGCAGATGATATTAAGGATTGTTCCAATATTTGAGAGCAACTGCAGTCATACGACTATAACTAAAGACTAAAAACAAAAAAAATATGGGTTTCATCAGTGGTGAGACGTTACGGTGGTGGAATAAATTTGGTGGAGCGGATGTATAAGAGTTCGTCTCACATTGGACGTAGGTATAAAATACGTTTGGGTGGGACATAATTTTAATTTACGCCTGATGTCGGGCATAGTCTAAAATTGCGTTTGGTGCGGAGCGTAATATATAAAACCGCCCGATGGAGAGACGTAACTTGAAACTACGCCTGACGGGGCGCAAATTAAAAATACGCCTGGTGGGACGCAAACTACACACTACGCCTGATGGGGCGTAACTTTGAACTACGCCCCATATATTCTTTGACGAAGCTTACTTGAATTCTCTGCAAACTGCAATAATCAAGAATAGGAATGTGAAATGAGAATTCTAAGTTCAAATTTGAAGATTAACGAAATGTTATAAGAACGAGCATATATGATAATAACACAAATACCCGTTACATACATTAATGATAACTGAAGGGTGGTTTTTTCCATGGGATTTTAATTCTCCTCCTTGTAAAGACAAACCAATGAAGGATCTAAAAAATAAATTTCCATTAGAATTTCAACCAAAGAATAAGAATCAAAACAAGAGAATCAAACATTTTTACCTTGGAAGATTCTGAAGGCAATTCATTTGCAGAGTTTTGCAAAAATAGAAGAAAATTCGAAGGAGGACTCTAATACTTGCGCCCGGGTTGAGGCGGACTTTAAAGTTACGCCTGGTTGAGGCGCAATTGAAAAATACCGCCTGGTATCAAGCGCAATTGTAAACTACGTCCTATCGGCATCGGGCGTAGATTAAAGTTACGTTTCAAACAGGTATAGTAGCGTTAAATTACACTCAATCAAAACCAAACCAAAGACCAAATATAATTTGGTTTTTGGTTTTAGTATAGTATTTGGTCTTTACTCCTCTCCGTAGCGTTTGGGATTTAGTCGAAATATTTGGTTATAGTCGATGACTGTGGTTGCTCTGAGAACTTAATATTGGTGTTATTATTTATAAAAACGTATATGCACTTGGAAACAACAACGTTATAAGGTCCACATAGTGTGTTGCGAACTTTAGATGCGATTAAATTTTGCTGTGAAGTTTAGATGAATGTTAGGATTGAATTTTGCAGGGGGTAGAACTCGGAGTCCGGCGAGTTGAAACACTAAACCAGACGGGCACTAAACTAGGAGGGCTTTACGATTTCGCTTTACAAATTTACAAGTCCGATTTCGTGCGATCACGGCAGAACTAAATTGTGAGTACAAATTTTAATTCTGCATCAATTTTTCGGTCGGCCATTCCACCGTGGCAACGGTCATCTAGTATATAATATGTGTTGATCAACTGTTGTTCTATATGATTATGTATTATTTTTTCCAGAGATTAGAATCAGATTGAAATTATGACCTAGGTCATTAGTTCATTAATGTGTTTGAGGTGGATGGTTAAAAAAAGGGAAAAAAATTGATCTCGCAGCTTCACAATTATTGGATGTCCGAGATGTGACATCAGCAAACACCCCGGAACTAACCAGAGTTAAATACCGTATTTTTTGAGATATACTTCATATCTCTTCCTTATTTCTGGCGCTAAAAAATTTCTTATCTGAGTTTTTCGGAAACCTAATCGGAAATAAGAACCTGCGCTTGCAAAAAAAAAAAAAAGAAAAAAAAAACAAATAGCATCAAAATCTCTCATACTCGTAGTAGTATTAGTAGACTAGTGGACCCATCACTTTCTCTGTTCTGATAATCAATCACTATACAAGCTAATTAATAACATCAGGAAACAGTGAATACCTTTTATGTTGCTTCAGCTAGTGTTATGTTTTGTTTATATTGCAGGTCTACTTACAATAATTTTTCGCACGAGAGTTATATATTCTCGTGGTCTGTGGCGGAACTAGAAATCTAACTTGGGGTGGCTTTGGGTTTTTAGGGGTGGCTTAAGCCTATTAATTGGGTTTATTTTTATCAGCTCAAGTGAAAAAAAATAGTGAAAAAAAAAGGGTTTTTGGGCTTTTAAGCAAGCCCTAGTCTTGGCATAGCTCCGCCCCAGCTCCCGGTGTCATTGATTCATGTACTTCAAAAAAAGAAAAATTAACCCCTGCACTTTAGAGTTTCAAAACGTGCTAGCTAGGTTGATTCATGGCTACTTTAGAATTTCACTATACGTATGTCTACTCGGAATATATTCCAAAAATTGGTTGTTGACAACTATCTTCAATCATTGGTTTACTACTATACCTTAGAGCAACCACAGTCATGAGCGAGACTAAAGACCAAATTTCATACCAAAAGCTAATTTTTTTTGGCATTTTTAGAGGTGAAGCGCAGTGGTGAAAGACTAAAATTTAGTCTGGTGGACGTAATAACAGCGTATGAAATGGAGCGGATATATAATGAGCGTGCAATGGTCAGGTGTTGGTATTGTGGGCGTATGTATGGGACGGGAGTATTGATGGCACATGGTTTTGGGCGTGAGTATTACTCACGCCTGGCAAGAGACGGAAATGAATGACAACGCCCCATTCAAGCGCATGTATTAATGTACTGGGCGCATGGTTTTGAGAAAGTGGAATAGAAACTTTCATTTCAAGCGCACTTATAATGAGCGCCTGGTTTGGGGCGGGTGTTTTAAATGCGTTTGGTCCGGCGGGGTTTATAAATGCGCTTGATTCATACACTATTTTTATCTCCGCCCCAGCTCATACGTTAGTTATACTAACGCCCAGTATGAAGCGCTCACTAAATTCTCGCCTGGATTCATACGCTCTCAATACATACGCCCCACTATAAGGTGATTTGGTCTGGGTCGACGACCACATTTGGTCTCAAACCCTAGAAATCCATACTAAATTTAGATTTAGTCTGTCCCACTGCGCTGCACTTTCGGACCAAATTTGGTTATAGTCTCCAAATTTGGCCGTGACTGTGGTTGCTCTTATCGTTCTAAAAACTAATTCTACAAGTAGGCAACGAAGGTGATGGCAACAGCCATAGTAGTGTTTCGACATTGCCATCATTGAAGTAGAAATGGAAGGGTTAAGATAAGGAAGCTGGGAAAACTAGTGCTGGGAATAATAATCCTTGCCTGTTTCATCTGTTAATACCAAGGTGAGGTGTTCCAAAACGGAAAAATAAAGAAAGGCCTTGTTAGAAAAAGTAGATATCCAATCCAACAAGATGATAATTGAAACTAAATAATGAATTCTCATTCATTCTAGCCCCACAAAAAACTGACGTGGACAACTATGGTGTGAGAATTGTAAAATAGTGCTCTCTCATTGAATTTGGTCCCACATTATTAACAAAATAAAGATCCTCACACCCGGCTTACACCGTCCATCAACAAACTGCTCCCCACTTCGACGGTTTCAACCAACTGTTCCCACTTCTATTTCCATAATTCCATCAACGGAACTACCCCCACTAAACTAATCTCTTTCCTTTCATCTTCTTCAGTATTTTCTTCCCCAATGGGAAAATTAAGGTACATAAAGTTCACAGATCATTTCTCACATCAATAACCCAATCCATCTTCCATCCGGACTCTATTTTTGGTATTCTCTTCTGACTACAGGTAATTAGTGTATTTCAAAGATTAAGGTTTTCATTTTTTTGGGTTTTGATTTTGACGATATTGTAAATTCATCTCATGAAAGTAAATAATCTATCTGCAACCTCCCAGTGAATAATCATCACCAAAATCAGTTGAGATTTGTTGAGTGATGTTGAGATTTTGTAGATTTTGTTGAAAATCAATAGTTAAAATTACTTCTATCAATTTTTAAGACCTCTGTTAAGGTTGGAAATGTTGGATTCACGCGGATACAAAACTTCTTTTAGCTGGGTGTCATTTTTTTCCTTTTTGGTGTAGACTGGTGGTGGCTTAATGATAAGTCCTATGGGAGAGTTTGGAGTGCTAGATTGGCCAAAAAGTGTTGCAAATCATGAAATAATTGTGAGAAAAAAGTTAACACTCAATCTGGCTACTTCTCTCTCCTAGCAGCCAAAAAGTGTTAGATTGGCCATCCCATAGGATTTAGGAGGTTGCTCAATCTGACATGGATAGCCAATCTAGCAGCTAAATATCTCTCCCATAAGACTAAGCCTAAGGATCCCTTGGAAGATGAATTAAATCTTCTCCTACAAAGGTATAATCTACCAAACTTAAAATGCTAATACACATTATTGTATCGTCAGTAAAAATATTTTTCTTTCCATTATTTTTCTTTTAAAAATTCCAATTTTCCAACATTGTTTGTTTATTTGGCAAAAGCTCTAACTGTCACTTTTTTTTTAACTGATTGAACCGCTATCCAATTTTTTAATTTGTATAGGATGAACACTTGAAATATTTTTTAAAGCCAACAACCGTATCTATTCCCTTGAATAGATTTATTGTTCAAAAAGTTTAATGGCTCTGCAAATCGGGCGATGCCGAGTCAACACAGTTTCTTAATTTTTTTCAAAAATGAATCCTAGAATCAAGTCTAATCCAAGATCTTTCTGCCTCGATCCTTATTTTTCCCTCGATCATTTCTTTTTCTGATTATTGTCTCTTGTTGTGTTTGTTTGTTTCTTTTTTGCTGATTCGTGTTGTTTCTTTATTGTCTTACTGTTTGTTCTCTAAAATCTATTACTTGGATGTTTTTATGAGTTAAACTCTTTATTTTGTTCAAACCCAATCTTGTGTTACCTTTTCTCTCAGTTTTTTAGCTTTCTGATATGGAGTTTTAATTTTTGCAGGTATCTCTGAATTGCCATGGATTCCTTCCTATATTGGATTCTTGTGCTTAGTATTTGCCTGACTTTCAAGACAGTTTTGTCGACTTCGGATATATTTCCTACAACAGTTCGATCCCATATTGCTATATTGCAAAAAAAAAAAAACATTACTTCATATGTGAGTTATTCTCATTATGAAAAATATCATTTTCCTCCGATTCAATTTTTTGAAGCCATGAATGTTAAGTCCAGTATACCAATTCAACCACCGATCTATTCTCAGAAAATTCAAAAACCAAACTTTCCCCCTAATTTCCACCGTGATTGTAGGACCAGAATATCGCTACAAAGCTATACCTGCGATATTAACAACGTTTCTGCGAGCGTCACTTCCAATTCTTTAACAACGTTTCACGAGCGTCACAGAATACCCAAGAGAAACTGACGATGGAAGAAATAAAAGAAGAATATGATTGATCCTGCGATGGTCATCATTCTTGCGATAGAGAATATTGTAACAATCGCGATGAGATCGCAGAATAGATCCGAAATAGGAGGAAAGCTTAGCTATCATCCATTATGTAAATCCCTATATAAAGGGCTCGATAGATCCAGAAAAGGATGATGTATTTTTGAGAGTTGAAAGAGTCCTGAGGAGAGAGAAACTTCAAGAGAATATTTGTAATCTTGATTTCTTCCAATTCTGTAAACATTTCTGAAAATTGAATAGTAAAGTGTCGTTTAAATCTTTGAAGTTTAATTGATTTTCAATAGATTTCTACAGAATCTTAACAAGGGTGTAGTGTAGGAATTCCTGCAACTACATTTTGGCGCCCGAAACAGGGATTGATTAACGAAAATTGAAGAAAAAGTGAAGAAAAAGGTAAAAATTGTTCAAGATTAAAGAAATCATTAAGTAAATCGGTGGAGATAATTGAAGAAAGAATGATCATAATCAATAAGGATTGTCGAAAATTGGAGTGTGATATGGTGACAAGAGCAATGGTTGATAGGTTTCATGAAAATATTAAGGGGAAGGTACATAAACGGGATTTTGAAGGAAGAAAGATTATGACGGTAGAGAGAATATCACCATTAAAAGATTGGGAAAAGCAAGAAATCACGTTTACAGCAGCAGAAGTACCAGCAGAAAATCTAAGTCATACATCTTCTTTGGTAATCACGGTATCCACTATACCGGTGAGAAAAAGAGAATCAATAAAATCTGAAGTAGAGTGGGCTATGAGTAGAACTTTGGTGGATGCAGGAAGTTCAGTGGATATAATATTTTATCATACTTTTAATAAAATGGGATATAAGGATGAAGAAATGTCTGGTTCAGCATATCATATTCAGGGTTTTGGAAAATCTTTAATAAAACCTAAAGGCGAAATAGTGGTGCGAATTCCGCTAGGAGAAATTGAAACACAAGTAACATTATGCGTGGTAGATGTGGAATCACCATACAATGTGATACTTGGGAAGACCATGGATACATGCAATCAAGGCTGTAGCATCAATATTGCATCAGTGCATCAAGTTTCCTATGCCCAGTGGAATTGGAGAAATTAGAGGAAATATGGATTTTGCAACACTATGTTACCAAATTGAAGTGAGAAATTGTGAAGATCGTCCAAAGTTGCGAAAAATTCGCAGAAAATTGGCGAGAGAAGCAAAGAAGGAAGAAGAATTTAAAGTTTACATGATAAGAGCCAACGAAGGAAAAGGAATACCCAGCGAAATCTCGCGAGAAGGTGATGAACTCGCGAAAATTATGAAAACACCGACACCAATGGGAGAGCCTGAAGCCATTTAAATTGCAGCAGAACCAACAAAAGAAGTAGATGTTGGGAGTAAAGAAGAACCTAAAATGTTGAAAATTGGAACTAGAATGGAGGCAGATGAGGAAGAAAGAACTATAAATCTCTTGCGAGAGTACAAGGATATCTTCGCATGGAGCATGGATGAGATTCCAGGGATAGATCCGTCAATAGCATGTCATAAATTAGAAATCAACAAAAATATAAGGCCATTTAAGCAAAGAATAAGAAAAATCGCAACAACATATCATTCTCAAATAGAAGAAGAATTACATAAGATGCTCGACGCAGGAATTATAAGGCAAGCAAAGTACCCGGAATGGATTGCAAATATGGTGGTAGTCCCAAAGAAGATCAAAGGGATAAGAATTTGCATAGATTTTACTGATTTAAATAAAGCTTGTCCTAAAGACAGTTTTCCATTACCAAATATCCCACAAATGGTTGAATCAGCGGCGGGGAATGCAAGGATATCTTCGCTGGATGGATATAAAGGATATAACCAAATTCCTCTCGCTGAAGAAGATCAAGAACATACAACAATTTTTGCTCCAAGAGGATTGTATTGTTATACAAAGATGCCATTTGGTTTGCGAAATGCTGGAGAAACATACCAAAGAATGGTGGAGAAGGTTTTTGCAAAATGGATTCATAAAACATTAGAAGTATATGTAGATGATATGCTAATCAAGATCAAGGAAGCTGAAAATCAAGTGCAAGATCTTAAAGAGATTTTCGAACAAATGCGACAATGTAATATTAAAGTGAATCCTGATAAGTGTACTTTTGGAGTAACTTCAGGGAAATTTTTGGGTTACATTGTATCAAAAGAAGGAATACAAGTTGATCCAGAGAAAATACAAGCAATTCGCGATATGCCAACACCTGCGACGGTAAAAGTTGTGCAGAAATTAAATGGACTCTTAGCCTCATTAGGAAGATTCATTTCGCGATTTACAGACAAATGCAAACATTTTTTTCGATATACTCAAGAAGGGAACAAAATTCAAGTGGACAGATGAATGTGAAAAGTTTTTTCAAGGAATAAAAGAACATTTGGCGAGCACAACTATCTTACAAAAAGCTGAACCGGGAGAAGAATTATTGATTTATCTCACAACAACCACATATGCGTTAAGTGCCGTGTTGCTGCGAGTAGATGCAGGAGTAGAAAACCCAATTTTTTATATCAGTAAAACATTCAATTCTGCAGAGAGAAATTATTCTAAGATTGAGAAATTAATCTTGGCATTGGTACATGCAAATTTCAAACTCTGTATCGATTTTCAAGCACATAAGGTCAAAGTATTAACAAAAGTACCAATTGAGTCACTAATGAAAAATTCAAAAATATCAGGCAGAGTTGAGAGATGGAATGCACAAGTAGGACATTTTGATATCCAATATGAAATTCTATCCTAGCCAAAGTCACAAGTCATCGCAGAATTCTTAGATGAATTTCCACTAGAAGATGATGAAGCTGTGGAAGATATGATGGATATAGAAGAGGAATGCGGAGATCCAAAAGAGCTATTAACAGAACCAAATAGATGGGAAATATTAGTGGATGGATCATCCAATGGAGAAGGAAATTGAATTGGAATTGTTTTTATCTCGCCAGAAGGATAAAAAACAGCTTTTTCATTTAGGTTAGAGTTTGCATCCACCAACAATGAGACAGAATATGAGGCTTTAATCCATGCTTTAAAATTTGCGATATAAATGAATTTGGAAAATGCCAGAATCACCAGCGATTCACAATTGGTTATTCGCCAGATAAAAGGAGAGTACATAACAAATGAACCATCAATGAGAAAATACAAAAGACTTGTTGAAGAGTTATCTGCGAGAATTCCAAAAATAAAATGGAGACATATATCAAGGAAAGATAACAGGCTCGCAGATGCTTTTGCTTTCATATCTAGTATGATGACAAATCCATTGGCGAGGAGCATAAAAATTCAAACACTTTAATTTCCATTGATAAACAAGGAAGAAGAAGGGACATATATAATGATGGTAGAAACCAGCGAGGGAGAACCCACGAGCAATATAACGGATTGGCGAGCAGATCTTCATGCATATTTGGCGAGAGAAGAAATTCCAAGAAATATATTAGAAGCACACAAGTTGAAAAGTATGGAAACCAATTATGAGCTAAGAGATGGAGTGTTATATCGCAGATCTTTTAATGGCCCATTGCTAAGATGTTTGACGAGAGAAGAAGGACAAAAAGTATTAAAGATGTTACATAGTGGTGACGTTGGTAATCAAAGTGGAGGAAGATCTTTAGCATATAGAACAAAAATGCAGGGTTATTACTGGCCGTATATGCATGAGGATGCAAAGCAACTCTCAAGGCGTTGCGAAGATTGCCAGCGATACGGAAAAAAGATACATGCACCAGGAGCACCATTATCATCTTCAACAAGTGTATGGCCTTTTGGGAAATGGGGGTTAGATATTGTGGGAACATTTGTACCTGGTTCTGGACAAAGAAGGTATCTGATTGTCGCAACAGATTATTTCACAAAATGGGGAGAAGTAAAGGCAGTACAACATATTCGCGATAAAGATATTTTTACATTCATCTTTGAAAATATAATCTGCAGATTTGGGATTCCAGCACAATTAGTATCTAATAATGGAAAGCAATTTGAGGGACAGAATATAGAATTGTTACTCAATGCATTTAAGATAAAATGTGGAAAGTCTACTCCTTTATACCCATAAGCAAATGGTCAGGCTGAGGCAACTAATAAAACAATTGTAGATATATTGAAAAAGAAGTTAGAAGGATACCACAGAGCATGGTGTGAACAAGTGCATAATGCAATATGGGCCTACAATACAACTATACGAGAAGCTACTTGAATGTCACCTTTTTGTTTGACATATGGAGTTGAAGCTGTGTTACCAACAGAAGTCGCTATTCCTACAACAAAAAGAGAGGCTTGGGAAAGAAACCTAAGTGCTGGAATGATTTTAAATAAATTGGATGAGTTAGAAGAAAAAAGAGAAAAAACTTTGCAACATATAGAAAATTACCATAGAAGATTAGCTCGTGAGTACAACAAACGTGTTAAGAAACGTGAATTTCAACCTGGCGATTTAGTGTTGCGAGAAACACCAAGTTATCAGCGAGAGACTGGTGGAAAGTTGGCGAGAAAATGGGATGGACCATATATCATCAAAGAGATAATTGGAACTGGGGCATACAAACTAATGGATCCTGAAGGGAGAGATGTTGGTCAAAGACTCGATAGGCCATGGAATAGATTATTTTTGAAGAGGTATTATCAATGACACAACAGTAAATACTGGTATGATGAAGCAAATATTAAATTATTCTCTTTCTTTGTATTTATCACCAAAACATAATGAGATCAGCGAGCATCATCGCAAGAAAAGCGAATAAAATTTCGCAGAGATTAATAGAATGGGACGAACCTTTATGGCGTGCACCCTAGTTCGCGAATAAAATTTCGCAAGAGGCAAATGTAAGACCTAATAGTGCGTAATATAAGGGGGTATCTCTTGACATGACTCAGCGATAAGGTTATACCGCTGCTGGAACCTGAGTTATGCAGATGTTGGGGTTAAAGAAAACCTATCCAGGAGAAGGATCTTGGATTTCCAACTATATAAGGTTATACACTGGTTGGACGAATAAGGACCTCTTCTAAGGGGTGTAGAGTATGACCAAGGCGCCGAGGTACACGGTTGAGTCAAGGGTGCCCGGGGCGTACGAAACTACCCTGACCATCCTTGGAAAGTCTTGTCTATGATGCACTCGGCCCGGAGAAAACCCCACTTAGGGTGCAGTCTTGTAACTATAAGCCATATAGGCATAAAGGATAAGAGGCTACGAAAACAACTGGTTGTTGGCAAATCTGGATGGGAGGAACTAGTCTTGTATGGCCGATGTGCCCTCCTTGAAGGGGCAACCAGGGGGAAGATAAGGGCGGCACCCTCCATTAGGGAGCTGATAAGTATCTTAAGACAGCAATGTCATGGGGCTTTATGATCACAAGAACATTTAGGCCTGTCATATTGTCGCATGATGTAAATGATACAGAGGCAACAAGCCACGAGAGAAATGTTAAGATGAGATCAATGGGTTTTTACATGAAAGTGTAAAGACGTCCTGCGATTTCATCGCAAGACGGCAATGTCATAAGATTAAATTCTTGCAAGAGAGTTTATGCTTATCATATTGTCGCAAAGATTTTGAAAAAACATGGATAAGACAAGATCAAAGGGTCTTTACATGCAAATGTTAAGAAATCATGCGATTTTGTCGCAGACAGAAAAAGTTCGGCAAAATAAATCCTTTAACTAGGAAGGCAAAATAAGACCAAAAGAATAATCTTACCAATTAACTATTCTATTTTAAGATTGCAGGAAATATTCATTCATCGCAGAGCAATGTATAAGAAGGCAAATTCTTAACATTATAGATTCCTTCAGAATTTTTCAAAACATCGCAACAATATTCATCGCATCGCATTGCAGATAAAAATAAAGGGCAAATTCACCATTTCAAGAAAGATAATAAAGGGCAGATAGGGGAATGGAGAAGTAACATTTCATTATCTTCCTTGAAAATATTCCAAGTAAACTAAGTTGAAAGTTAAATTCTAAATGTCTCAAAAGTTACATCGCTCGCAAGAAAGAAGAAGAAAAAGAAAGCAAAGATAAAATTCAAGTTTCAGCAATGGATTCGCCAGATTCATTCTTCTTGCTCGTCAGATTTATTATTTCGCCAGAGTTATCAACTTCATCAGCATCATTTTCATCGTGAATCTCTCCTTCTTTTGATTCTTTATCAGCGATTACTTCGCCACTTGCAGTTACTTCACTGGGAGGACTTCTCTCTTCTTCTTCACTATCTCCTTGGGAGATATTTTCTTCATCATTAGTAAACTCTAAATCTTCATCCATGGGAAGAGGAATTTCATCATCATCAACCTTTAGAGGAGGAACAGATACAGGAGGGAGATAATTGGAGAGCATAATCTTGTTCACAAGAACTTCAACACTGAGGTGGACCTTGCGAAGGAAACCTCTATCATGGGTCCTAATCTCTATGTTTTTAAAGTACTCGAGATAATCAAGTCTTCTTTCTGCTTTGTCGCATGCATCAAGATAATTGGAAAGAAGAGACTTGTTTTCTTTGCGAACTTTATCCAATTTAGCGGTCAGATCAGCAATGGTAGAATGAAGATTTCTTTCGGATTCTGCGAGCAACAAAATCAGTTAGACAAAAATCTCACAAGGAATATAACACAAAATTTTATGAGAAGATCAACAAGAGAGGCAGTCAATTGACTACCTTCTTTTAGCGAAGTTAAGTTTTGGATTAATGAAAATAAACAGTTCTCCCATTGGTTCATGGCATCATCGAATTTATCGCCAACCATACCCTTCAGACGAGATTTCATGCTTTCTTCTTTGTAGCGAAGATATGAGTTTTCCTTTGCTAGTAAAGAATGAGAATCCTTTAATTGAGAGTATTGGTCTAGAAGTTCGCTGTCTCTCAAACTAAGAGTTAGTCTACCCTTGATAAGTTTATCCTTCTCGGCAGCAGATGATTCAGTTAATTCCTTGAGCTCATTCTTGAGAGAACGAAGAGATTTCTCTTGATTATTGCATGTGCTTTGAAGATTACTTAATTGATGCGAGGAAATCGCCATCAAGCTTGAAAATCTATGTTTTTCTCGGGACAAAGTTTTATTCTCATCTGATAAAGATTCCATCGCCAAGTTAGCCTTAAAAAACAAGTATGAGAGGCGATCAACCTCGCCACTTAATAAATTCTGCCTTTGCAGTAATTGATTATTCTCATTAGTAAGATTATTTATGTGATCAATTGAATAAGTGTAAAGATTTTCTAGTCTAATATATTGATCCATCCAAGAATCTCTTTCAACGCGAGCTTCTTCAGCGATAGATTCAAATTTGAGTCTTTCTATGAAACGAGTCCGATTTGAAACTAATATATGAATCAAGAATTTAAGAAGGAAGCCTGAGTACAGAAAATATGTAAATAAAACAGAAGAGCAAGGGAGTAGAGGCAAGAAAAATGTACCTTTCAGCTCGCCATTTTTTCTGCAAAGATTCCCGCAGTCTAGAGAAGAGTTGCGGAGCATATGCTTCAAAGTATCACATTCAGCAGTTTTAACTTGAAGGATTTTCCTTAGAGCTTCAATCTCATTTTCCAAAGACGCTCGCGAAGCATTACAGTCAAACCCAAAATACTTGAGTAGAGTCTCGCAAGCTTCATGTTGGAGAGGATCAGTGGAAGACTTTCTAGCATTGTCTAAAATGTTAGACAAGATTTTAAAAGCAACATCAACACCTGCAAAATTTTTGTTTGATGAAGGAAGGGGTGTAGAAGGTGAATTAGTAATGAGAGAAAGTTGACGATCATTTGTGATGGTTGAGTTGTCAGGAGGAGGAGTATATGGAAAAACAACAGTTGAAGGCCGTAAAGGACTATAAGGAGTCTCAGTCACAGCAATTTTAGAAGCCTGATATGTTAAAGGGTCAGAAGAAGTAGAAGTATGGGTAACGATATTCTTGCAAACAAAAGAAAAAGGATTTGGCTGCGACGATGTAGAAGTAGTCCTCACGGATGCTAGCGTGGGATTGATGAGATTATCCCCAATAGTCTTAAAGTGGCGAGATCTCTTGGAAGGTTTAACAGGGTTCTCGTCATTCTGCGATTAATAATTCAGATAAGAAACAGAGGCAACAATATTGTTATTAAAAAATAGAATGTGTTTCTTACTACCTTATCACTCGCAGAATTCCTCTTCTTTTTCTCATAAGGTCTCTTGCGAGTATTAGGGTTTTTGGTTGTGGATTGTGTGTTAGAGATAGTTCCGCTGAAGAAAAGATGTGACATGGAAATTATGAAGAATCAAATAAGAAAGGGTGAAGAATATGAACATAAATAAATATCATCAGTTAAGAAACATACCTTGGTAACTCCATTAAAACAGTAGCAGAAGAATATGAAGAAGAAGAAAAGTTGCAGACAAAATACGAAGTAGACAAATGAAGAAGATGAAGAAACAGAAGAATAAAATTAGTTTTGAAACTTAATTCTACCTTTTATAGGCAAAAGGGGATGGACCCATTGAGCAGATACGTATCAATAAAAGAAGGAATTCACAACACGTGTAGGAAAGGCTAGATTAACGGAATCTTGTCGAGAAGAGAGTATAAAAGAGAAAGAAGTTGCGAGGGTAATAAAGAATATTGGTTCTCATGATCTTCTCTTCTTCACAGAAAAGACATGAGAATAGGCAAGATGTAGGACCAGAATATCGCTACAAAGCTATACCTGCGATATTAACAACGTTTTTGCGAGCGTCACTGCCAATTCTTTAACAACGTTTCACGAGCATCACAGAATACCCAAGAGAAACTGACGATGGAAGAAATAAAAGAAGAACATGATTGATCCTGCGATGGTCATCATTCTTGAGATAGAGAATATTGTAGCAATCGCGATGAGATCGCAGAATAGATCTGAAATTGGAGGAAAGCTTAGCTGTCATCCATTATGTAAATCCCTATATAAAGGGCTCGATAGATCCAGAAAAGGATGATGTATTTTTGAGAGTTGAAAGAGTCCTGAGGAGAGAGAAACTTCAAGAGAATATTTGTAATCTTGATTTCTTCCAATTCTGTAAACATTTCTGAAAATTGAATAGTAAAGTGTCGTTTAAATCTTTGCAGTTTAATTGATTTCCAATAGATTTCTATAGAATCTTAACAAGGGTGTAGTGTAGGAATTCCTGCAACTACAGTGATTTAAGGAGTCTTCATAACATATCGGATCACATGCATTGGAAGAATAACAAGAAATTTTCAATTACCTTTCAATGTAATCCTTATAAGTTAGTTAGGAAACAAAATATTTTTGTCTTATTCATCCTTGAATACACCCTAAATATAAGTTACCCAAGTCTGTGGTTTTTCTACATCCAGAACATAGTCTAAACCCTAGAAAAAAATTATTTCATCAACAGAATGGAGGCGAACCACAATATTGGTGAAAATTCTACCAGTATCAAAACTATTACTGAAAAAATGAAGGACACTTCTATTAGATCTTCGAGAGTTGTTATAGGTTCTGCAAGGAATCTAAATGCTGTTGCATCTTCATGGTATTTTAGTATGATTGGGAAGCTGATAACTAAGAAAGAGGATATTGAAACTTCTGATATCAAGGAGGAACTTAACCTTTTATGGAAAAACTACAAGAAAAGATAAACAATAATCGCTGGGAAATACTTATTTGTTTTCAAGTTTAACACTGAAAAATATAAGAATGATGTTCTGAAGAAAGCTCAATGGAACGTTCAAAGATACTACTAGCCATGTAAGAATATACAACAGCAGTGGCATACTCAGATTATGTTTTTAGGAAGCAGACCTGGAGTGTACAATTAAAAGGTTTGTTGTTGGAACACCATCATGAAGCATTGGTGAATGAAGCGATAGAAGATTTGGGAAAAAAAACTCTACATAACTGAAAAATTGCAGACCCCGATCAGGAAATATGATAACTAGTGTGGATTCGTTATCACTGGGTCAAACAACCTCATAGTCTGTGTGACCAATGTTACATTATAGATCACGATGATGCAATCTGTGAAGAAGTTGCTGAATTATTACGAGAAAAGGCAATGACTGTGGAAGAATATGAGGAACACCAAAAATCTAAAGAACATACTGAAGAGAAAGGGAAAGATTCTGGAGATGATACGATGAGGAATGAGCAGAAGGGGATAATATGATAGAAAGCAGAAGAAGAAAGGATGACAAAAAGATCTAGAAATCAACCAGTACAAGACAATGCTTCAAATCCTTCCATTCATGGTCCCATTTTAGTTGTTCATGGTGGAGCCATGAGTGATATTGCCAACAACACACACTCTGAAGTAATGGATGGGGTCGAAACTGTAGAAAGCCAACAGCAATATACTGACGCAAGGAAGAATTTCATGCATAATCCAGAGATCCATGCAATTGAGGTAATTAACTATTTTCACTTAGAATCAAATTTGGTTTTTCACTCTTATAATCTTTTTTACTTTAGTAAGTCTACTTGCTTTTTTCATACCCATAATAGAATCGTCTTAACTACCAATCAACGTAATCATATTAGTTTTAATAGGTTTGATATTGGAAATATGAGGATTATTTCTTGAAATTGCCAGTTTTGCTGACAAAAAACCTAGAAATCATCTTAAGGACCTTATTTCTAGGTATAACCCTGTAGGTGGTGGATTTTGAACAAAGGCTAAAATCGTAAACTCATGATTGTATAGACCGCCGGTTCAGCAATCGCATGTGAGTATTGAGACACGAGTCTCTCATCGAATTCTCAACGGAGAGTGCTTTCTCTCAGAGTACATGTAGATATGCAGTCAACGTCTAGACAACGGCATAATCTCATGAATATTGAATACTTTCAGTCATTTCTATATAGTATCACGGGATGGACGGCTCTACGGGGCGATATCGTCTTCAGGAACAAACAACGAGTTTAACCTGACTATATAAAGGATATGGCTTAACGGAAATTCATGTCAGGATAATTAATGCTCCTATCGTAGTCAGTTTATTCTGCTAGGCATAGACCCATGAGGTTAATTATCCCTTCATTGCTCTGATTCTGTGGTCGAATCAACGACGATCCCACGGAATGGCAATAAGATTGCTCCGATTCCGTGGTCGAATCAACGACGATCCCACGAAATGGCAATAAGATTGCTCTGATTCCGTGGTCGAATCAACGACGATCCCACGGAATGGCAATATCATTGCTCTGATTCGGTGGTCGAATCAACGACAATCCCACGGAATGGAAATATCATTGCTCTGATTCCGTGGTCGAATCAACGACGATCCCACGAAATGGAAATAAGATTGCTCCGATTCCGTGATCGAATCAACGACGATCCCACGGAATGGCAATATCTTTGCTCTGATTCCGTGGTCGAATCAACGACGATCCCACGGAATGGCAATATCATTGCTCCGATTCCGTGGTCGAATCAACGACGATCCCACGGAATGGCAATAAGATTGCGCCGATTCCGTGGTCGAATCAACGACGATCCCATGGAATGGCAATATCATTTCTCTTATTCCATGGTCGAATCAACGTCGATCCCATGGAATGGCAATGATCACCTCATTGTTCTGAGTTCATAGTCGAATCTTCTGCTGATCCTATGAATTAACAGTAAACATCTATCCATTTTATTACTCATTTTATGAATTATTCTCCATCAAATTTCATGAATTGGTAATAAATAATTAACGGGCATCGGAGCTACCTTTGAGTAAGCCTTGTTTCGAATGGTGCAAGTACATTCAACGATGATGCATTAACAATCACCGCACAAACGAGTATTTCAAAATACGACGAAACGATGAACCTATGCAAAATAGGGAAGAAAATAATAAATAATTAAAAATATTTGACCAAGGCGCTAGGACACGGACACATGATCAACTCATCATGTCATGGTCAGTTCCACGCTAATTCTATATTTTTAATACACTTTTATTATTTTTCATGATTTGATAAGATTCTCTCGTTTGATCAAATCTCCGTCTTCAGGAAATTCTTCGGATTCGTGGTACTTCCATGAGTCCGTCAAAAAATAATTAAGGAGAGTGTGTGGGGCGTGACCATTGGCCGACCGGACATGCCTTGGTCCCAGCCGGCCCACACCTCACGGTCCTTATTATTTTATTATTATTTTTCTCTAATTTCATGAAAAACTCCTTGATTTCATGGTATTTTTCCTCAAAATATTCCTTTAAATCATCAAAAATAATAATAAAATAAAATAAATTATGAAAACTCGTGGGACCGGGACTTGGCCGGCCGGCCATGCCCTATCCGGTCCCACACGCCCTGTTTTATTTATTTTATTATTAATTATCTTATTTTTCCTTGATTTCATGGTATTTTTCTCAAAATTCCTTAAAATCATCAAAAAATACCCAAAAATTATTTAAAAAATTATTAAAATTCGTGGGATTGGGCCATGACCGGTCGGTCACGCCTCCATGATTTCACACAGCCTAATTTTATTATTTTGATATCTTTCAAAGACCATGAACTCATGGAAACTCCTTCAATTCATGAAAACTTTCTAAATTTATCAAATTTCTCAAAGTTCATGAATCCTTCATAAAATCATCAAAATATGTAAAACAAAGGAAGAGACACCACGGGACCGTGGTCATAACTGGCCGACCGTGCTTTGACCACCGGCGTCCCAGTCTCACAATTCCTTATTTTATAAATATTTTCCATGTCTCATGGTGTTTCCTTCGTCTCATGGAAACTCCTTGATTTTAACAAAACTCTTTCGTTTTATCGTGGGACGGCCCCTTAAATCTTTCCTGAATTTTACTTTCGGGCTGTTTTCACCTCCCGAACGAGCTCAAAACCTAAAACCTCCCTCGTTGGGAGATAGGAAATTCTTTTCCGTATGGAATGAAGGGGCGGACCATCAAAATCCGAGTCCATATGAGAATTCTACATCAATTCTAGTAAAGGACGTTAATTAGGGTTTGGGGGTTGCTCAAGCGACCAACAGTTGGTCACATGATCACTGTGACCGGTCCACACTTCATAATTCCCTCACTTTTCATTATTTTCCCTCGTCCGATGAAGTTTTGACGGTTTTATCAAAAAACTCTAATTTTGTCATATTTTCTCAAATGGTCGCTCAAACGTGCACCAGAAAATATCAAAATTCTCAAGACTGAGACGCGGACACCTTAGGGACACGAGCACATTATCTTGACCGACCAAGATTAGATCTTCGGCTCACGGAAGCCAATCCCATCGATTTTCATAGTTTTGACCTAATTTGCTCAATTGCTCGTATTAGGTCCAAAACTTCCAAACACTTTAGATTTTTCATGAAGTGACCATCAGACGGTCACAGGACAACCCATGGCCGGATCCATGACTCTATGGTCGGTCCATCACTCTCCCATAATTAATTATGTTTTCACACCTAAGTCTCAGACGAGCATTTTGAATAATGATTGAACCAGCATTTAAACATTCTTTCACCAACAAATCATGAACTCTTCGTGAATTCATCATATTTGCTCACGTGAGCATATGGATACTACATGGTTGATCCACGGTCTCATGTAGATGCTCCTCATTCGTCCCATGGTTAAAACTTCTGACCATGAATTGATCATCAATTGGTCAAATTAGGGTTTCTGAGTTCAAGGACCATGATTCCAGACTCTAACCTTAAAAATTCTACGACGACCTCATGGTCATGATTTAATATTAATAATTCTACGAAGACCTCATGGTCATGAATTAATAATTCTATGGTGACCTCATGGTCATGAATTTTATTAATTATGCTAGGTTCAACGACCAGCACTTTAATTAATATTCTTGGCACACTGCCAATCATTCATGAGCAACACATGCTCAGACGGTCAAATATTCAACAAATCATCATGAGAGCAACACTTGCTCAGATGATCAATATTTGCTCGAGTTAAGGAATATTGGTTCAACAATCCACCAACACTACACCAAATTCCAGGATTCGTAACGGAGATGAGCTGTTACTAAAACGGGTTGTAACGGCTCTCGCCTGTTTCAAAAGTGGGTGTTACAATTTTTTCGTAAAGGCAATGCAGCCATTACGAATTTTTGGTTGCAACGTCGGCCGTAACAGCTTAGGGCCGTTTCGAATTGACAGGTGGTAATAGCTTGGAGCCGTTACTAAATTTTTGTAACATAGCAGCTGTAACAGAGATTAGCCGTTACTACGTGGCAGTTTAGTAACGTGCATGAGCCGTTACTATGTGGCATTTTGAAACAGCTTAAAACCGTTACGAATGTTTTTCGTAACAGAAAGAAATTACTGCCGTTCAACCAGGTCAATAACAATTTCTTCATTCAATTCATTCAATTTATATTACAAAAGAACTGAAATTTCTCGAAGTACCAAACTTTTTGAAATTTCTTATACCAAACTATGTTTTGTTTCTTCTTAAGTATCAAAATTTCTAAGGGAATACATGGAAGGTTCCAAACTTATAAGGGAACACAGAAACTTACTATCTGCCTACAAAACTTGAATAACCTCAACTTACAGATCTTGAAGATGCTTTGTTCTCCACCCTTGCATCTATCCTTTGCAGGCTTGCTTTTGTTGAAAGCTTGGGCATCAGAAAACTCGATGTAGGCAATCCTGCAAAATACAACAGGCTACAATATTATGACAAGTAAACTGGAAGAAATAATATTCAAAATACGCAGCAAGTAAATGCAAACAAGCAATAATAATTATATAGGTGTAACACCAGATAGAAAATTTACTAACCCCTTGCAGCATGATGGTTTCAATGAACATAATCCAGTACAACTTCAACTGCAACCAATTACGGCTCCATCTTATAAGCAAAGAAACATCTGCAATAACCTGTGAACACAAAATTTCTGGATACTTAGATGTTGGAAGTTATGAATTTATCCTTGAAGAACAACAGAAGAGGAAGCGCATACAAACTCCTAACAATATGCTGAGTTCACTCAATCGTGTTAAAA
Source organism: Papaver bracteatum (assembly GCA_023529315.1). Lineage (NCBI taxonomy): Eukaryota > Viridiplantae > Streptophyta > Magnoliopsida > Ranunculales > Papaveraceae > Papaver > Papaver bracteatum. The sequence goes on from JAJJWX010001114.1 coordinate 2,951,859, forward strand.
TTGAGAGATAAAACATGGTTCTCAGCATTTGAATTTCTAATGCTGGTTATAAAAGTTTGAATGGAGAAAAATGGATGCATATATATAAGCTTATAAAGTACCTAATCTAATACAATTTTTAATTTTTAATGGTCTAGAAACCATGTTGTGTGACTTGGATAGGCTTGATAATTTTTAATGGTCTAGATAGAATCTAGATGATCACGTTGAGCCCAGGATATGTACCTAAACACACAGCGACCCACACGAGAATCTAAATAAAGTTTCACTTCATTAGAAAGGACACAAGTAAAGAAGGCTAGAAAAATACCACTAAAAAGTTACTGGCAAGAAATCTAACCACCATGAATCTCTTCTAGATATGGTTCTAGATAGTGATTAAAGGCGAAATAACAAAGTAATACTAGCAATTTCAAGTACTTGTTACAGGTTATGGATGATGAGAATAAAAAAATGGTCAACGGTTTACCTGCAAATCCCTTTCCTATGTGCTGTTGAACCAAGGAATCTTCTCGTCCTCACCAACTTTTTCCCCAATATATCTCTGGAATTGATAGAGCATCAGGATTAAAAAAGGTGTGTCTCACAGCCATGCCATGTAAAGTTCAGGAGGAAGGGGTTTCCAAAGGCAAGTCAAAAGGCAGATTCAGAAATCAATACATACAAGGATAGCAAGGTTCTGCAATGGCTGTATCCCCGAGCCAACAATATTCGCCGCCTAAGACCAATTGATAACAATGAAACATATCAGTACCAGATTCATATTCAAGGCAAATAGCAAGAATGAGATAAATCTCAAAAATCGCTGCAATTGAATATATGATTTTTGAAATAAAAGCAGGAATATAAGTTCTGCGATAATTAAACCAACCATGTGCTAGGAACTACAAGTTAGTAACTAGAGCAATCGTTGGACTGCAGGTAAATTCCCATTGCATAATCTTCTATAAATTTGTCTAAAGAATTTGGCATTTGAACTTGTTTAGCCATGTAAATCTTGTATGAAAATTAGCTATGCAAACAGATGGTCCGGCAACAAAATGGACTTTTGAGGATCAGTCCTTGAGTAAAAGCATGTTAGACAGAAAGCATAGATTAAATACTTTACTAGTAGTCTAGTGAGCACCAACATTAAATCTTAAATGGGTTAATGCATATATACATACCCTAGAGAAGGTCTAACTCTAGCATTCCAAGCTCAAGATCAAGCCTTCCTTCAATCATCTGTGAACCCTTAAGAGATAGTCCATGTACCAGCTATTAAAACACATCAATAAAGTTCATATAATCAGCACCAGAGACAGTTAATTCTCCACGTTCTACAACTTTACAAGTATTTGACTTCAAATATTCGAAACCGGTACCAAGTCAGAAATTACCTTTGTTAAACTTGCTTTCTTCACTAACCCATGTCTTAAAAACTGCAACAAATTATTGTGCAGCCATTTCTACCCCTTATTTGTGTTCTTAATAACCTCAACCCCTACAGAACCACCTCCCACTGAAGCTTCTACAACTCCTACAATCAATAGAAAAACCAAAAGAAGCAGGTGATGTTGTGCTGCGGCTGGTGATGCATTTCCCTGCAATGTTCATCTAGTTACAATCCCAGCTGCAACTTATTCTGCTATTCACAACAACTCATGGCCCAATTACTTCTTATGGCTCGAAATCATAAAGCCCTGGAGCTAATATTAAAGTTAAATCCTCAATTTTTCTGCACCTTATGAGGTATATTAATGTGACTCATGCCAGTTATAAACCTTAACTACAATGAATGAGACTCATTAAATGGTCTTTAACAAATGATGCACATTCCAGTTTATGAATAAGAGATGCAACAGGATAGAAAGTAAGCTTTACGCTACACTATAGTGAAACCCACCATTAAGTTAGGAGCTCTGATTTTATCTCTTTGAACCAATATGATGAAGCTTAGAATATTACTTGCTTGCTGAAAAACTTGGGACTTCTTACGTTCATATACAACTTAGCTCTGACAAAGCCAAAAGTGGGTGTTGCAGGGGGATAAATTTACATTCGTTGCAGCTGATACAGTGGCCAATCAAACCTTGCTTTCCCTCGTAAGAAACTTGTTCCAAGAGATAGGTCATTCAAATTGGTCAGGATCTGCATACGTGTAGTCCCAATCTGGTGAGCAATCTCCAATTGGTCCTCCAATGCCAGCATCCAGTAACTTGTAAGAAACTTGTTCCAAGAGATAGGTCATTCAAATTGGTCAGGATCTGCATACGTGTAGTCCCAATCTGGTGAGCCATCTCCAATTGGTCCTCCAATGCCAGCATCCAGTAACTGAGGGAAAAACAGAAAATCATACAAATACACCATCAACCGGACGATCAAATTCTAATACAAAATACTTGAGGGGTTCTTCCGACAGAGAAGAGCATCTCCCTGTCCACTTAAACCATGTTTGAAACCCTCAATACTTAATTAATAAGGGACAAATGAAATCAGGAGTTATATAGCTGTGTTCGTAGGAGCTGCACGAAGTACTAGAAAAATTTAAGTCCCAAATCGTACAAAAACTGGATCTAAATCATACAAATAACCCTAAATGCAGCATCTTTGAGGAACATAATAACGTAATTATATAGAGATCATTAGACATGATTTTCCAACAGGTTCATCCCCTAAATTAGCTTGTTTTGAAGGAAGGGCCAATCACTCAATTTGAATAGCCAGGAGGCTGTTGGTGCATCACAGACAAATTTGCACAATTGTTTACAACAGCTTAATCAAGAAGATCAAACTGCTGGATCTTGAACAAATCCAGATAATGAAGGTCTGTGAGCCTAATAAAAAGGAAATTGCACCGTCTCCCACAGAACTATAATCGAAATAGTTAGATTTCTAGTTTTTCATTCATCTATGGTATGACTATAGAGGAGATCCATGTGCGACCTTGACAATCATAATGCACATACCAGCTCTAACGGGCTTACATGGACACGTTCGCTGAAATTCAGAATTTTGAATATTTGGCAGGTTTCAATTTAAACTGATATTTTAATGAGATGGTAAAACCAGCATTTGCTCATTTTCATGTTACAAAGCGCTGAGTCAGTCTTAAGTGGGCATAAGAAGATGAGTCCAAATCACATAAATTAACAAATTATACACTAAGGTCTTCGGTTTAACTCGGAAAACTAAATATGTTAAATGGAAAAGTGTGGTAACTTACTGGCTGAGCAGCTCGCAGTCTATCATATTGTCAAGGCCAGGCTTATGGGCTTTCCCTTTTGAGTGGAACTGTCTAAAAGCTTTAGGGTTCAGGCCACACAAATGAGGAACTGCATCAAAAATCCTTCTCTGAGGGGTCTGTAGCTGGCGGAAGTTGAGCTCGTCAAGGGGTGCAACACAACCAATACTTCCATCAAGGGTACCAAATAATTAGCAGAAAAAGAAGAAATTAGTAAGCATTTCAAAAAGAAAAAAAAAACGATATATTATCCAAATTAGAGAACTAGACAGGTGTTGTGAATTCCATGGAAGAAAAAACATGAAATTGTAGCCCAGATTTGCGAATTTATGCAGATAAATATATCAATCGTCATTACATTATCTCATAGGTGTTTATGCAAATACTTGGCTGGCAAAACAAATATCATCTTATAACTGGTACATCCCCACCTTGACTAACAATATCAACCCCCTACAGAACCACCTCCCACTGAAGCTTCTACAACTCCTATAATCAACAGAAAAATCAGAAGGAGCAGGTGATGCATTTCCCTGCAATGTTCATCTAGTTACAGTCCCAGCTGCAACTCAATCTGCTATTCGTAACAACTCATGGCCCCTGCAATCACTACCAAAAGAAAAACGAAAAACATTAGCAACATCAGAACAATAAGGTTTGAGATCAGACCAACTAAGGAAAAACACTAGAACATAAATCTTGCATTATCAACACTACAAACCAGATAAACAATTACCTCTTCAAGGTCCAAGCAAGTTTTAGAAGTATCTCCATCTCCAAACCTTTATGCAAAAAAAGTAAAGAATCATCTGAAATTCAAACATTTATCTGTAACAGAACTTCAAATTCACTTGTACAATTGAACAAACTGTATCAGACCCACTAATACCATCACACACAATACATTCAAAGAAATTTAGATTCAAAAAACTATCAATTATGACTATCAAAAGTCAGTATTAGTATGAAACAAAGGTAAACCTAAATAACTAATAATAACCTGCATGATTCCTTAACTTGAAAAATCAAACAAAACCCATGACCAAAAAATATCAAATCAAGAACCAGAAAAACCAAAAAAAAAAAAAAATCACTTGAAACCCGAAAAAATAATTCTCAACTCCTTATTCTCTCTAATTCAGAGTTCAAATCATCGATTCACTTCTCAAACCACCAAACCCAGTCTTTGATTTCTTCATATCTATCATTGAATTGAACCTTAAATCAATTTCCAAACCCTAACTTCCTCTCTACGATTCACCCTATCATCTATAACCCTAGTTAATACAACTCCACCACTTCTCCTTCTGTTATTCAATCCACCAATTCCTCCTTCGATTTTGCACAAACTCAATACTAACTCCAGAAACCCTAATTCTATTTCTTACTGATTCCCTGTTCTTCAATCAATAAGAACCCTAACCAAAATAAATTCACAACCTCAGTAAAACCTTCATGATCCATGTACTTCTCCAGATTTATGCTTAATTGATATGAAAAAATTCTCAGTTCATGCTTCTGAGAAGAAAATAAAAACAAAGAAGAAGAAGAAGAAGAAGAAGAAGAAGAAGAAGAAGAAGAGGAGGAGAAATGAGATTCTCTTCGATCTTATTTTTTCAGGATTTTGAGTATCTATTTTTTCTTCCTGTGTAGAGAGATCGAGAGAGAGAGGAAGAGGGAAGATGAGGCGGAGATAAACAGAAAGAAAAAGGGGAAATTAGGGGGAGACCCAAAAAAAAAAAAATATTCTCATTGTCAAACCCACAATTAATTTTTGGTATTGTCACACCCATAATTATATGAAATTATTAGGGAATCAATACATAACTCGTTATGCATACTATTTTTTCAGGCATAACTCGTTATGCAGCCTAATTTTTCAGGGGTATAATTGGAAGCGCAACTTGGACATAACATATCTAAAAATCCGCGCCTTAGAATTTTACAAATTTTATATCGTTGGAAATCTTTTTAAAAGAGCTACGCAACGAGTACAAACGAGAATATCAAATTTTTGTTTTTCATGAAAAAATCGGAAGTGATCCTCATTTTAGGAATTTTTTTCGAAAACTTGATACATAACCATTATGCAGTCACCAAAAACGATGCATAACACATTCTCTGACGCATAACGAATTATGCAACCATTTTCTCGACTGCATAACAAATTATGCATTTGGATAACAAAGTTATGCATCTATAACAAGTTATCTAACCATAGTTTTGGTCGATTTTAGTGCGTACATAAAAAAAATTAATGCATAATGCAGTATGCATCCATATTTACGGATGCATATCATGTTATGCATCTATTTTCTCGATGCATAAAAGATTCTGCAGCAATTTTCTCGATGCATAACGCATTATACAGCCATATTTTCGGATGCATAACAAGTTATGCATCCATTTTCTTGACTGCATAACATGTTATGCAGATATTATTATAGGTGCATAACGTGTTATGCAACCTTTTTTTTTGTTGGTTTCAATACTAACAAAAAGTAGATGCATAACGTGTTATACAAATATTCTATGTACTGCATAACAAGTTATGCAACAAATTTTCAAGATGCATAACAGGTTATCCATCAGCAACTTTCGCCATTGGCAGCTGTATTGGCTAAAACCATTCCAATTCCACCGGCTTGTTTCACCACAACTCCTTTGGCAACTCTTGCATTAATTCCCCTATCACAAAAGACAATTTTCCTGGTTACTTTTTACGGTATTAAAGTAACGGTCATACATAAATTACCATTAGAAGCAGTACTAGAAATATCAAATGTCAATATTACTATTCTCAAACAGTTTAAACCGGACAAAGTTTGTACCAATTGCAACTTAAAGAAATTGACGCGAAAGAACAGAAAACTAACCGGTATCGGTCGGAAGACGCCGTGTTCTGCATCTTCTAGGATACGGAATTGATTCACCACCAAACTCCGGTCTAGCAAGATCAATTCCCAAATCTGGATTACCCAAGTCATTATACGTAGCAAAATCGTATATCCTATCAGATAATTTTCTAACTCCTGTCCCATCTCCCCTAAGTGCTTCAAGCTCCTTCTCTCTTAGTTCTTTCATTCCTTCTGGTGTTTCGTATGGCAGATACAGCTGTTCAATACAAAACAAATGATCCTTAACTAGTTATCACGAGTTCATGTAACCTCGTATATCATACACCAAGTAATAATTACTAACTCATGATAAAGCTCAAATTCATCAAACACTAATGATATAGTCAATGATTTTCAGTGTAAGGGACAAAATACATTTTAATAAAAGCTTGTTCAAACTTTTCAACTGTGAGGACTTTTATCAAACAGTTGATCTTTGTTTGACCTTTGAAACCTTGAATTCATCAAACAAAATCTCAAAAAAAATCAAAAAAGTTGACTGAAAATTCTTACCATATTTGAGAAGAAAATTCTTTTGTCAGGATGATCTTTAGTGGATTGAACCCATGAATTACAAGGAAAATGAACAGCACCGGAAGCAAAACCTTCAATAGCAAAAGAATGTCAAAACCCACTGCAATCAGCCACTGATGAACTCGTTCTCATCTGAATTTCAGATCAAAGATAATCGATTAATATCCCCCAACTTCTGTTCTCATCTGAACCAAACACTAATGATAATCGATTAATATCAGCCACTGATGAACCCGTTCTCGTATCTGAAATATGAACGAAAGTATAATTTTAGAAACTATGGGCGAGTGAGTAATTTTTGGTGGAAAATTGGGTGCGCCCATTTAGTTTTTTTTTCCGTGGGTTTGACAGTGGAAAACTCTGTGAGAATGGGTCTCCCTGTAGTTTTCACAAAGAAAAAGAGATGGAGAAGAAGAAATATGGTAGAGATATTAGTCTAGGGTTTTATGATTGAGGTGCATCTCGAGACTAGAATGAAGGATAGAGATATTAGTTTAGGAATACACGGTGTAGATAAAGCATAATACAACGCATGTAAATGGCATGCGCACATACTCAAGGTGTTACTACCCAGGGGTTACCAAGTGTGTGACTCGCACGCCTATAAAAACAATTGTAACGGCTTAACCTAGTTACGAATTTAAAAAAAATTAGTAACGGCTACAGCTTGTTACGAATTTTTTGTAACGGGAATTTTGTAACGGCCACAAAGCCGTTACGAATCCGGGAATTTGGTGTAGTGCAATATTCAACAATCCATCAAATGAGCAATACTTGCTCACTTCATCGTAAGAATTATACTTCTGTCTCATGACACGTTCAATTCGTGAGTTTCAGAACATCTTGTTCGACTCAGCGATTACACGGACTCATTATCCCATCAAACCACGAAGTCATCAATTGACTAACAAACCACGAGACGATCAATCGTGTCACTTGGAGGGATATCACTTAGGGTTTTGGTCTGGCAGTCTACGGCACGTGTGTTGAAACACACGATGGAATGTGAGCAAGTCATGCAATCAGTTGAAGGAATTCACGAGGTAGTGGGTGGAAGGTCGACCGAGTCTTTACACGTTGGACAACCGGTTTCGAACACGATTTCCACCTCTCCACTCCTTGATTCCATTAACTGTCACACTTCATGGGATCATGGTGTCTACAATTCCAGCAATATAAATAAGTTCCTAAATCAAGATTGAAGGCAGAGAATCGAAAACAGAACGAATACATAGAATACTCGGAGTAAGAATCTCACGTCTCTTCGACAACACGATATCATCAAACTCATCAATTGAGCAATATCTTCACAATCGTTCAACTTCAATCATTTAGAACTTATCATATTCAGAATTCACACACCCACAATCCTTGAATCACCATCGATTCCACACATTTCTCAGCTTCCCTCCTACAGATCAGCCCATCCTCTCTTGTGACCGAATTTACTCTGGAACGGTCGTTGTCTCGATTTAGGCTGGAGTACTACAGATTGATCTCTAGAATCTAAGAACCCCCTTTGCAGCGGTGCATCTGTGTGCGGTTTAACATTTTGCTCGGTTCGAGGAACCTCCTCCATTCGGTCATCTCCTCAATCCCTTAAAAACCAGCAGATCGTTTTTCCCCATCCACAGGTTGGCGACCACAGTGGGAGATTATTCTCTCGGTTGCAATCTCTCATTCTCACAAAATGGTTGGTCTTAGGTCAGGAGCGGTCACAAATCCTAACGCAAATATCGCTAGCGCTAGCAACAATGAAGACATCCCGGAAACTATTCCAGCCACTAACATTGATAGTGGTGACATCACTCCTCCTCACGCCAATGCGGAAGGTCATCCTTTGTTCGGCCGACATCCCGAAGAAATCAGAGAAAATCCACCACCTACCATGGCTGATCTCATCAAGACACAAGAGACTCTTGCGAAGAATCAGACGGACATGGCTGCAGCACAACATAAATTATTGGACCATCTGAAGACTCTCACGGACAAACTATCAGAGAAGACTCAAGAAAAAGGGAAAGGAAAGGAAAAGTCCTCAGACGCTGATCTCGAGGTGATTCCAATTCATATAGTGGATGATGACGAAACCGTCAAAGCTGCAGGCAATTCATCAACAAAGGAGTCATCAAACTTCATCACTCGTGAAGACCTGGAGCGTCTTCTGGAGAACCATGGAAAGGGAAGCACATCACATATCCACCGTCACCAACCTCCTTATCCCTTGACTACACAGAGGATCCCTCTTCCCAAAGGTTACATTTCTCCAACTTTTACTCTATATGATGGAACTGGCAACGCTCGAGAACATGTTTCACGTTTCCTCGAAGCCTTGGGAGAACATGAACACAATCATGTTGTTCGTCTCAAAGAATTCTCAAAGTGTTTGAAAGTAAGAGCATACACCTAGTACAACAACATCGCACCAGGGACCATCAACAATTGGGGATAAATGGTCAATGCATTCTACAGGAAATACTTCTTCGTGTCGGAACAAGTCACTCTCTCTGATCTTGGGAGAATGTCTCAGAAGACAGGTGAGAACCCCAACGAATACATGAAGAGGTTCAGAGTCCAAGCCTTGGACTGCCATGATCCAAACGTCACAGAACAAAAACTAGTGGACTTATGCATAAATGGCATGCTCTCGGTCTATAGAGCTTTACTGGAGAACCTTCGATTCCAAACTTTCTCAGAACTCCACGAAGCCGAGAAGAGATCAGCAACTACCGCACCCGCTCTTCTGGAAAGACCAAAGTCTACAAGAACTGAGGAGTCAAAAGACCCTCGAGGAAACATGCGTTTGATTAACAAACAGTATACCCTGCAACCTTCGATAAACGCTGTTGCAGAAGGAATCAAGCGGAAAGCTGAACCACAACACAAGCAGACAGCCTCTACTCCTTCAAATACACACAAAAAGGATAACTCGAAGACCTCTCCTCAACGAACGGACGAGCCAGAGGCACCTGATTTTCCCTGTTCCATGGAAGAAGTCAACGAATTACTCGATGCATGGATTCAAGATGGTGCAATCAAGTTGCCTTTTAATAAAAAGGAACCAACCGAAGAAGCCATAGAAAATCTTAGGTATTGTCGCTTCCACAGGTATGTCAGCCATCCCACGAGTGATTGCAAAGTCCTGAAACGCATATTCAGAAAAAAAAGGTCGAATTAGGAGAACTCAACCTGGGGACTGAGGGAGTACACAAAAACTTTCTTCTGGTCCGAGCTTTCACCATCAATGGACCTCCCGTCAAAGAAGCAGTTCAATCCCTGATTGAACATACCTGCGAGATGTTGTATCTTTCGAAAGCTCAAAGGAAAGATATGTTTGCTGCATTGAACCACATCGTATCCGGCAAACGACTACTAATCCAGGAGGCTACCATCGAACCTTCAGCAACAGACAAGGAAATGTACGACTGGGGACTGCTCACCACAGTGCACATAAAAGGGAACGAGTTCAGAAGAGCATTCATTGATGTCGGTACTGCTGTCAACATCATCCCTCTCAAGACTCTCAGAGCTGCTGGCATAACTCGACAAGAAGCTACCCACGCTCCAATGGCAATCAGAGACCACGAAGGGATCTCCAGAGATGCCTATGGCTACATCATTCTTAAAGTCGAAGAAAGTTCGGTCTTCACTGAAACCAAATTCTTTATAATCCGAGAAGATCTAGGGTATGATATGATTCTTGGACGCGCGTGGATTCATGATAGGAAGACAATGATAACTCCTACAACGACACGTCCCCGTGAAGAAACTTCTGACTCGGAGGAAGAGGCAGAGGACATCTCGCCATTTGAATACCTAGAGGAGGTCAAAGCCTTAACAAAACTTGCACAAGAATCTGAGGAACATCCAAATGCATTCGTCAAAAAGTTCTGCGACCAGGAAAGTTTCATCCCCTCTCACGTGCCTATATCATCAGTTTGCAAGGATGTCTCCTTAGTTCAGGGACTTCATTCCACGAACAACTTAGCAATCGCAAAATGGTATGAGTGGATAATCTCGCCACAACAATATTTCACTCGGTGGTTGAGTCCAGAGCTTCTCCAAGTCGATCATCCGATCAAGAGGTTCATCATGGAAGATATGGCAAAAAATTACGAGAGATACTCTCTCCCGCACGAATTTCCATATGTACCACGACCATGGAATCACGTCCCGCAAAGGATTCCGAATCAACAGAAGATATTCCAGGCGCGGGCGACCAAACCCAACAAATTTCATGAAGGAGACCTAGTTCTCAAAGCTGTTCAACGCAATCTTCATTCAACAAGGAGATCCAACTGGGAAGGACCATTTATGGTCGCTAAATCCATAACCTAAGGATACTACAAGATGGTCAACACAGATGGCAGAACCCTACCAGTAATTCAGGAGAAATGGCTTAAGGCGTTTGTTTGAAAAGATGGGCATTTTGAGGTATCGGGCGTTTGAATATCCATGACGTCTGGACTAGACATTTATAATTTTCATTGTATTTCAATTCCTCCAAAACGTTTGCAATACTTGCAATCAGTATTTGAATTCATCAGTTTATCGAAATTCAACTCATATTTCTTAAAAGAAAATTTCTATCAAATCCCAAAATCCTCAAAAGACATCTACAAATCCAAAACCAAAATATCAAAACCCATATAAAACCTCACATCTCTCAGAATTTCAGAAGTTCAATAAATCATAGAAAATCAGAAAAAATCAGCAAGGAAAGATTTTTCCACCTCTGCATCCTTCAAAGCCTGCAAATCCGCCATCTCCTTGTTCAGCTCTTCAGTCAACCTTGCAATTTTCTGTTCTTTCTCCATCACAGCGACATTTGGGAAGGGTATGTTATTCTACACGAGTCCTTAATCGCATCCATTTGCTTACGGAGCCACTTCAAGTTAAAACCAAGCCTCTCAGAATTACCTAAGTTGAACTCCCAATCAAAGAGTACATCTTGAGTAATGGCACGCCTAGGCATACTGTATATGTCATTCACAACACGCAAGAGTGCACCTACTTGCATGGTCAATGCATAAATACGCCCAAGGATCCTCTCGACGATGATATGGCCAAACTTCGTCCATATGGCTTCATACAATTCTGCATATCCAATGGGAACACCGAATCCGCCAACTAATTCGTGACATGGGAGTGAAGCATCGAACGGAGGATCAAAAGAAATTCCAGCAGTAGGATATTCATGCACCACTATACGGTTTTTAGAAGCGGCTTCTATCAAGGCAACATCTCTCTCAGTATTCTCTACAGGAATCCTGGGTTCTTCTATTTCTGAAGCAGCGACAATTTGGGCTCCCATGACTTCATCAACAACTTTATCTTGACTTAGAGGCTCAGGAATGTTCATCTCCTCATCAACGATCACAGGTCCGCTCGAGTTTTCCTTGTTGATTTATATATCCCCAACTTCGGTATTTAGCATCTAATACGAAGATTACATGGGGTTAGGGTCACGAAAGCTTGAAACCAAGAAAGGAACATGAGGTACAGCATACAAACAATCCAAAATTGTCAATATTCATCATTTTATGTTCAAGGCATCGGCAAATAGCGTAGAAGTCATGAAAACACGTTTTGCGGTAACTACGTCTGAAGAAGCTGTGCACTGCTCTGTACTAAAATATGAACTGGGAACAATTTACAATGAATTTTAGGATGGGTCATATACCTTTCTCTTCACATGTATTTTCTCTACAACGTGTTAAAATTTCATGACGATCCGATGAACAAGCAAGAATATGTGGTCAAAACATCAACTGATGCACAATCTGAAAAAGTTCTAGAAGTTTACTATTTCGCCTTTTTCAGGCTCTAAACGCGCTCAGAACTTAAAATGCTTCTTTGGAAAAGCTTTGAAATTTTCTGGGCTTGAATTAGCAGATGCAGATCATCGAAATCCGGTTCCATATGAAGATTCTATGGCGTTTCTAACAAAAACTGGGTTCTGAATTTTCTGACGACGAAGTTCGACTGAGTTTTTTCACATATTCACATGGGTCCTCATTCATTTATTCACAAGTCAGCAATTTTATACTTCTATGAAGAATATACGGGATATATACTTACTTGAGAAGTCTCCGAAGCATCCAAGGGGTTGGAATTGTCCACATCAACGACGAGAGGAACATCACTTCCATCCAATGCCGAATCATGGGAATTGCCTCCATTCCCAGAGGACGGTTGAGTTCCAGAGTTCTTCGTCCCCATAATGATATCCTCCTAAATACCACCTTCACAATCAGTATTTTCATCCATGAAGCACCATGTTTGAACATGAGAATAGATACTTACAGCTTCTTCATCACTCAAATCGGCAATCGCCCGTTCAGTAGCAGAAAATTGAAGACCTCCAAGACTTGATGGAGTGAAATTCTACAAAGAAATTAACAACATTGGCTTCATGATTCTAATGTTAATAACAATGAAAGTCACGGTGAGAAATATTGGGAGCTCACCATGGAACGAACCGGGGACTTCATGGTATTAGGTAACATCTTATAACTTTTGTTCCTTCCTTCTCCGCCGTGAACAACTTCTTCAATATCCGAGAAATCTACGCCGATTCGAGGTCGTACATTACGGCCGTCCTGTGGTGGAATTCAGTAATATAATCAAGATACAGTTTTCATAATTTCATGAAGATTATATAGAGAAACATACCTGAGAGCTTCCGGGAGACAATTTTCGTTTATCACCGGAAAGATACTTCAATCTTGGACGACTGGAAATCAGCTCAGCTGAAGGAAGATCCTTCAATGGAAGTCTGGAAAATCTTACAAAGCCACGTAAAAGCCCAAGTTGTTGGTCCCAGAATCTTACATAACCTGGGGTTACATATGCGAATCTATCATAGCCAGGAAACCAGTAATTACTCCCATCCACGTGAGTATGATCCAGGTGAGCCCTGAGCCACTCAACCGATGGTTTCCTTCTCCGTACGGTTGGAACGCACTGATCCATACCCATTTGTCGAGCCGCCCTATCAATATTATACTCCTCCACCGAAAGCTCTCCAAATGTGGCTGATAGCAAATGTCCAGGGGTGCAACTCAACATGAAAGATCTCTCGCCATCACTCAGATCCGCACCAGATATCAAACTCATACTTTCTCCAGAATTGAAAGTGATCAGCTGAGAAATATGATCGGGGACTGACACCCACGGGCGGAAGTTGAACTCGAATTCTTCATCTAACACATCAATGAAGCGTGTTTTAGAACGAGGCTGCTTTGTGGACCAACGCATGATCCTAGCATTATCTTTCTCGGGAAAAGTATGATGCGCATCAGTACTCGGTCCTTGCAGAACATTACGTGGAATAGGTGCGTAGTTCTTGAAGTGTTCCCATATCCAAGCTTGAAGAAACATTGTGTTTGCATAACACTCAATCTTCATAAAGCCGTTCGACACGCTGGAGTCTATGATCAAAGAGTCCAAGTTGTAATACAAGGAGCCTAAGAACAAACTACCTATCAGAAGTTGCTCACCTTGAGCCATCTTAATAGCGAAGGGAATGACAAAAGGCTTCAACAAGTTTCCACTGTCTTCAAAAACGTCCCTAGACAACCATAAACATAAGAAAGCAGCAATGGGTAACATACCGTCGATGGGTTTATCAGAAACCTCGTCTTTCGGCCACCAGTGTGTTAACCAGGAAGCATAACATCCTTTATTGCCAGCCTTGTTCGCTTTCTCCATTGCGGCCGTCAAGACATGAGAAACTGTGGTCTCCTCGTCTGAAAGATCCCCAGGGAGATTGCCTGTGATTGGAAGATGCATCAAAGCTGCCACGTCTTCCAAGGTGATGGTGAATTCTCCCCATCTACATATGAAAGTATGCGTGGGAATGCACCAACGAGCCAACAGAGCCATAATGCCGCTTGCGTCATGAAAAATGAACAACTCTCCGGAAGCTTGGACATCTCTCGTCACCTGCGCCTGGTCAAGCATAGATCTCACATGAGGAAAACCCAACATATGCCTCGCCCAGCCAGCAAATTTCTCCAAAGGTCGTCGAGAAAGCTTAAACTCTATGATCGACGGGGCGAATATTCCCCGTTCTAGGCAAAATCGGATCATTGTCTTGGGAGTTACCAATTTCTTCTGATTAATGGTTCTGGGATTTATCAAAAGACGATACGTTGGAGACCTCAATTGAATAGATCCTGGAGTGTCTTCTTTAAAGAATGCATCATCTATGTTTGGAATATTCTTAATCCCAGGGATTTCGTCTTCATCTCCCCCAACATAAGTTTCATCCGTACATGTCTCATTTCTAGAGATATCATCATCAACGCACATCTCTTCTCTCGAGGCGTCGTCAGCTTGAGAATTGGTCAGCATTGCTGAGTAGCTGAAAAGGTTCACGCAACATTATATTTCAGTCCATACATGAATTCAAGAAATACGGAAAAATGGTAACTCTTAACTCTTACCTTTTACTTCCACTAACAATAGTGATAGTAATGCTAGAGTCAACACCAAAATCGTTCGTCTCTTCGAAAAATGCAAAAACGAACAAAATTTAGTAATCTCCGAAACTGATTTTTCACAAAATCACCGCCGCAATCTTCATAATGTGAACATTCACACAACTGACATATGAAGTTTACAATAATAAAATATTTCATCATACATATTTTCTTTCGCGTCATCGTTATTTGTCTTTAAAACGAAGGATTATTACGATTTCATGAGAATTCACTCCTTTTATGATAAAACCGTGTTACACATGAAAGCTCATACACTAAGTTTTATCACTGGACCTAGGTTCATATACTAAAAAGTCTCTCCTAAATCAGGGATTATAGTTGGTTTTCGAAACTAACGATCGAATGAACATACGTTTTCAAAAAAAACAAGGTTTTTTCATAAAACCATCACTAATTATATACACGTATATATAATTTCAATATGATCAATTCATGAAGCAACTCATGGAATCAGAAGAAAAAAAAACGTACTTGGTCGGCCGGAATTTCGCCGGCGGCGACTGGCAGCGGCGGCGGCGAATTATTTTGCTGGCGTGAACACGATGGAGAGGTGATGGAGCTCGGGTCGTGGGAAGAAAAAGAGGGATTAATTCCTTTTATACGATTTTATTTCCAAAACCTAATTTCACTAGGATTTTCTTATTTGGGTCCGGCCCGCGAATCCTAACCGACCATGGGCTCGTCGTCCAAATTAGCGGTTCAACACCAATTCATGCTCACCAAATAGCTCCCTAACCATGACAACGAAGACTTCATCAAGTCGTGGATCGAAATGCGGTAATGTTTCAACTTATGACTAAGTTCAATTACTAGTATAATTTTTGGCCTGAAAATCACCATTTAATGCTGACTGAGGAACACAGCTTTCCTCAGTAAGCAGGGGACTTAATGTAGATGGTGGATTTTAAAAAAAGGCTAAAATCATAAACTCATGATTGTACGGACCGCCGGTTCAGCAATCACATGTGAGTATTGAGACACTAGTCTCTCATCGAATTCTCAACGGAGAGTGCTTTCTCTCAGAGTACATGTAGATATGTAGTGAACGTCTAGACAACGGCATAATCTCATGAATACTGAATACTTTCAGTTATTTCTATATAGTATCACGGGATGGACGGCTCTACGGGGTGATATCGTCTTCAAGAACAAACAACGAGTTTAACCTGACTATATAAAGGATATGGCTTAACGGGAAGTCATGTCAGGATAATTAATGCTCCTATCGTAGTCAGTTTATTCTGCTAGGCATAGACCCATGAGGTTAATTATCCCTTCATTGATCCGATTCCGTGGTCGAATCAACGACGATCCCACGGAATGGCAATAAGATTGCTCTGATTCCGTGGTCGAATCAACGACGATCCCACGGAATGGCAATAAGATTTCTCCGATTCCGTGGTCGAATCAACGACGATCCCACGGAATGGCAATATCATTGCTCTGATTCCGTGGTCGAATCAACGACGATCCCACGGAATGGCAATATCATTGCTCCGATTCCGTGGTTGAATCAATGACGATCCCACGAAATGGCAATAAGATTGCTCTAATTCCGTGGTCCAATCAACGACGATCCCATGGAATGGAAATATCATTGCTCTGATTCCGTGGTCGAATCAATGACGATCCCACGGAATGGCAATATCATTGATCCGATTCCGTGGTCGAATCAACGACGATCCCACGGAATGGCAATAAGATTGCTCCGATTCCGTGGTCGAATCAACGACGATCCCATGGAATGGCAATATCATTTCTCTTATTCCATGGTCGAATCAACGTCGATCCCATGGAATGGCAATGATCACCTCATTGTTTTCGAGTTCATAGTCGAATCTTCATTGATCCTATGAATTAACAGTAAACATCTATCCATTTTATTACTCGTTTTATGAATTATTCTCCATCAAATTTCATGAATTGGTAATAAATAATTAACGGGCATCGGAGCTACCTTTTGAGTAAGCCCTATTTCGAATGGTGCAAGTGTATTCAACGATGATGCATTAACAATCACCGCATGAACGAGTATTTCAAAATACGACGAAACGATGAACCTATGCAAAATAGGGAAGAAAATAATAAATAATTAAAAATATTTGACCAAGGAGCTGGGACACGGACACACGATCAACTCATCGTGTCATGGTCAGTTCCACGCTAATTCTATATTTTTAATACACTTTTATTATTTTTCATGATTTGATAAGATTCTCTCGTTTGATCAAATCTCCGTCTTGAGGAAATTCTTCGGATTCGTGGTACTTCCATGAGTCCGTCAAAAAATAATTAAGGAGAGTGTGTGGGGCGTGACCATTGGCCGACCGGCCATGCCTTGGTCCCAGCCGGCCCACACCTCACGGTCCTTATTATTTTATTATTATTTTTCTCTAATTTCATGAAAAACTCCTTGATTTCATGGTATTTTTCCTCAAAAAATTCCATTAAATCATCAAAAATAATAATAAAATAAAATAAATTATGAAAACTCGTGGGACCGGGCCTTGGCCGGACGGCCATGCCCTAGACGGTCCCACACGTCCTGTTTTATTTATTTTATTATTAATTATCTTATTTTTCCTTGATTTCATGGTATTTTTCTCAAAATTCCTTCAAATCATCAAAAAATACCCAAAAATTATTTAAAAAATTATTAAAATTCGTGGGATTGGGCCATGACCGGTCGGTCACGCCTCCATGATCTCACACAGCAATATTTTATTATTTTGATATCTTTCAAAGACCATGAACTCATGGAAACTCCTTCAATTCATGAAAACTTTCTAAATTTATCAAATTTCTCAAAGTTCATGAATCCTTCATAAAATCATCAAAATATGTAAAACAAAGGAAGAGACACCACGGGACCGTGGTCATAACTGGCCGACCATGCTTTGACCACCGGCGTCCCAGTCTCACAATTCCTTATTTTATAAATATTTTCCATCGTCTCATGGTGTTTCCTTCGTCTCATGGAAACTCCTTGATTTTAACAAAACTCCTTCGTTTTATCGTGGGACCGGCCCCTTAAATCTTTCCTGAATTTTACTTTCGGGCTGTTTTAATCTCCCGAACGAGCTCAAAACCTAAAACCTCCCTCGTTGGGAGATAGGAAATTCTTTTCCGTATGGAATGAAGGGGCGGACCATCAAATTCCGAGTCCATATGAGAATTCTACATCAATTCTAGTAAAGGACATTAATTAGGGTTTGGGGGTTGCTCAAGCGACCAACAGTTGGTCACGTGATCACTGTGACCGGTCCACACTTCATAATTCCCTCACTTTTCATTATTTTCCCTCGTCCGATGAAGTTTTGACGGTTTTATCAAAAAACTCTAATTTTGTCATATTTTCTCAAATGGTCGCTCAAACGTGCACCAGAAAATATCAAAATTCTCAAGACTGAGACGCGGACACCTTAGGGACACGAGCACATTATCTTGACCGACCAAGATTAGCTCTTCGGCTCACGGAATCCAATCCCATCGATTTTCATAGTTTTGACCTAATTTGCTCAATTGCTCGTATTAGGTCCAAAACTTCCAAACACTTTAGATTTTTCATGAAGTGACCATCAGACGGTCACTTGACAACCCATGGCCGGATCCATGACTCTATGGTCGGTCCATCACTCTCCCATAATTAATTATGTTTTCACACCTAAGTCTCAGACGAGCATTTTGAATAATGATTGAACCAGCATTTAATCATTCTTTCACCAACAAATCATGAACTCTTCGTGAATTCATCATATTTGCTCACGTGAGCATATGGATACTACATGGTTGATCCACGGTCTCATGTAGCTGCTCCTAATTCGTCCCATGGTTAAAACTTCTGACCATGAATTGATCATCAATTGGTCAAATTAGGGTTCTGAGTTCAAGGACCATGCTTCCAGACTCTAACCTTAATAATTCTACGACGACCTCATGGTCATGAATTAATATTAATAATTCTACGACGACCTCATAGTCATGAATTAATAATTCTACGGTGACCTAATGGTCATGAATTTTATTAATTATGCTAGGTTCAACGACCAACACTTTAATTAATATTCTTGGCACACTTCCAATCATTCATGAGCAACACATGCTCAGACGGTCAAATATTCAACAAATCATCATGAGAGCAACACTTGCTCAGATGATCAATATTTGCTCGAGTTAAGGAATATTGGTTCAACAATCCACCAATATTCAACAATCCATCAAATGATCAATACTTTCTCACTTCATCGTAAGAATTATACTTCTGTCTCATGACACGTTCAATTCGTGAGTTTCAGAACATCTTGTTCGACTCAGCGATTACATGGACTCATTATCCCATCAAACCACGAAGTCATCAATTTACTAACAAACCATGAGACGATCAATCGTGTCACTTGGGGGATATCACTTAGGGTTTTGGTCTGGCGGTCTACGGCACGTGTGTTCAAACACACGATGGAATGTGAGCAAGTCGTGCAATCAGTTGAAGGAATTCACGAGGTAGTGGGTGGAAGGTCGACCGAGTCTTTACACGTTGGACAACCGGTTTCGAACACGATTTCCACCTTTCCACTCCTTGATTCCATTAACTGTCACACTTCATGGGATCATGGTGTCTACAATTCCATCAATATAAATAAGTTCCTAAATCAAGATTGGAGGCACAGAATCGAAAACATAACGAATACATAGAATACTCGGAGTAAGAATCTCACGTCTCTTCGACAACACGAGATCATCAAACTCATCAATTGAGCAATTTCTTCAAAATCGTTCAACTTCAATCATTCAGAACTTATCATATTCAGAATTCACACACCCACAATCCTTGAATCACCATCGATTCCACTCATTTCTCAGCTTCCCTCCTACAGATCAGCCCATCCTCTCTTGTGACCGAATTTACTCTGGAATGGTCGTTGTCTCGATTTAGGCCGGAGTACTACAAATTGATCTCTTGAATCTAAGCACCCCCTTTGCAGCGGTGCATCTGTGTGCGGTTTAACATTTCGCTCGGTTCGAGGAACCTCCTCCATTCGGTCGTCTCCTCAATCTCTTAAAAACTAGCAGATCGTTTTTCCCCATCCACAAACCCTGATGTCATTTTCATCTCAGAAGCTAAAATAGGGGAAGCTAAAATGCTAAAACTAATTAGACCTTATAATTTCCCTAATCATAAACTAATATCCTCTAGGGTATTAGCTGGAGGTATGATATTGTTATGGAAGGATGGCTTCACTTTTAATATCATCAATTACGATTCTTGGATCATTAACTGTTCAGTGCAGGACGATCCCTCAAATCCAACTTGGTTACTCACATGTATGTGCGGGTCTCTTTACCCTAATAACAAAGATAAGCCGTGGATATATATCAGAGATTTAAGTTCTTCAATTCAACAACCGTGGCTTATTATTGGTGATTTGAATCTAATTTTTCAAAGTGAGGATAGAATTTCTTCCAACAACTCAAGAAGAACTACTTCTTATACTTCACGGTCTTATACTTCTTCTTCAAGAGATGCTCTGTACATCAGTTTAATTCGAGAATCTGGTTTGGATGATAATGAGATATACAGGAAAATCTTTTACTTGGTCTTCTAATGTGCATGGCACGGGTATTCGAAGTTCCAGACTTTATAAAGCACTTACCAATGCTGAATGGGACATCTATTACCCTGAGGAAAAACTAGTTCATCTTCCACAATTTGGTTCGGACCACTACCCCATAATGCTTGATTCTTCACATGATGAGGGTGACATAAAACGTAATTGGAAGTACTTCCAATGTTATGAAAGGGATGAATCTTTAAGACCAGAAATTGAAGCTGCATGGAATCATCAAATTAATGGTTCAGATGCTTATAAGGTTTCACAAAAGCTTGTTATCACTAGAAAATATGTTTCAAAGTGGAATAGGGAACAGTTTGGCAATATTCAGAGAAACATATTTCTTTTACACCAACAGATAGAAGTTATCCAAGAAGAGAGTCTTATTAGTTCATCTACAAGTTGAGTGCTAGCTCTAGAGAATCAGATTGAGCATTGGCACCAAATTCAAAACGAGTTTTGGGTTCAAAAATCAAGAGATAAATATTATCTAGAAATGGATAGAAACACAAAACACCATCATGCAAGGGAAAATAAAAGAAGATCAAGAAACAACATCATGGCCTTAAAGGGTGAAGATGGAAACTAGTACACATATAGAAGGGATTTGGAGAATTTATTGACTGGGCATTATGGTAGTCTGCATACTACTTGCTCCCCAGTTAAGAATGATCATATTTTACAATATATTCTACCAACAATCACAGAGGCTGATAATAGTGAGTTAACGCGCATACCTGATGGAGCTAAAATATACAAAGCTTTAAAGGGAATGAAATCTTGGAAAGCCCCGGGACCGGACGGCTTTCCTCGTGGCTTCTTCAAATCGCACTGGGAAATTGTGGGTGGTGATGTAATAAATATGGTTTAACAATTTTTCCGTACATGATACCTGTTAAAGAGTTTAAATGCTACAACACTAGTGGAAACTAGCAGTTTCGCGACCGCTGAAGCAAGTCATTTAACTCGTTTGTATGACTTTCTTTGGCGGTCGAAGAAAGGGTCGCTGTTTGAGCATCTTTTTCAACTGTGACGTGGCTGAGGGGGTCGGGGTTCAACGACCGACATTAACTGTCAAGGTGTTATGACTGACCCTGGACGGTCCTTGATATACATTTTAATATATAAAAAAAAGGCTCAGATTGCCTGACTGAATCTGTCTGGCCTGACTGACAACCAAATTAAACCCAAATGACAACCAAATGAAAGTCAAATTGGAACCAAATTATACTCAAATGAGAATCAGATTAAACTCAATTGAAAACCAAATTACATTCATTGATTCATGTTCAAATTACAAACAAACAAAAAAAGGATTCAAATTACAACAAATAAAAGGTTCAGAGAAATACAACAATAAAAGTAACTAAGTTCTAAGATTCAGTTGTAAAATGATAGATTAATAATGGTGTACCTGCACTGAAAAAATAAGTTCCCCATCAGAGGTCATAATACTCAACTGAAAAATTCAGATAACTCTTATCTTATCATTAATCAACTAATAATCTGAAACATCAAAGAAACACATACCCTGATAGTGAGATAATATTCATGTGTAGCAGCCTTGTTAAAGCAGGAGACCAATAACTACAAACAAAAAATCAATAGATCATTTTCCAGTTCACAAACAAATGTCAAAACCTTCATTCTGCACCAACAGTTTTGATCAAATAGTGCACTAACATAAGAAATAACCCGACGACGTCTTGAGACACTAAAAACTTAAGGTCCTTAACAACCAAGAAGCTGAAATATGATGGCAGCACAACATACAATATAACACACAGGATGTCAGACATTCAAATTTATATCAGTTCACCAAATTAAACCAATTATTGCAAAGTATAATAAGGTATGATATGCAAAGTACTGAACAGCTCAAATGCTTACTACCTTACAGATGCAATTTTCGTGAAAAAAACACCACATAACAGCTGTTTAACACCTAACACAGCTCAGGAGTCGGTTAACACTAAGGAGATGTAACTGAGATGACGACAAGTCAGTTTTTGCAGGTTTAATGTTCAAGAGCTGGTAACTGAATTCCAAAAACTGTAACTAACCCAAATGTTGAGTTAAAGCAACAAGTAATTAACATAGAAACAACACACAACACTTATAAACAGAATCCTAGTTCCTGATGCTGGATTGAGCATCTCTTTTCTGATGAAAACTGTGAGCTGTAGTCAACTAGCAGAATCAGTCCTTCCACTATAATCAGTTCTATAACATGTATTAATCAGGAATGTCTAGCACAATCAAAAAGTTCAGCAGTGTAAAGATGGTTATTTGCAGATGTTAGTGAACTGCTAAACTGGGAAGCACAATAGAAGATTTACTTTTCCAAACAGAATACAAGACTAATCTTATTTTGCTAAGACAATGATGATGGTATGAAAATGCAGGTGAACAAAATAATAGAAGTTAAAAGAAAAACTACATCTACTTTTATTTAACAAATTATATAAAAGATTGAGCTAAAATCAACAAAGTAATGAAGAAACTTCAGCAAAGTAATGAAGAGAATTGTGAATATACATACCTCGACAAAACATTATGATTCCATATATTTCACGATCCACATTCAGGTAGTTCCCTGACAGCATAAAAATTTGAATAAATGCTCAAATCTCAATGTACATAAACAATGTAAAAAAAAAAATCAAACTATATAAGTACCGAATATCAATTTTTTACCTGAAAATCTTCATCCAAATACTCATCATTTAACGGAGCATCTTCATTCCAAAACTCATCTTCTCCAAAAGTTGCCAAAATTGACAGAGCTTCACTTGCGGCTCCAGTGAAGACAAATGGATCTTCTAAAGCGTTCTTGTTAGGGTCTGAGCTTATTGGAGACTCCAAAACCAAATTCCAATGCTTCCTTGTCACATCTCGGCAGTAAAAGACTTTCCTAGCTTGAGAAGCATAGATGATTGGCTCGTCGACCTCTCTTGAGTTGTTCATAAACTTCCTAAAGTTGACAAACCTTAACTTTGTATCTGCATCGACGTATGATCCGTTTACTTTGTCTGCCATTCGCACCCAATCACAGTTGAAAACAACTTCTGTAAACATTCCATAGTCCACTTCAAATATGTCTTGCAGAATGCCATAGTAGGTAGTATCATCATCAACCAGGTTTGTATCTCTAGCACTTGCTCTGAAGCTGGTAGAAGCATTCATGGTAACTCCACTGTTTTGTGTAACTAAGTGTTTTTCAGCTTCGGCTGTATAAAAAAGATAGCCATTAACAAAATATGCATTGTACGAAACTGCCGAGAAGGAAGGACCAATTGCCAGCCTACGAAAATCTGTCATGGTAGTGCCTTCAAGTTCTTCAAGTTGGTCTTGTAGCCACGGAACGTAGTCTAAAGGCTTCATCCTTCCCGCACAAGTTTGGTTAAAATTATTAACATATGTATCGTATTTCCTGTCAAAAGAAAATAAAGAAAACGACAAGTGAGAAGGTTACTTTTCCTTCAAGTTCCTCAAGTTGGTCCTGTAGCCATTGAAATAGAAATCAACTTAGGATTTACTTACGCTTCCCATTCAGTATTTTCATCTGAATGTCTCAATATCCACAAACGGATTTGTTCATACTGTAAATTGGTTAGTGAACATGGTTTTCCTTGCGAATCAACTGGGTATGGACCTTCGTAAGCATCACTGGGCATTTCTATCTTTCCACAACACTTAAAAGACTTTCGATTCACCTCGGGAAGAATCTCTGCACAATGGCGCGCTCCTTCATTGACAGAATATTGTTTTGTAATAGACCCTTCTATATAATTTTTGTTGCGACCAAGAACCTTGTAGTGCCTCATCATCCTGCACATGTAATCAGTTAACGTAATCAGTTAACAAATATTTGTAAGCTTACTGAGTTCATAAAATAATAAACCAAAAGGATGCTAATGACTAAAGGATTGTACCTCTCGAAAGGGTACATCCACCTAAATTGAACATGCCCCAATTAATGTGCCTCTTCCGCCAAGTGTACAACAACATGAGTCATACTAACAAAAAATGCAGGTGGGAAGTACATTTCAAACACGCATATCGACTCTACAACATGATCATGCATTATACGAAGCTCAGCACGATCAATAACCTTAGAGGTTAGGACTTTGAAAAATAACGATAAGTTTCTAACTGCCTCACGCAATGTCTTATGCTTCTTGAAACAATGCATCATAAAAATAGGCATTAAACCTTGCATAAGAAAGTGATAATCATACGACTTAAGACCCTTCAATTGGAACTCTTTCATGAATACTCTTTTCTTCCAATTACTGCTGTAACCAATGGGAACTTTAAGTGTTTTACAAGTTTTACAGACAACTTCCCTTTCTTTCTTGGACATCCAATAAGGTGCGGGAGGGAGTATCTCTTTTCCATTCCTTTCCTTCAACCAAAAGCTAGGCTTTAACTTTAGCAGCTTCAAATCTCTGCGTGTTGGATCCCCATCCTTGGACTTATCTTTATGGCACATAAATGTTCCAAACAAATTCTCTGCAAAATTCTTTTCCACATGCATGACATCCACATTGTGCCGGATTTGTAGAAACTAATAAGATTGATGAAGTTAGAATGACAAAGAACAAAACTTATTAAACTAAAGTAACTGCAAGATATAATAGGTCAATCTAAACTTACCTTCCAATATGGGAGACAAAATAAGATTGACCTCTTCGACCAAGGAGAGTCAATTGTTGGCCACTTTACCAACTTTCCAAATGCTTTATCAGCAGTTGCTGTCTTGTTGAACAATTCAATGCCACTCAAACGTCTTGGTGCAACCCTGAGATCATTTGATCCATTGAATTGAGATGTTTTCCGTCTATAAGGGTAAGACCGATCTCTTAAAAACCTTCTATGACCCATATAAGAAAACTTTGAACCACATTTAAGCCACCTTGCCTCTGTATTTTCTCCACACACAGGACAACCATACCTTCCAGAAGTTCGCAAACCAGAAACATGGGCATACGCAGGGAAGTCATGTATACACCACAACAACATCGCTTTCATTGTAAAGTAAGTCTTCATATGAGCATCGTAAGTTACCTTTCCGAGTGACCATAACTCATTTAACTCGTCGATCAATGGCTGCAAATAAACATCAATGTTATGGTTGGGACCAAGTGGACCAGGAATTAGCAGTGTTAACATTGTGAAATCTTTTGCCGTGCATTCAGATGGTGGAAGGTTATAACAAACAAGTATAACATGCCAAGTACTATGTGTGCTCATCATTCCAAAAGGATAAAAACCATCCGTCGCTAGTCCTAGACACACGTTTCTCTTTTCTGAAGAAAACTCAGGCCACTTCATATCAATAGACTTCCATTGTGCAGAATCCACCGGATGTCTCATGTGTGTAGCACTTTCTTCAACTTTAGCATACCACGTCATCAACTCAGAAATCCACGCTGTGCCATACATACGTTGCAACCTTTCCATGACTGGAAAATACCTTAATTTCTTCACTGGAATCTTTCTAGCAGTTGGACTACTCCCTTCTGGTGGTTTTTTCCATCTACTTTCACCACATTTAGGACATTTATCTTCATTAGCATAATCCTTGCGATAGAGAATACAATCGTTAATACAAGCATGAATAATTTGCACAGGCAATTCAAATGGTTTAATCATATTCTTAGCTTTACTACAAGTAGATGGTAACGTATTTCCAACCGGTAGAATTGTTTTCATATATCCCAATAACTCAGTCATGAAAACATCAGAACATTGATACCTAGCTTGCATATTGAGCAACTCAACTGTTGTTGACAGTTTTGTATGTTCTTTGTCACATCCAGGAAATAAGGGTAAGATTTGCATCCTCCAACCTCTTCATGCAATTGACAGTAGCCCTATCTTGAACATTACCTCCAGAACCATCTTCAACAGCAGCACTTGGCAGGTCATCAAAATCATTAAGGAATTCTTCAGGGTTATCAAGACCAGCTACATGTCCCAGTGAATCATTGAACAAGTCATATATTCTTGAATGAGATGCAGCATCATAATTCGCAACATTATTTGCAGGTAATGTGCGAGCATTAAAATTATTCACCCCAGGTTGCTCTCCATGATGAATCCATGCACGGTATGACACATCGAACCCATGATCTAGGATATGCCCATGTACAAAATCCAGAGATTTTGGTAAACTACCAAAGTTCTTACACTTCATGCAAGGACATCTAAATTCTTTGATACCTTCGCCAAGACTCTCTTTTGTAAATTGGATGAAAGATTCGACACCTATAATCCATCTAGGTGAACCCTTGGGTGCGGTCATCCATTATTTATTTGGAGTAGTTACATGATGCTGAGACATCTGCAAAACAAAGAAAATACGTATATAAATCAGAACCCAGAATTCAGATGAAACTACATTAAAGTACAATGATCTACACTACAGAATGTGTAGTACCAGAATATCGCCACAACGATATTCTCGTGGTAAGAACAACACTTTCACGAGAAGGTCAAAATTCCTATAAGTATAAATGACATTGTTCACGAGAGTGTCGTAAGGATTCTTCAGCAACATTTGGCGAGCGTCACAGGGAAGGTTCATAATAGCTGACGATTGAAGAGACATGTTATGAGAGTGATTGTTTCACGAGGATTAAAAAAGTTGGCGAACATTAACATTGCAAATACCACGATGAGATCACTAAATAGATCCGAAAGAAGGGGAAAACTTAGTTGTCACCCAGTATGTAATTTCCTATATAAAGGGTTCAAGTAAGTCCAGAAAGGATGATGTATTTTTTAGAGTTGAGAAAATCTTGAGGAGAGAGAAACTCCAGAAAAGAAAGTTGTAATTCTGAGTTTGAGTATTTCCTGTAAACATTTCTGAGATCTAAATAATAAAAGTGTAGTTTAATTCTTCAATCTTCAACTAGTTTCACTTAGATTTCTATAGGATCTTAATAGGGGTGTAGTGTGGGAATTCCTGCTACTACATTTTGGCGCCGACTAAGGGGATTCAAGATCCAAAATCTCTAATTACAATTTGAAGATTTGGAGAAATTGAAGAAATGGCTGGAAGAAGGAGAAGAAATATATCAGAACCACCAACAATAGTGAGAAGAAGTAAAAGACTTGCAGGTGAAGAAACAAGTGTATTAGGAGAATCTTCAAGGATGAGAACTAGGAGGAATAGAACAAGGAATGAAAGGGAAAATCCAATTCAATAACCAAACCAATCAACATCGGTACAAAATGGAAGAATGGATTATGATAGAGTAAGTGTGCATACCTGGAGATCGGATTTAATGGGAGAAGAAACAAATCGACAATTAAGAGAAGAAAGTGGAGTAGGAAGAAATCAGGAGGTAGAAGAAGGGTCGATTCATCAAGATGAAGATGAAACAGCAGAGGAATTAGAGCAAAGAATACAGGAAGAAAGAAGGTTAGAGGCGGTGGAACGTGCAAATTTAACAAGATAAAATCATGAGTTGAGAATGGAGAATTTAAGGTTACAAAGAAGAAGATCAAGAAGTACTACTAGATCAAGTTCAAGATCATTTAGAGAAATACCAAGGCGAAACTATCCCATAAGAAATGATGGAGAAAATGTACAAGAAGAAACTGAAAATCCAAATAGAGGACAACGTCAGGGAGAAGAGAGAGTAAATAATGAAGATGGTGAAGAAAATCGCGAAGAAGGTAGAAGAGTATTACATGGACGAGAGCACGTCAGAAATCAAAGAATTATTGAGAATGAAATTGAGAGACATTATGCTGAACAGGCACGCCTAGCTTGCGAGAGAGAAAGGCTGAGGGCAGAAATGGAAGAACAAGAGTTTCAAGAAGCAATAAGGCAAAACAATCATGATAATCGAGAAAGAAGACGTACACAAAATCGCGAAAATGGCAATGTTCAGAAAGAGTATGACAGAATACAGAGAAGGATAGAAAGACAACAAAGAGAATTGGCGAGAAATGAAGAAGTTGGTGGAGAAGAAATTAGAAGACAAAATCAATTGCGAATTTCGGATAGAAATGAAGAGGAAAATCGCAGGGGAAGAGAAAGTGCGTTAAAAAGACCAATAGAACAAAGCCCAACTGCAAATGAGCAAATTTTGAGGGAATTAGTAGAAATGAGAGGAATGATGAATAATAGAAGAGAAGGTGGAAGAAGGCAACTTGATGAAGCAATCGAAGAAGCAGCTAGAACTCCCTTTACACAGGAAGTACAACTAATAGGAATTCCTCCAAAATGCAACTTTCCAGCACTAAACAGTATTTTCGACGGGACTACTTGTGCTATTC
Organism: Papaver bracteatum; assembly: GCA_023529315.1. Lineage (NCBI taxonomy): Eukaryota > Viridiplantae > Streptophyta > Magnoliopsida > Ranunculales > Papaveraceae > Papaver > Papaver bracteatum. Next base: position 2,980,924 of record JAJJWX010001114.1, read on the forward strand.
AACATGTTAAAGCTTATGTTAGGTGTATGCTGCAGTGGGAGAATCATGATGCTGTTTTATGCAAGTACTTTGCATCCGTTTGATTCATGCAGGCGCTAAAATGGTTTGAAGGATTGCCGAAAAATACTATTACCTCTTTTGATCACTTACAAGCTACATTTTTGGGTGCATACATAAGCAAAAACTCTTCACGACCAGGTATCAAAGATGTATTTGGATTAAAACAGAGAATTGGCGAGAGTCTAAAACATCTAACCATAAGATGGAAGACAATGTGTAATGAGATGGCGGGAAGAGTAGATGAGAGATATCTTATTTTATCCTTCATTAATGCAATGTTTGCGACCAATTTGCTCTACATACAAATTTTCAGAATCAAAAACACCATCACAATGACTGAACTAAGAGAACTACAAGAAGAGTACATTGCTTTGGAAGAAAAACAAAACGAAATGGAGTCATACCCAATTGCAAACACCAGTTCTGTAGTGGCTAATGGAAGTTTGCTTCCCAAAATGATTAATAATGTGGCGAGCACCTCGCAAGTTCAAGCAGATAAAGTGGCGAATAATGACAAACAAAAGCTAGTGGCTATGGGAAGTCGTGATCAAGAGGAATTTGAAATAGAGAAGAATTATTACAATCGTGGAGGAAATAGTCAAATCCAAAGGCTTGACCAACCCCAAGAAACTTATGGAGGAAAAAAGCAAAATAATTTCAGAAATCAGGGGAGCATGAGAACCATATGGGAGGAGATTAAGATGCCACCCTTGAATGCTAGTGTAGAAAAAATATGGGAAGCTATCATTTTAATGGAAAATATACCCTCGCCATGGAACATGGGGAAGGAACCACATCCTAACACTCGTAATCAAGAATTCTATCCTTATCATCATTTTCATGGGCATTCGATAAATAATTGCAGAAATGTAAAAAGAATAATCTTAAGAATGATCGATCAGGGGAAGCTAAATCATTTTCTAAAAGGGAATCAACAATTGCCACCACCACCAGACGATCGCAGAATGACTAATGTAAAAGGAGCAGAAACTTTTGTTATAGAAGTTGGAACTAAAGCAAAGAATTTATTTTGTAATTATATTGTGCATTCTTTCAGAACCATCGAAGATTTCCACGATAATGTCTTAAGTAGAGTCTTCGCCAGAGATATGGATGGAAAAGAAATAATGAATATAGCGAGAATCTCGCCATTAGAAGAGTGGCGAAACAAGTCCTTTCTTTTACAAAGACAAGAAGTACAGAGCCTGGCGAGCTGCATGATAACCCATTGGTGGTAAGGTTGGAAATAAAACCGAACAAGCAGAAGAAGAAGAAGAAGAAAGTAAAGAAAACAATAACGAAATGGAAGAGTCTTGGGCCATTGATAGAATCCTAATTGATACTGGTAGTTCCGTAGATATCCTGTTCTACCACACCTACAGAACCATGGGTGGGAAAGATGAAGATTTGATACCATCGACATACAAAATCTATGGTTTTAATGGAACTGCCAACAAGCCTAAATGGGAGATCACAATGAGAATTCCGTTAAGAGGAATGATTTCCAAGATTTTATTCTGTGTTTTCGATATTGAATCACCATATAACGCCTTGATTGGTCGACCTTGGTTACACAGGATATTGGGTGTTGCATCTACCTTTCATCAGTGCATTAAATTCCCTCATCCAAATGGTGTTGGAGTAATTAAAGGAGATTGGGGAAAAAGTAAGAAATGTTATGAGATAGATATCAAGTCTTGTGAGGAAAGAGCAGGGAAGAACAACAATTGGAAATACAGAATTAAGCAACAACATAGAAGTGACAAATTAATGGTTGATTCAATAGAAAAGCATGAAGAAGTAATTAACGAGTCCCTCGCAGATATCAAGCAAACAATAAAACGCAGCAAAGGTACAGGTATAAAAAGCATAAAAGGAGGAAATGACAAGCAACTTGCGAGAAAACACTAAGTAAAAGAACAAATGATAAGGAAGATGAGAAGAATGAAGTGATAGAAAGATGAAATATGACGAGCAGATCGCTAGAAATGGAAAGGTAAAGTTGTTTTTTCTGTTTGAGTGAAGAAAATGAAATTGAAAAGTTAAAAAAAAAAAAAAAAAAAAAAATTATTGAGATTTGAAATTCGCAAGAAATTTTAAGAAACGCGAATATAATTTCGCAGAGATTAAGATAACGGGACAAACCTTTATGGCGTGCACCTTAGTTCGCGAATACAATTTCGTAAGAGGAAAATGTAAGACCTACACGCACGTCATAAAGGGGGTATCTCTTTATATGATTCAGGGATAAGGTTATACCGCTACTGGAACCTGAGTCATACAGATGTAGGGGTTAAAGAAAACCTATCCGAGAGAGAGATCTTGGATTTCCAGCTTTATAAGGTTATACCCTGGTTGGACGACTGAGAGTCTCTTCCAAGAAGTGCAGAGTATGATCAAGGCGCCGAGGTACATGGTTTAGCCAAGGATGCACGGGACGGACGAACCTACCCTGGCCATCTTTGGTAAGTCTTGGCTACAATGCACTTGGCCTGAAGAAAACCCCACCTAGGGTGCAGTCTTGTAACTATAATCCATATAGGCATAAAGGACAAGAGGCTGCGAAAACAACTGGTTGTTGGTAAATCTGGATGGGAGGAGCTAGTCTTGTATGGCCGATGTGCCCTCCTTGAAGGGAAACCAGGGGGGAGATAAGGGCGGCACCCTCCATTAGGGAGATGATAAGTGTCTTAAGACGGCAATGTCATGGGGCTCTAAGATCGCAAGATCATTTAGGCCTGTCATATTGTCGCGTAAATTATACAGAGGCAAAAATCCATAAGAGAAAAAAGTTAAGATGAGGTCAAGGGGTTTTTACATGCAAATGTGAAGACGTCCTGCGATTTCATCGCAAGACGGCAATGTCACGAGGCTTTGTTTTCGCGAGAAAACTTAGGCTCGTCATATTGTCGCAATACAATAAAGAAATGCAGATAAGACAAGGTCAATGGGTCAATACATGAAAATGTAAAGACGTCCTGCGATCTTGTCGCGGAGAGAATACTATGGCAAAGTAAGACCTTTAAGTAGGAAGGCATGATAAGACCATAAGATCGCAAAAATATCAAGGTTTACGACAATATCGCAGAAATTATGAAATTCGCCAAAATATTCGTTTATTAACTTTCTCATATTGCAGATGAATAATAGAGGCAAGTATGGGAATGAATAGAATAGTGAAGATTATTATTCATCACCATATGAGAAATTTATATGGATATTAAGGCACAGATAATTAGCAGATGCAAACTATATTGACCAAGTTATATTGCAAAAAAAGAGGTTGTTCTTTCATTCATACAGATAAGGGGGCAAAGAAATTTACATATTAAATTGAAGAAAGTTGCAGCAAATTGAAGAAACTCGCGATTAATTACATCAAAGAAAGAAGTTAGACAGATACATTGTTTCACTTATCAACATTGTTATCTTTATCAGATTCTTCTTCTTCACCAGATTTCTCTTCTTCATTATCTTTGTTGGGTTCTTCATCATCGCCAAAATTTGTTTCTTCGTCATTATTCTCTTCTTTACCTTCGTCAAGATCTTCATCAGTATCAGAGACATCAAGATCTTGAACCACTGATGGTATTGCATTTGCAAGATCAGGATACAAATAATGAGGAATTCCATGATCATCACAAACCTGCCTAGTAGTATTATTACGAGTAATGAGGAGGGATCTGTTAAAATTTGCAGAAGTAATCCCAAATTGAGCTTTTAATCGCGAGTATTTATTGTTGCGAGCAGTAAGATCGTTCGCGAGTTGATGATTAATATCTTCTAGTTCTCTCATCCTTACACGGCATATGTCTTCAGAATCTGCGAGAATAAGGCATCGATAAGATAGAAGTTATAAGAAAGAATAATAAAAAGCAAAAGGTTAATAGAGTAGAGTGGTTAATAACCTTCTTTTTCAGAAATCAAGTCCCTAATTAAGGCTGATTGATCAGCATGGAGGCTAACGTCTATACCTAAATTATTCCTAGCATTATCAAGAACCTGTGCTTCCCAAGAAAACTCATCATCGCTAGTAATAAGAAGGCGAGAACGAACTTGAGTTTCTCTTGCAAGAAGATTTTTATTCTCGCAGATAAGCCTATCTATTTCCTTTTGAAATTCGAGAAGAATTTTGTGGAAGTCTGCTAGAGCTTCGCTGCCATTTCTAATTGCCTGATCTTTCTCATCAACAAGATCACTATTTCTATCTCTTAGTCCATTGATGATAAAGACGTTTAAATTTATTAGATAATCCTAAATTATGTCTATGTTCAATAGTCAGGAGATTAAACTTGAATCTAAGCTCCTCTACAGAGAGAGATCTAATTTTTTCGTCAGCAAAATTACTTAAGGAGTTATTAAGGCGAGCAAGAAGAGTATTATCATCTACAGGTTCGGGAAAGGTTTGAAGGAACGTAGCTTCGTCAGTTAGACCATAAACATCTGCAAAAATGATTGCTTGGATAAGCTATATAAAAGGAAAATAAAAAATCTAAAAGAAAGAAAAAGTAAATCATACCATAAAGTTGTTTGTTGGCATTGTTAAGATCCAAAATCTTCTGTTTATCAACTGAAGCTTCAGTTTCCAACAGCTTATTTTTCTCGCGAAGCTCAGCAATTTCAGCTTCTAATCTCTCTTTATCTTGGCGAAGGTTAACAACCTTTTTCTTAAATGAATCACATTTGTTATCTAAATCAGAAGAAGCAGCAAAAGAAGCTCTCCCAACCTGCAACAGAGTTTTATAAGTACAAAAAAAATTGATGAGAGAAATCTGGCGATTTAAGAAACAATTAAGAAAACATACCAGAATACCAAGTGCATTTAAGAAGCTTGGAGTTAGAGTTCCAGAAATTCCACGAAGAGAATTATTATCAGATAAGATTGGAGCATCACACACTTTGACGAGCGCTTGAGCTAGCCCATTAAGAGTCTCATCGCCATATTCATTCGCAGTTCCACGAGAAAAATCGCCAAAAAGCATGGAAAGTTGGGTCATGGAAGAATCAGAGGAAAAATAATTTTTCACAGAAGGAACTTCTCTAATATCGTCAAATTCTTCGATAAATTCATCATTAGATTTATTACTAACGATTGAATCCAATTGGGTATGTTGAGAAGAAGAATGCTGAGTTTTATTCTTCTTCAAAGGAGGATCGCTGGGTTCTTTATCACGAGGGGCAGAGCATCTTCCTTTACTTGAAACAGTAAATTTCCCTCTACGATTAGTTGAAGGTTTCTCCTTGGGTTTTGGCTCTAAAGGTGGAAATTCTTCAATTACCTACAAACACATATAAATATAAGAAATAGGGGCAACAATATATTGTTAATTAATAAAGGAATATTTCTTACTTCATCTGTGAAAGATCTAAGAGCTAGAAGAGTGCTGGGTTTCCTATATTTCTGGTAATTAAGCTTCATTTTGGCAACCTGCAAGATAACAGAAAAGTTAGCGAGAGTGTGAAGGAATAAATAATAATAGCATAATAAGATGAGAGAATATACATAGGAAGACCTATCAGGCCAGTTGAAAGTCCATGGTTCATAGTGAGAGAGATTCGCAGGAAGTTGGAGAGAACCGGATATATAAGGACCTTTAAGGCATAAGGGAAAAATAAACCACTTATCGTCATTAGAATGACGAGGGCCATCATTTGTATTGGTATGAAAATCAATGTATTGCATAAGAGCATTTTCACCAGCGACCTTCTTTTTATGCAAATGGACACCCCAATAGGTACTATCCCTTACCATGGGGAGTAACTGGTAATTTCGAAAGAAGTTATCTACAGTATACTTTGCAGGGATAATCGGAATATGTTTATATTTAAGACTTTTATGTTCTTCGGAATATTGGGATCCTTTGCCAAGACCACGAGAGGCATATTCCAGTAATAATCTAATACAATCCCCGCCAAGTTGATACACCGCTCGTGAAAATCTCTCATCAGAAATTATTTGGTAAAAGAGTGGAAGTTCAGGGTTGTAGAGAGGAAGTGGAAGACCAGCTTCAAGTTGGCCTAACGAAACTATAATTTTTTCACGAGAACACTGGAAGTTAGAAAATAATTCAAGAGAAAGAACAGATTTGGGACTTTGATCTGGAATTAAAGATAAGTCAAATCCTTGATTTTTAAGTTTTTCTTGCATCAAATTGAAAGCAATAAGATTTTTAGCACCTGCAACAACCATTTTGAGAGAATGGGAATGAAAGGAGATTGAAAAAATGGCGAAAGATAGTAGATGTGCAATTTGCGGGAAAGCAATGAAATTTGCAGAGAAGAAGAAGGAAAGAGAATGAGAAGAAAGAAAAAGAGAAGAATAAGAGAAGGTATTTATAGCATAAGAAGTTTCTCGAGAAAATAAATATAGTTAATACAATGAAAGGACATGAATGGTCAAATTACAGCGGTTTAAGATGACGTGTCGAAAAATATATGGGTGATAAAATTATATGAAAACAGCTATTGAAAGGTTTAGAGACGTGTCAGAATAAAGATGGAGGTGAAAAGATAGGAGATTACGGCAATTTATTCTCACGATCTTCTCTTCTTCGCAGAAAAGACATGAGAAGAGGCAAGATGTAGTACCAGAATATCGCCACAACGATATTATCGTGGTAAGAACAACGCTTTCACGAGAAGGTCAAAATTCCTATAAGTATAAATGACATTTTTCACGAGAGTGTCGTAAGGATTCTTCAGCAACATTTGGCGAGCGTCACAGGGAAGGTTCATAATAGCTGACGATTGAAGAGACATGTTATGAGAGTGATTGTTTCACGAGGATTAAAAAAGTTTGCGAACATTAACATTGCAAATACCACGATGAGATCACTAAATAAATCCGAAAGAAGGGGAAAACTTAGCTGTCACCCACTATGTAATTTCCTATATAAAGGGTTCAAGTAAGTCCAGAAAGGATGATGTATTTTTTAGAGTTGAGAAAATCTTGAGGAGAGAGAAACTCCAGAAAAGAAAGTTGTAATTTTGAGTTTGAATATTTCCTGTAAACATTTCTGAGATCTAAATAATAAAAGTGTCGTTTAATTCTTCATTCTTCAACTAGTTTCACTTAGATTTCTATAGGATCTTAATAGGGGTGTAGTGTGGGAAATCCTGCTACTACAGAATGGATGAAGATATCATCAAAGAATAACAAGGGTTAAGAATGCTTACACCCCCTCACGCAATGGCCAAACCTCTGCCCTAATGCTTGGATCAACACCCTGCACCGACAACTACAAGTGAGAACTTATAGCAATAAATATGAATAACATAAGGGTCTGCATCAAGGAAGCTTATAACATAAGGGTATGCATCAATGAAGCTTAAAATAATGAAGTCTATACGAAATGACTCACACCACTCCAAAATTTAATTATTGTGTAGCCTGTACATGTATAGCTGCAGTATCGAGTGGTTGTGTCCATAACAGCATGCTATAGAGAGCAAAAGCTGGAATTTGTAGAGGAATAAAGTATTTCAAAAGTGTACTGACCGTTTAAAACACTATTAGCAAACTACCGGTCAGTATGCTCTACATAGAAATGATATCCAACCGATTATGTACGACTTGTCTGGTGGTCCAGCATGCAAGAAATTTTCATTTCTTAATGGATGCAATCAACATTTTTATTCAAAAAATATAATAAACTCAAAGAGTTACCGGAAAACTTTAAGTAATGCAATGTTAAAAAAGCAAAGCAGCATATGGAAGAAGTGAAATAACTCAATTACAACCGCTAGTCATCTAAATTGGACTAAGAAAGAATTATAATAACTGAGTAATTAACAATGAACAACAAAACCCCAAAATTCACATACAAATCTATGATAACAGAGTAATAAAATCCTACAACAAGTTACTACTCATCAAATTCATCACTTACTTGCTTATTTTGACCTAAAGCAGTTAGAAAATTGGAACCCTAACTTTTCAAATGAAGTTCAAATCAATTAGGCCAGACCCAAACAAATTTTGACTAAGAATGAATTTTTAACCGTGATAGCTTGTTGAGATGGATATTTGAGTTCTGAAATCAAATCATCGTTCCTTTACTTCATAAATCCTTCTAACAAATTTGTCGCAGAACTAAAACCCTGACTAGTAATTATAATGCAAAATTAATTGATACCCATTGTGAACATGAACTGTTTGAAGCTAGTTGCCTAGGTCATTTTGTGTAGTCACGACTGACTTAACCTGAAACCTCATCTGTGATAGGTTGTGAAACCTGAAATAGTCCTCATATGATCTATAAATCATTACATTAACAAGCTTCCTAGCTACCAATATCTGATACCACAACATTAGGTACATGTGGAACCATAGAAAATATATCTCTAAGCAGATCAATCAGTTTGTTGTTAGTCCTCAAATTTCCTAAATCTTATGATTTTTATCTGAAAACCTCGATCAAATTCGATAATCATGAAGCTAGCCAAAGCAATATCAAATTCTATTGATAACAATCAAATACAGAACTGAACAGTTCCAAAACCCCAAATTTAACATCATATTCATAACATAAATCAGTCAAAACTCAAATCCTAGGGTATACTAACCAAAACTTTCCAACTGGAATTCAAATTGGGCAAAACCCAGACAAATTTTAACTTAGAATTAAGAATTTACCTTACAAAATTGTTGATCTGTTGAGTTCTGAAATCAGATCAATGTTTCTTCACTTCATAAAATCCTCTCAAGTTTGTCGCGTAATAAAGACCCTGACTACCTCATAATTTGTTGTGAATTACAATGTTGCATATCAATTCGATGATACAATTTTCTGATGATATTTGATATTGTCTGAGAAAGTTTTGCAGAATGAGAAAATAATGAGAGAGAGAGAGGGAGTAAGGAAAGAAAGAAAAGAGATAAGTTAGAGAATAATAGAGATCGAGATCGAGATTTGCTTTGCTTTTTTTCTAGATAAGAAGTTTGTGGCCTAAAACGAGTCAGATCTATAACTGACTAAGCTGAATTGGCTGAATCACTTTTCAGCTGCTTCATGGCAAGGAGATTGTGTATCTTCCAATTATCTGCCATTTCTATGAATTTGGATTATAAGTACACATCTGAAGTTTGTGCATCCAATTATATTATGTTTGTGATTGAAGCAATGCAAAGAATGTTTTGTAGAAGACTGAAAAATGAAATTGAAAGCTTTGATAAAACTGAACAAGATTGATACTAATATATTCATTAGATAAAAGCAGGGCTCTTAAACCTGCTGAAGCTACATATCCATAGAAGTTGCAAGACACTTCTTTACATGTTTTGAATTTCTTCATCATCACAAAAAAAGAGAAGAGACTCAAAACCATACAAACTTGCAATTCTAACTGATACCTAGTTACATATACTGCCGAGTACGTTGCAAGACGCTTCTTTACATGTTTTGAATTTCTTCTTCATCACAAAAAAAAAAGAGACTCAAAACCATACAAACTTGCAATTCTAACCCATACATAGTTACATATACTGCCGAGTACGTTGCAAGACGCTTCTTTACATGTTTTGAATTTCTTCTTCATCACAAAAAAAAAGAGAAGAGACTCAAAACGATACAAACTTGCAAGTCTAACCCATACCTAGTTACATATACTTCCGAGTACGTAATATATATCCAAAAAACTTACATGTATACCATGTATATATATACCCAAAAAAAGTCCCAAACCTCCACATAAAACCAGAAATCCAAATCCATTAAACGCCAGCACCACCTGCGACAACTGGGAAAACAAACTGTTGTGGCCACATAACCTTGTCACCTATGGAAACATCTCTAAAAGTTCCATCACCTTCATAGAGATTCTCAGAAGGTAAACAGACTTCATCAATTAGGACCAAATGACATTCATCATCTATTGGAGGCCTATTGGTAAATATATAGCCTCTCGCAATGTGACTCTCTTTCTCATGTTCTTCAGAATTACTTGCTGAGATCCAGCTGGTTCACAACCACTACCATTCATACCTTGCAGAAGATATAAGCACACCCAAATAAGCAACAAGGTTTTACTGGTGTACATAAAATGATGGTTTATGAAAATAGAAACAACACCATGTATACATAACACACTCTTGAATCCAAACTAATATCAATAATCAACACATCTATTATGGCTAATATAACTGATCAAAAGTAAATGAATACAAATATGTAAGTATATATGTGTTATCCTTGTCCAATCTCATCTAACTGTATAACATACTTCAAATTATTTTTAAACAACCATATCCACCAAGTTATTCATCTAATCGCTCCCTAACATACAAATAAGAATTAAGCAAAATGACCACTACCTACTGAGATTTTAAGTAAAAATGAATATTTCCTTTTGCTAGACAATTTTTTTAGAACAATGTTTATGAGTTGCAAACTAAAATACTAGTTATAGAATGTTATTACCTGAGCATTAGAATTACTGGGGGTTAGGATTGCAACTTAAACCAGCCATTAGTGTCTCAACAGTTTCTTCGAGAGTACGGATACGATCTTCTACATCTCTAGTCTTCAGCACTTGTTGTCTTAATTGCTCCCTAGGAAGTGTGGAAGCAAGCAGTTCAGTCTTTGATATCCCACCTCCTATTCCTCGAACACATCCCCTATCATCAACTCCAAACACCTATTAAGAAGTAAACAAAAAATTTTATCTATAACTAACAACATTTTTTTGCAAACAACAATACAAATTAATGTGCATCCACCTTGGCAACTGCATCTCTGTCCAAGTGGGTTTCCTCTCTATACTGCTCGGTTTCATGCAACTCTCTTACATGTGCCTGCAATGTACATCAGATTATATGTATAAGTGGAAATCATAACTACAAGGAAAACCAACAAAGAAAATATATGTTAGTCAATATAAATCCAACAAAGAATACTGGACTTACGAGATATTGTCTGCATTTTACTTCGTAACAATCAGGATCCATTACATCAAGTGCTTCTTGAGGGAGTTCTTGGTAAACATGTGTTGCCAAGTATACAACAATTCTTGACACACTGCCAGTTGGACTTTGTTGTTCCATAATATGACGACGACGTGCAATGCCATCTCTTCCAGTAGTATGCAAAACCTTGAGTAGCTTCCTTGATTCCTTACATATCTCCCTTAGTTTCTGATCTTCTTCTGAATCATGAAGTTTCACAAATTTCACCCAATCCTCACTCTTCACACCTTGTGGTCTATTGTTCATTCTTTCAGCAACAGTAGCAAATTGGTCACACCATTTCCTTAAAATTGTCTTTCTGTTCTTCCATGACTTATTTGCCATCCTCAACGCCTTACACTTGATAATTTCAGGTACCTTGTACTCATTATTGATGGCTCTCCAGATTTCTTCCTTGAGACCACATGGTACAGACCTCCAATCCTCAATACATAGTGGGACAATATTCCTGGCTATTGTTCCAACTCTTGTAGCATATTTCTTAGAACCATCCTCTATTGGTTGTCCCATAGCATTGAATTGAATAACCAAACGGTGATCATCTTCAGAAAACAAAACAAATGGAAGGTCAATTGGTAGCATTATATATATATATATATTTATGACATAAAGGAAATTGAAATACAATGTCGTATGTTACCATTAATCCCGCTTTCCTCTGTATTGTCAGCTTCAATATTTTGTTGATGAAAAGCCGCATGCCATCCATTTCCCTCAGCATGATTCTCATTGCCCTGGATTGGAGAATGATCACCATTTGACGAAGACACGCTATGACTCCATTCACTTGGACTTGCAACAACATGACCACCATCAGTTGATGGAGACCCTTGTGAATTGAGCAAAACCCTCGGCCAGTTACCTACACTTGAGTTAGGGGTAGTACTTGCAGACCTAGTATTTGCAGACCGGGAACGGCTACTTTCAGGATGTCTCGGAATAGTTACCTGAAAAATTATCAATTTCAAAAATTAACCACCAAAATACAGACCTAGCTAGCTTGGAATGAAAAACAACATCATTCTAAATCATAAAGTATACTTGAGAGCATTCAAGTCATTCAACAACATTACAATCTAAAACTTAACTATCCGGAGGAATCATGTTGCCAATAAGATATAAAACTGGTATGTAAAATACATTTAGCACATGCCAAACTATAATGAAACTGGTATTCAAATGACTGGACCGATGGGGCTTAACAAAATTATAATTAGGACATCTAAATATTGATCTCAATAAAGAACTTAAACTTAAATCTTGAGTCTACAATGTGATGGGGTAGTTTTAGGTCTACAAACACTAGACAAACACTACTACAAAGTCACTTTGAAGTGCATAAAATTTCACATGACATCAGTAAAGGCTATATAGAATAGTAGGCATTAACACATGAGTACTATCTAAAACAATATAAGAGAAGCATTAACACATGGGTAACTATACTAAAAGGGTTACAAACCTAAAAAATAATTCTGTTCAAGCAACACAAAACCCAAAACATGATACACAAGCCAAATCAACAACATAACTTAAATAACCCTAATACATGATCCACATACTATATTTAAACTCATAAATTAACCAACTATCAAATCAGCTATACCTGATGAAAAACAGAACTGCAACTTAAGTTGTAACTACCTGAAATCAACCAAGAAAACAACAATTATTAAAACCCCTTGAACAAAATCGACCAGTAAAAGAAAAAGACAACTTAAATCTAAATCCAAATCCCTAACTGTACCTGATGAAGATTTGAACTACAACTGAAAATGGTGATATTTACCTGAAATCAAAAATTAAAACACTAATTGTTAAAACCCCGTGAAGGAAATCGATCATTTATAAGAAAAGAGAGGAAAAAGAAAACTTCAATCAGAAACCCTAACTATACCTTGTTTGAACTACCACTGAAATTGTTGAGATTTACCTGGAATCAACAAACGAAACACTAAAAATTAAAACCCCATGAACAAAATCGTTCATTAAAAGAAAAAATAGAAGAAAAAGATAACTTCAATCAAAAAACCCTAACTGTACCTTAAATGAACTGCAACTGAAATTGTTGAGATTTACCTGAAACAAATAAACAAAACACTAATTGTTAAAACCCATGAAGGAAATCGATAGTAACAGAAAAAGAGAAGGAAAAAAAAGAACTTCAATCGAAAAACCCAAATTGTAGATTTACCTGATGATTTTGAAAATCAAACCTAGTTGCTACACAAGATGTAAAAGTTCAATCTAAATGAGGTTTTCTAATATAAGGGGTTAATTAGGTTTCATTGATGGAGTTTGAGAGAAGAAGAAGATTTTAGGATGTCTAGTTTTTCTTCTCTGAGTTTTTTTTCTCTCTGTGAGTGAACCAACGGAGAGAGAGAGAGAGGATGTGGTGAGATATATATACATCGATACTAACGAGGTTATAAAGGGAGGGAAACGGGTTAGAGATCCCGCCTAAACTAGAATCACTGATTCAACTAGGTATAGCCGTCTCAGTGTGGGTTAATAATTCGGGGACATGAGGGTAATTAAAATATTTATACAACGACTGTTTTTAGCCGTATGGGTTGTGCTCCGAAAAATTATTATATCCTAGACCGTCTTGGGCGGTCCACGGTCCATGGACCGCTGATGAGGGTCGCGGTGGTGGGTTGAGATTACCCCCTTTTCCACTAGTGCAAGTATTTCTTTGATACCCAAAACAAAGAATAAGCAATTCCCATGAGATTTATGGCCAATTACTATGTGAAACACTACATACAAGATAATATCCAAAATTATGTCAGCTCGTATGAAGAAGGTTATGGGAAAATTATATCACCACTCCAAGCAGCGTATGTGCAAGGCAGACAAATATCCGATAATATCCACTTGGCCCAAGAGATAATGCATACAATGAAAGACAAACGTGAAGAAGCGAATTATCTATCTCTTAAACTCGATATGTCTAAAGCAATGATAGGATCTAATGGTCCTTCTTACAAGATTTGATGATCCAAATGGGGTTTTCTTCTGATTAGTGTAATCTTGTTATGCAGTGTATTTCCACAACAAAAATCTCGATTCTTCTGAATGGGTCACCATGTGCTGCATATAAACCAACAAGGGGAGTTAGGCAAGGTGATCCCCTATCGCCTTACCTATTTATTATAGTAATAGAAGCGTTCTCTAGACAACTATATCATGCAGAACAATAACAGCTCATAGAAGGGATAAACATTGCTCCTTCAGCTCCTTCCATATCACACTTATTTTTCGCGGATGATTGCTTATTATTCATGAAAGATGACCTTCATAATGTGAGAAATGTGTTGAAAATTATTGATGATTTTGGTGCAGCATCAAGACAACTGGTGAATTTTAATAAATCCAGTGTGCACTTCAGTATTAATGTCCCTCAACGTTTTTGTAGGATGCTAACAAGAAGACTGAAAGTACCAAGAATGCAAGTGGATGAAAAGTATATGGGTATTCCATTTATTATAGGCAAGAAGAAGAAAGGGAGTTTTTCATAACTAGTTGACAGAGTTACCAGTAGACTTTATTATTGGGATAGTAAATCCATGTCTCAGTGCGAAAAATCTTTAATGATCAAGAATGTTACTAATACTGTAGTTGCAGGTTTTCCCACAACACACCCCTTATCATATCTTGATATTAATTTCTAGATCTACATATAAGAATGGTAGTTAAATTGCTAAAATTATAAACGGACACCAAGATTTTTTACATGGTTCGATCAATTTGATCTACATCCATGATTCTCCACTATGATTGTTAAAATTTACATTTGATTTTACATTTGATAATTTCCATTAATGGAGTTCTAAATCTAGTTTTGGGGAAGAAGATGATAAAGAAAAATACATTTTCTCTCTCTAAAAATCTCTCTGCAAAATATCTCTCTCTCTCCTAAAATTGTCTCTCTCCTCAAGACTCTCTCAAATCTAAAAAATACATCATCCCTTCCTGAATCTATTGGATCTCTATTTATAGGAAATTACATAATGGGTGATAGCTAAGCTGTCCTCTAATTTCGGATATCTCTCACGATATTATCGTAGTAACTATATTATTCCTTCTCGCAAGCATCGTAACCATCGCCAGTCAATCATGTTCTTTTTGTGTTTCTTCAATCGTCAACTGTTATGTCATTATTTTGTGACACTCGCAAAGTGTTGTTGGAGAACTCACTGTGACGCTCGCAGAAATGTTGTTAATCTCGCCAGAATATTGCTGTGGCGATATTCTAGTACTACATCTTGCCTCTTTTTTCTTTCATATTGCTTGAAAAGTAATCTTTAAGAAAAAATCTGTTGTTGTAGTAGTCTTTGATTTTTGTTGATGAAGGAACGAGCGAAAGAATACTAGACTTGAAAAGTATGTACTTGCCTATATTCTTTTGTGAAGTTCCATATCTTTGCTAAGTAAATAAGAAGTATTAACTCTTGAAGTTTTCGAAGTATGAAGTATCCTTGAAGAAATATAGGAAGCACTCAATCCTCAAAATATAAGAAATATTCTTCCTTGAATGAAAGTTATAAGTATTGCCTCTGTTCATGTGAAATTACTACTTCATTTTTGGTGAGAATTCTTGTCCATTTTGGAAATGATTCTTGCTGAGTAGATAAAGAACATAAAATGTTTTCTTGGTAATCCATAGTGGCCTCTGTACTTTATCTATGAAGGTAGAATCTTTGAGAAAATGTTTCTTTATTCTTATCTTGTCTCTGCCTCATGTGATAAAATAATCATATTCTGCGAAATAATCACATCTCTTGTGAAATTCTGGAAGAATCTGCGATATTCTGAATGAGCTTGTAAGTTCCTGAATGAGTCTGCAAGATTCTAAATGTATCTGCAAGATTCTAAATGTATCTGCGAGTTTCTGAATAACCCTGCGAAATTATAAATAGTGTCGCGATGAATAGTGCTGAATACTGCTGCGAGCTGATGAATGTGCTGCGAGATTGTAGATAATCTTCATGAGAGACTCTGAATAATACTTCTGAGAAATTCTGAACAATACTTCTGAGAGATTCTGAATAGTATTTGCTATCTCTCTTGCGATGAGCAAATCTTTCCTGCATTCTTAAAACAAAATAATTAATGTTTGGGATTATTCTATTGGTTTTATTTTTCCTTCCTAGTTAAAGGTCTTATTTTGCCAATTTTTCTTTTTGCGACAAAATCGCAGGGCGTCTTTACATTTGCGTGTATTGACCCATTGATCTTGCCTTATCATCATTCCTTGATTGTATTGCGACAATATGACAAGCCTAAGTTCCCTCGCGAGATCAAAGCCTCATGACATTGCCGTCTTGCGATGAAATCGCAGGACGTCTTTACACTTTCATGTAAAAACCCATTGATCTCATCTAAACATATCTCTTATGGCTTGTTTCCTCTGTATAATTTACGTCACGCGACAATATGACAGGCCTAAATGTTTTTGCGATCATAAAGCCCCATGACATTGCCGTCTTAAGACACTTATCAGCTCCCTAATGGAGGGTGCCGCCCTTATCTCCCCCCTGGTTGCCCCTTCAAGGAGGGCACATCGGCCATACAAGACTAGATCCTCCCATCCAGATTTACCAACAACCAGTTATTTTCTCATCCTCTTGTCCTTTATGCCTATATGGCTTATAGTTACAAGACTGCACCCTAAGTGGGGTTTTCTTCAGGCCAAGTGCATCATATCCAAGACTTACCAAGGATAGCCAGGGTATGTTCGTCCGTCCCTGGCACCCTTGGCTCAACCGTGTACCTCGGTGCCTTAGTCATACTCAGCACTTCTTAGAAGAGATCCTCGGTCGTCCAACCAGGGTATAACCTTATAAAGCTGGAAATCCAAGGTCTCTCTCCCGGATAGGTTTTCTTTAACCCCAACGTATGCATGACTCAGGATCCATCAGCGGTATAACCTTACCCATGAATCATGTTAAGAGATACCCCTTATATGAAGCACTATTAGGTCTTACATTTGCCTCTTACGAAATTTTATTCGCGAACTAGGGTGCACGCCATAAAGGTTCGTCCCATTCTTATGTCTCTGCGAAATTGTATTCGCGTTTCTCGTGATATTCACGCGTTTCTTCATTCTTTCATTTCTGTCATTTCTTCTTGCATTCTCATAATCATATTGAAGTAAATATTCTTTAAAATCTTTTGAAATCTTAGAAATATTCTTTGAAATATTGCGATTGTATCGCGTTTTTTAAATCAAAAATCTTTTGTAAAAGAAATTTTCTAGAGAAATATATAAATTGAATGTTCTCGGTTTTTTGTGATTTTGAAGTCTTTGTAATCTTGCGAGAGTATCGCCTTTTTGGAAATGAAATCAAAAAATTTGAAATTTAAGAAATCTTTGCGACAGTTTCATTTTCTGTAATCTTTGAAATTTTTGAAATTTTTTGAAATCTATAAATTTTTTGCGATGATTTCACCTTTTGTAATCTTTGATAATCTTTGAAATTTTTTAAAATCTTTAAATTTTTGCGAATGTATTGCTCTTGTCAATCAAATAAAAAAACTTTGAAAAGCTTTGAAATCTTAGAAATTTTAGAAATCTTGCGATTATATCGCTTTTGGTAAATTAAATCAAAATTTTTGAAATCTTTTGAAATATTAGAAATCCTAGAAGTGTTCTTCGAAATCATGCGATAATATAAATCAAAAATTTTCATTTTCTGTAAGTAAAATATTCAAGGAAGTGGTACTTAGCTTTTTTGCGATTTTCTGTTGCTGTCGTTTCTCGTGAAGTATATGATTTGCTTGTGAATTGAGAAGAAATGAGAAATGAACTCTTGATCTGCCTCTTGCATTAATTAAGTTGCGAAATAATCATCAACTTTCTTCTTTGCGAGAAGACCTTGCGAAGTAATTATCGGCTATTTTTGTTGGTTGTTTTGCTCGCAGCTTCTTTATTGCCTCATAGTTTTTCTTCACATCATATAGCTGCTATGAAAATTCTTGTGAAATGTATTTCCTCTCAAAGTGAAGTAGATCCTTATTATCTGCGATACTCCCTTGATCGCTAACAAAATGATTTCTTCATATTGTATTTTACTATCTCGTCTTTTACTATCTTTCCTTCTATTATACCTCTTTTCTTCGTTATTGCTTTTGCTGATGGCAAACATTTAGATTTAATTTCTTTCTCTTTGCTTACTGCTACTGTTTTTGTCATTGGAGAAAAAGAGGTTGCCAAAAACGTAACTTCGCAGAAATATCTCGTTGGAATATTATTGGTTCTCATAATTCAACTAGCACAGTTGATGATGAATGAAGACATAATTATTGCACACTAACTTAATCTGTTGCTCGCAGGAATAAAGAATTAGACATCTCTCCAGCTTAAACTGTTGACGATGAATGAAGACATAATTAATGGAGATGATATCGTCCCCATTGAATATAAGAACAATAAAATTCATTGTCCAAAGAAAATGGACCATCTAAAATCCATCTAGTTCCATGTTGGCTTGAATAAATTAATGTTACTTTCTCAATAAACCCCATATCAATTACTTTCTCACGTACTGTTGATGTTAGAACAAACATTATCATTTACAAGCTGAATTTCCCAAACGATAGTTGAGCTTTTCCTTTTTACCATTTTATCATTCTTATTTTTGATGTAAACATCCATGTACTCTTCCTTCTGATAAAACAAGTTTTGTTGACCAAGAAAGTTTTATCATTTTATTTCTTCGCAAAATCTTGTTTCTTCAAAAGTGATTCTCTCGCCATACTATGTTGACTTCCTCTAAAGACATCACTATTTCCTCTAAAATAATAGCGAGCACCTCGCAGTAATCTCCCTTGAAGATAAAGACGAGAACATCTCAAAAGGAATCTCTAAAACTACCAACACGGTGGAGAGAATACAACAAACTTTGTCTTTGCTAACTAGGTGCATCTCTTTTACACTTGTCTGTGTCCATATCTTCCGCCTCTTTCCATTTACTGGACCTGTTTTTGTAGACGAACTTCCTATCTCTATTGAACTTCCTGTTTTTGTGATGGAATCTCACATTTTGTCC